>CM042329.1:4637712-4750212 GCA_023566125.1 Zingel zingel | reverse complement strand
AGGGAGACGCCAGCCACCCTCCTGAGGAAACCCATTGGCCGCTTGTACCCTGGATCTTGTTCTTTCAGTCATGACCCAGCCTTCATGAGCATAGGTGAGGGTAGGAACGAAAACTGACCAGTAGATTGAGAGCTTTGCCTTCTGGCTCAGCTCTCTTTTTGTCACAACGGTGCGATAAATTGAATGTAATACCGCACCCGCTGCGCCGATTCTCCGGCCAATCTCCCGCTCCATTGTCCCCTCACTCGAGAACAAGAGCCCAAGGTACTTGAACTCCTTCACTTGGGGTAAGGACTAGGGCTGAAACGATTCCTCGAATAACTCGAATAATTTGATTACAAAAAATCCTCGCTGCAAAATGATTTGTCTCGAAGCTTGGTTAAATCAATGTTACTAACGTTGTATCGCTGACGGACGGTGTTTCCACTACTGTCGCTCACCAGACGGCTCAGTCTGCTGCTGGCGACACATGCCAGAGGTAACTAGTGAGGGCTGAGAGAAGAGACCGGCTGGAGGAGACCACAGGAAGGGTCCAAAGGTTGGAATCAGTTCAGACACATGCCAGAGGTAACTAGTGAGGGCTGAGAGAAGAGACCGGCTGGAGGAGACCACAGGACGGGTCCAAAGGTTGGAATCAGTTCAGACGGAATTACAACTAAAACTCTGTACAGTGTGTCTACTGCAAAATCAAACTAGCTTAGCACAATAATAGCACGACGTCAGTGCTTTAGCATCTCAACAGAAAACATGGAGTCTAACTTCATCATCCGTTCCACGAAGAGGACCGACAAAAGCCAATCACAGAGTCGTATGGACGATGACACTACATCAAACACAACAACTACCAAAATCAAAGACAAGAAAATACGTAGTGGTGACCACGATCTGAGCTGACTATTCCTTCGGAAAAACAGCTGATTGTTGCGCATCTCTCGCTCTCGCTCTCTCTCGCTCTCTCTCTCTCCACGGAGAAACAGCTGATCAACGATCTAATAGCATAAGTGTAACAGAGCTGTGTGACATTATAATCAAATATATAAATTAAAATAGGTTAAGTATAACTAATATTTACATATAGGTCTAGTTGTGGTTGTTTAAAAACGTAAAAAAATAAATAAATTAAAAAATTAAAATTAAAAAATTAAAATTAAAAAAAAATATCAGATTAATCGATTAAACGATCGATTAAGTGCTAGATTAATCGATTACAAAAATAATTGATAGCTGCAGCCCTAGTAAGGACTCATTCCCTACCTGGAGAAGGCACTCCATCGGTTTCCTGCTGAGAACCATGGCCTCAGATTTAGAGGTGCTGATCCTCATCCCAGCTGCTTCACACTCGGCTGCGAACCGATCCAGTGAGTGCTGAAGGTCACAGGCCGATGATGCCATCAGGACCACATCATCTGCAAAAAGCAGCGATGAGATCCCCAGCCCACCGAACTGCAACCCCTCTCCACCCCAACTATGCCTCGATATCCTGTCCATAAATACTACAAACAGGATTGGTGACAAAGTGCAGCCCTGGTGGAGGCCAACTCTCACCTGAAACGAGTCCGACTTACTGCAGAGAACCCGGACACAGCTCTCGCTTTGGTCGTACAGAGATTGAGAAGGGACCCCCTCACCCCATACTCCCGCAGCACCTCCCACAGTATCGCCCGGGGGACCTGGTCATACGCCTTCTCCAGATCCACAAAGCACATGTAGACTGGTTGGGCATACTCCCAGGCTCCCTCCAGGATCCTTGCGAGAGTAAAGAGCTGGTCCATTGTTCCCCGACCAGGACGGAATCCACATTGTTCCTCTTCAACCTGAGGTTCGACTATCGACCGAACCCTCCTTTCCAGTACCTTGGAGTAGACTTTACCGGGGAGGCTGAGAAGTGTGATACCCCTATAATTGGCACACACCCTCTGGTCCCCCTTTTTGAAAAGGTGAACCACCACCCCGGTCTGCCACTCCTTAGGCACTGTCCCAGACTTCCACGCAATGTTGAAGATGCGTGTCAACCAAGACAACCCCTACACACCCAGAGCTTTAAGCATTTATGGACGGATCTCATCAATCCCTGGGGCTTTGCCACTGTGGAGTTCTTTAACTACCTTAGCAACTTCCACTAGAGAAATTGACGACAATCCCCCATCATCCTCCAGCTCTGCCTCTACCATAGAGGGCGTATAAGTCGGATTTAGGAGTTCCTCAAAGTGCTCCTTTCACCGCCCTATTACCTCCTCAGTTGAGGTCAACAGCGTCCCATCCTTACTGTACACAGCTTGGATGGTTCCCCGCTTCCCCCTCCTGAGGTGGCGAACGGTTTTCCAGAAGCACCTTGGTGCCGACCGAAAGTCCTTCTCCATGTCCCTTCGGTACCTTGCAACTGCCTCCGGAGTCCTCTGGGATAACATATCCTGGAAAGACTCCTTCTTCAGTCGGGCAGCTTCCCTGACCACTGGTGTCCACCACGGTGTCCGTGGGTTACCGCCCCTTGAGGCACCTAAGACCCTAAGACCACAGCTCTTCGCCGCAGCTTCAGCAATGGAAACTTTGAACATTGTCCACTCGGGTTCAATGCCCCCAGCCTCCACAGGGATGCACGAAAAGCTCCGCCGGAGGTGTGAGTTGAAAGTCTGTCGGACAGGGGCCTCCTCCAGACGTTCCCAATTTACCCGCACTACCCGTTTGGGCTTACCAGGTCTGTCCAGGGTCTTCCCCCACCCCCTGACCCAACTCACCACCAGATGTTGATCAGTTGACAGCTCCGCCCCTCTCTTCACCCGAGTGTCCAAAACATACGGCCTCAGATCAGATGAAACGAATATAAAATCGATCATTGACCTTTGGCCTAGGGTGCTCTGGTACCAAGTACACTTATGAGCATCCCTATGTTCGAACATGGTGTTCGTTATAGACAATCCATGACTAGCACATAAGTCCAACAACAAACAACCACTCTGGTTTAGATCAGGGAGGCCGCTCCTCCCAATTACGCCTCTCCATGTGTCTCCATCATTGCCCACGTGCGCGTTGAAGTCCCCCAGCAGAACTATGGAGTCCCCCACTGGAGCCCCATACAGGACTCCACTCAAGGTCTCCAAGAAGGCAGAATACTCCAAACTCCTGTTTGGTGCATATGCACAAACAAGAGTCCCCCACAACCCGCAGGCATAGGGAGGCGACCCTCTTGTCCACCGGGGTAAACTCCAACATAGCGGCGCTCAGCCGGGGGCTTGTGAGTATCCCCACACCCGCCTGGCGCCTCACACCCTGGGCAAGAAGAAAAGAGTCCAACCCCTATCCAGGAGTATGTTTCCAGAACTGAGACTGTGCGTAGAGGTAAGCCCCACCAGATCTAACCGGTAGCGCTCCACCTCCCGCACAAGTTCCGGCTCCTTCCCCCACAGAGAGGTGACATTCCATGTCCCCAGAGCCAGCGTCTGCTGACCTTCACTGCCACCCATGTGGCAGCGCATCTGACCCCAGCGGTTCCTCCCACAGGTGGTGGGCCCATGGGATGGAGATATGGATGCCACATAGCTTTTTCAGGCTGTGCCCGGCCGGGCTCCGTGGCAAACCCGGCCACCAGACGCTCGCTGACGAGCCCTCCTTCTGGGCCTGGCTCCAGACGGGGGCCCCGGGCTTCCTCCGGGCAGGGTCACCCCATCTCTTCCTCGTTGACTCATAGGGTTTTTGAACCATTCTTAGTCTGGCCCCTCACCTGAGACCACTTTGCCTTGGGATACCCTACCAGGAGCACAAAGCTCCAGACAACACAGCCCTTAGGTTCATAGGGACACACAAACCTCTCCACCACGATAAGGTGATGGTTCCCGGAGAGGGACAGAGCCATGGTGCCTCTGCTAAATAGTCTCAGGAAGGAACTTGTTTTGGTGGAACATCTGTACGTTCAAAAGTAGTTTTAGTCGTGCAACAGAAAACTCAGATTGGACAGATAGTCTAACTAGCTGTCTGGATTTACCCTGCAGAGATCTGAGGAGCAGTTAACCATAGTCCTCATAAATCCACCGGAGTTCAGAAAGCCAACACAAAGGAAGCCCAAGGCAACGGATATCCGGCCTGAAATCCGGCGGATTTTCCGGCGGCAACAGAGCAATCCCGGAAATGGAACGTCAAGGATATAGACTAACCAGCATATAACTGAAGTTATCAGTGACAGAGGGCCTCAGGTCCAGTGGTACGCACAACAAATAAGATGGAGATGAATTAACAAGTACATTCGTTTTAACTTATAGTCCTTCCAAGTCAGTTTTAAGAAGTTCTTTTCCCTTTGGTAAGGGTCATTTTCTATTTCCTTTCCCTGAGTAACACATGTCATTCCACAGCTCATACTATCCATAAACCAACACTACAGTTAGACAGCCCCATGTATGGCCTGAATTACAAGAAACAGACAGAAAGATATAAATGTACCAAGAACACAAATACAAATAGAAACAATGAACTAAAGAAAAGAAAAAAAGATGACTGTAATTCTGGCATTGCTTGTATCACTGGTGCCCATTCTTCAGCAAACCTATCTGTTTTCAGCTGTGATCTTGCTGTGTTATTGTCTTTTTGGCTATTAGAAGCAGAATTCTCAATAAGGAGATCAGGCCACTATGTGTCATAGTCTCAGGAGGTACACTCAAAATGAACAGTGCTGGATCCAAAGTCCGGTTAATGCCCTGAATCTGCCCAACCTCACCCTGAACATCCCTCCACAGTCTTCATTGTTAGCACTGGTGTGTCTGCTGTGTTTCCTCAGGTTGTTTGCCACCAAGTGCAGTGGCTGTCTGGAGAAGATAGCAGCCACGGAGTTGGTAATGCGAGCTCTGGAGAGTGTTTACCATCTCAGCTGCTTCTGCTGCTGCGTCTGTGAGCGCCAGCTGTGCAAAGGAGACCAGTTTGTTCTGAAAGAAGGTCAGCTGCTGTGCAGGAGTGACTATGAGAGGGAGAGGGAGCTGCTCAGCACCATCAGTCCAGACAGCTCAGACTCAGGTAACCCTCATAGCCTATTACAAACCCAGTGAATTTAAAACACAGCCAATTAATTACTTAACGTACTCATGTGTACATCTCTATGTCTCTTAGCATCATTATGCAAGGCAACGCGCAGATCGCAATATTTGCAAAACCTACTTTTTAAATTTCCTAGGGTTTTCGCCGGATCTGCCTGAAACTTGCCATATAACATCTTCAGATGGCCCTGACAAATATTTATCAGAATTTTGCTTGGTTAAAAAATGCGCAAATTATGAACAAACTAATCTTTGTAGCTAGCAACTAAACACAAACGTTAGCATAGCTCGGCCAGAGTAAATGCTACCAACACAAACCATGGGATTCTTGTTTGGCATGCCACTGTGAGGCTCTGTACCAAATTTGACGATGATCGGCCATTAGGGGACGCTATAATCAAGGTATCTGTATGGCATATTGGCCTGTAACTCAATCAATGTAAATGGGAAATGTGCAATTACCATTTACTACAGACCATTTACTCCTCCCCGCCATCATGCTTTGGGTTCGACTTTCAGAAAAAGAGAATTCCCATGCAGCTGCACACAAAACGTCAGTCAAATACAATTATTTAGCCTGTTTGTCTCCGTCTGTGACAGATAAGAGTGAGGATGAGGATCTGGATGTGAAGTCAGAGAAGTGCCCTGCAGCGGGGAATGCCAGCAAGGACAGCAAAGACCCTCGTCGGCCCAAACGGCCACGCACCATCCTCACCACCCAGCAGAGGAGAGCCTTCAAGGCCTCCTTTGAGGTCTCCTCCAAACCCTGCAGAAAGGTAAGCCGAGAAGACTGAGTATAGTAAGATATTTGACTGAAGGGATGCACTGATCAAACTGTAGAAGGGCATTCTAAAGGTGTGCATGGCGACAGCTTATTCTAAACATATGATGTGCTCATATTTAAGTTTCCTGTTTTAGGCAGAAAGAAAGTGAATTAAATAAAAATAATGACTGACATTTGGGAAATATACACTACACTAGCACACACACATGATGTTAGTGTGTAGAAATGGCTGATGAGTGTGCTGTGGCTTCAGGTGAGAGAGACGCTGGCTGCAGAGACTGGACTCAGTGTACGCGTGGTCCAGGTCTGGTTCCAGAATCAAAGGGCAAAGGTCAGTACACCAGCACACCAAAACACTCACACTGGATACACAGATGATGTTGTGTGCACACCATGTTAAATAGAAGGTAGCCTCGCATTGCCAGACTTTCCCCCACAGCGCTGCGGAGGAAGGTCTGGCTAGTCCACACAGCATTCCTGGATGGGAGAAAACACGCTCTGGTTTATTGGAATTTCTGTAAACCAATCACAGTTGCCTTGGGCGGTGCTAAGCTCTGGACAGAGCCACGGTGCATCTGCTAAATAGTCTCAGGAAGGAACTTGTTTTGGTGGAACATGTGTACGTTCAAAACTAGTTTTAGTCGTGCAACAGGAAACTCAGATTGGACAGATAGTCTAGCTAGCTGTCTGGATTTACCCTGCAGAGATCTGAGGAGCAGTTAACCATAGTCCTCAGAACCATAGTAGGTTAGAACGCCAACACAAAGACAGAGGAAGGGGACGGACATCTGGCCTAAAATAAGGGAGAGCCGGTGGAATTGAACTATATCGATATACACTAGATGGAAGGTAGCATTCCATTTCCATGTGTATGAGTTGTGAGCATCACATCCACAGACAGTGGCTGACAAGTGTAGGTTTGGTTTCAAAAGTGTGTGTGTTTGGGGGGGGGACCCCACATTGCCATGTTTGTTGTAAAGTCCACCAACTTGGCCTGCCTGATATGTAACCACATACGATCCCAATGCTGTCGTTATACAGATCACATGTGATACCGGGGGCTCACCGTCTTTTTTGCCAGAAGTGCTTAATGGTCTAAACCAGTTCTACATCAGTTGAGCTTCAGTGGATCAAGAATTTATAATGTACTATTTGCTCGGCTTGGTGGCATTTGGAAGAATAAGCTGGTCAGTCTGAACATCCAACAGGCCTTTACTGGAGTCAGTTGGTAATCTAAAAGCATCACACTCACATAGTCTGCAGTATATCACAGTCTATGATGAAATGTTTGACACAGATGGTTTATGTTGTAATGCCCTGTTTTACAGTTTGTACTCTTTGGACAAAAATGTAAGACAACCAATCAGAGTCAGTGGAATTAGCTTTCAGCAGCACAACATATAGTGAGACAAAGTGACAGTCCCTGTGCCACCAGTGGGCTCTTTTATAAAGTCTCCTCCATCTTCTGTCAGAGCCCTGTTCTGCTCATTGCTATTAAAAACACCACTGCTTGACCAGATCACAATACTTAGACGATTCTGATACGTAAAGTCTGGTGATATTTAGATATTTTATTATGATGACCTTGAGCCAACCTAGCAGTGACTGTCTCTGCTAACCAGTACTGTGTGTGTATTGTAGCCTGATGGATCATCAAAACTCAGCAGTGTTCCTTCATCACCGTCAACACACAGACTGTACTTTATTCTGACTCAATCCCACACACACACACACACACACACACACAAATACTCACTGGAGCACCAAATGTGGATTAATCTGCCGTGGAAATAGTTCCCAACAAACTCACTGTTTCCTCCTGTGTGTTTAATAAAAACTACAATGGGCAGCTGTTTTAGAAAATTACTGATCAAACTCTATATATATATATATATATATATTTTTTTTTTTTTTTTTTTAAAGTTGTACGTCTCTCAGTAGGAAACAATGGGCTTGGAGCTGAGGGACACAGACAGCAAGTCAGACAGGTAGTTAGACAGTATTGAGAGACAGACTAACACAATGTGTGTTTGGGACCTTCATGGGATTTGTTAACAATAACTGAAAAGAGGATGACCACCCTGTCATGTCCCGTCTAGGGTTGTTACCAAAACACAACTCCAATCCCAAGCAGCCACAGACACAGCTCACTGAATGTGCTGTTGGATTTATTTATGTTGCAAGGTTATGCTGGTTAACTAATTTAGCTAGAACTCAGGGGGGGTCCAAGGCCTACAAAACAAACAGAAGTATTTCATAAACTTATAAGGAAACCAAACTAACCTGAAGAGAACAAAACAAACCAAAATACAATAATTAACCTCCCTAACTCAGAGAAACCGGAGGAAGGAGCGGGTATCAAAACATCAAATCCAGCAG
Source organism: Zingel zingel (assembly GCA_023566125.1). Taxonomy (NCBI): domain Eukaryota; kingdom Metazoa; phylum Chordata; class Actinopteri; order Perciformes; family Percidae; genus Zingel; species Zingel zingel. The sequence continues at coordinate 4,742,031 of CM042329.1, read as the reverse complement.
AATACAACTTGACATGCCATGCCTGGTCCGTACACCTTGCTTCCCTAACCCTAACTGTAATGAGCCCCGACTGACCGCCAGCATAGTATCAACACAACTGCTTTATTTCCTTGTTGTTCTCTACATACAACCAAGACTACAGGAGCCCCCTGGTGACATTATACATTACTGTTAGATATCCTAACCCTAGTCTGGCATTGCCAGACCTTCCTCTGCAGTGCTGTGGAGGAAGGTCTGGCTAGTCCATACAGCATTCCTGGATGGGCCAAAAACATGCTCTGGTTTAATGGGATTTCTTTAAACCAAGGAACTTGTTTTGATGGAACATGTGTACGTTAAAAGTAGTTTTAGTCGTGCAACAGAAAACTCAGATTGGACAGATAGTCTAGCTAGCTGTCTGGATTTACCCTGCAGAGATCTGAGGAGCAGTTAACCATAGTCCTCAGAAATCCATCGGAGGTTAGAACGCCAACACAGAGACAGAGGAAGGGGACGGACATCCGCAGAAAATGAGGGACATCTGGGGTAATTTCCGGCAACATTTTTGGCGTCACTCTTACGTAGATACCTTCAAGTAAAGTGTTACTGACTATCCTAACCCAAACCCTATATTTTTATAACCCTAAAGCCGCCTACACATGATCTGCAGTACAACCGATCTGTTTGTTCCATTGATTTCCTACGGGGCAGGGCATGGTCGCCCAACGAGACGGAGCGCTACCTTGGGCTTGCTCAGGGTTAAAATGATTTCAACTTTACCTTGATGCTGCTGAACTTTCAAGGCGCAACCAATTCCAGAAGCAATGATGACATATACCTGCGCTGCGCTTTACCTCTCTGCGATGCGCCCTACCTCGCAGGTTTACCGCCGATAAACACTAACCCTTTGCTTTCAGTTACAGTGTGACATTGAGATGTACAGCTGTCATGTTATCATCTTTATGTTGTTTAAAATGTACATAATAAAGTGTATGTTGTAATGATCTCAGGTGCATCTTATGATAATATCATGTATATAATAATTAGTGCTGTCAGTTAAATGTGTTATTAACGGCGTTAACGCAAACCCATTTTAACAGCGTACATTTTTTTATTGCGAGATTAACGTTCTTTTTGGCCTAGCAAACTTTGTAGTTTTTTTACATGCTGTTGCAACAACTAGTAATGTTAGAAAAACTACAACACCACACCGGATCTAGCTAGACCAGAAACACAACAACCGCCGCACACACTTGTTTGGGCTTGGAGCCGGCCAAAGAGTAGTAGGCTAACGTTACGTTTTGAGTGGATGGCGAGCGTGAGATGCCGAAATGGATGCCAATAAGATTCTGAATGGAAAGTTTACTTTTAAAAAGTTGCCAAATGGTTCCATTAACAAGACCGAAGTGATCTGTGTGTTTTGTCGTTGTGAACTGAGCTATCATAGCAGCACGTCGGTCTGAAATACCACTTGATGGCCAAGCACACAGCTGATGCCAATTTTCCACCCCCTAGTCAAAGCCGTTACATTGTGTGAGAGATTATTTGCTCCAAGTGAGAATGTTAGTGTGAAACTGAACACTACAGTTTGCCAATGTTGTTTTCAATAAAAAAACATTTGCACAAAGCAAGCCGATCCACTTTTCCATGTTGATAAGAGCATTAAAATGAGAAAAAATAATTGAACAAAAAGAAATCTAGGGACATTTAGAATAGATAAAAATTTGCGATTAATCGCGATTAAATTTTTTAATCGTTTGACAGCACTAATAGTAATAATAATATATGGAAGATATTTTTCTTGTAGTCTCAGGTTGGAATTCCTTATCTTTATTTTGTACACTGTTAATGTTATTTATGATTTACCTCAGACTTTTGTTTGTTTGAGTAATTTGATATTTTAAATCTATAATTTAGCTTTTTACTTTGTGTATCTATTTCCAGATGAAGAAGTTAGCCCGCAGACAACAGCAGCAGCAAGAGCAACACAACAGCCAGAGGCTAGGCCAAGGTGAGGACACATTACTATCTTTTTGTGTGTGTGTGTGTGTGTGTGTGTGTGTGTGTGTGTGTGTGTGTGTGTGTGTGTGTGTGTGTGTGTAGTCTGCCATTATAACTGTAATGACGGTGATTACTGAGAGCTAGGTAATTTATAAATTATTTGGAGAAACAGCTTGAAATATTACATTTATTATGGGAGCAATAAACAGAGTGGAGTCATTCAGCAAACACTTCCAGTGTTGTGGGCTTTAGAATGAGTCCCACACTGTGAAGCCAGAGCCATGCTTCTCTGTGCAGCCCAGCTCCCATAGCTGCAGGCGCGCTGCCACTGGGCGCTCACAGCGTATATGAGCACAAGTTTAGATAAGTGTTCCAGCGCTTTGGCAGGCGCTGCCTCTATCTGTTCAGGGACTCCCAGCATGTCAATATTGGCAGTGCAGCAGGCTTTATTATAGTGGAGGCCGCTGCTGGTAACCAAATGAGCTAAGCAGGGCAGCAAATGGGGGATGTTTGAAATTGATGTTAGGATGAGATGAATTCTCCTGGATGGCTGCTGAGATGTCTTCAAGAGATGACAGCCATCAGTTTAGACACTGTGTAGAGGCTAAGCCCAAGCTTTAAGCCCCTGAGGTGCTGTTCCACGGGTAGAGTTTATTGGCTCTTACACACTGTATTTACACTATGTACATTATAAGATTTAATGTCACAGCTCCAGAGCAAGACAGTCGTATTTATACATGTACGTATATATAGCGCCTATAGTGCCAAGCCAATGTCTACGCTTTAGCCTGGTTTATTCGCTCCAAACCAGCTGATACAAACGCGACTCATTCACATATTTTGTGCAACATTTTCAAGTTTTCTTTTAATCTGCTTGACAGTTGAATGGAAACACAACTTGTGACGGTGGGTGATGGTGAGATGCCCTGACAACATGTAGAAGACAATGTGTGCATGCATGTGTGACCATCCAGCTGAGAGTTGTAACCTTACTCTTTCAGAGGTGGTATCAGGGTGTATGGAGGGTCTGCTCAGCTGCTTCACTGGGCATCTGCCCCCCAGCCAGCAGCAGCAGCTGACCATGGAACACAGCGGCTATAACACTGAGGCCTTCCAGCAGGGCCTCACGCCACCACAGATGCCTGGTGACCACATGAATCCCTATGGTGAGCATCACACTCTGTACTGACTGAGGCTCCATCTCCACTGCTGCGTTTTGGTTTTTAAGCGTTTGAGTTTTGAGCCAAAAGTGATCTCTGTGCTCCAAGTATTTGTATCTCCAGTAGAAGAACTAATCTCTGTTTAAACTAACATGCCAAAACCTCATATCTCATCAACATTCTGGTATACTGGACATAAACAGGAGGCAGCGTGGAGACTCTGTCCCCTGCTGGTAGTTACCATGGTAATGTTAGTAGCTTTAGTCTCAGAGAACGAGACGTCGTGACCGATAAGACCCAATCAGGAGGAGAAACGTTGGCGTCAGTGTCGGTGTTGTCAAAGGTCTCCGTTTGAAACACAACCCCGCAGATTCAGAACCACAACGGGTCAGAAGAGTTTCCTAATGGCTCCGCTTTAGGGGCTCAGAGCAGGGGGAATGAGAGGGGGGAATACCAGAGCAGGGGGAATGAGAGGGGGGAATACCAGAGCAGGAGGAATGAGAGGGGGAATACCAGAGCAGGGGGAATGAGAGGGGGAGACACCAGAGCAGGGGGAATGAGAGGGGGGAACGCCAGAGCAGGGGGAATGAGAGGGGGGAACGCCAGAGCAGGGGGAATGAGAGGGGGAAACGCCAGAGCAGGGGGAATGAGAGGGGGAAACGCCAGAGCAGGGGGAATGAGAGGGGGAAACACCAGAGCAGGGGGAATGAGAGGGGGAACTCCAGAGCAGGGGGAATGAGAGGGGGAAACGCCAGAGCAGGGGGAATGAGAGGGGGAAACACCAGAGCAGGGGGAATGAGAGGGGGAACTCCAGAGCAGTGGAGATGTAGCCTGAGCTGTGGTATTTCTACATGTGTTCTCTGTGCTCTCCTTCTTTCCTCCCATATTAATGTGACGTGGAGACTCTTGTCCTTCTTAGTCTCCAGCTGGACCAATAATAGTGTTGATGTATTGACACTTCGCCAGTGTACCTACGCTCATCATGATGACACCTATGTTAACCTCACTCCCGTTTTATTGGCAGTGATGGGAATTAACCAATAAAGCGTGACGGCTTATTAAAAATGGAAGAGCAATTAAGTTGTCATTATTTAGACTCAGTGAGCCCAATAAAACCCAGTGACACATCCCTTCAATCAACACACACACACACACACACACACACACACACACAAACACACACACACACACACACACACACACACACACACACACACACCTTCACACATACATAATTTCTCTCTTAGCAGAAATGTTCCAAATGGTTTCCATTAAGAGAGCTCATTTTGTCTTATTGTCACAATTTATTGTATTATTGTTTATGTTTATTTGTTGCTATTACAGCTACTCTCTGTCTGTGCTGACAAGGGTAGTTAAAGGAAGGAATATTTTTTTAAAAGCTGGATCAGCTTTGATGGGTTATGATATTATTTATGTCGCAACATAATCCCACATGGCAGGACAAGTTCAGTTCAACTGGTATCTAAACCACTTTTCTGGAAGTAACAACAGCATAAACAACATTTCAGTTAGAATCTGTTTCATTGTGGATTTGTTCTTTTCAGATTCAATTGTGAATTTAAAATCGCAAAATTAAAAAAAATATATGTTGTTATCAACACAAAAAAACTAAGAAAGGCTTGCTTTTCGTACTTCCGTTTTCATGCTCAAGTCAAAAATAGGATATAAAAAAAAAAGAATTTGATTTTAATATTTAATGTGTCAGATTTATGTGACCAGGAAGTTGTGACTGCTTTGTGTACTTGATAAACTTGATGTGCATTGGCACTACCTGATTTAATGTTATCAATATGAGCTTGAAGTATTTAGTAAAATGTCACATTCAAAGTCTTCACTTGTGTGAACAGGGCCACGTTCAGCCCCGACAAAACGTAGCAACTGAAACGGGGGTGCGTTGTGTGCGCAAGCGCTCTGCCTTTTTATTACCATGAGTTTACAGACACGTCTCTGCTGATTGGCTATCAACTGGGACACAGCCAATAAACCAGAGACACACCCACCAAACCAGAGAAAACAACTAAAAGCCGCTACACGCCGTTTTGCGCTGTTCGAGGAAACATGTTCAATCAGGAAACCGTAGCAACACGATGCCATGGCTACAGTGTGACAGTTAGCAAATTCAAACTGAGAACCAAACGCAGGAGACCAGAAGGCAGGTTGATGAACAAAAACGAAAGCTGGATCAAAAAACAGACAGGCCACCAAAAATATCCAGAAACACTAGAAGACAGCTACAAGGAAGGGAGGCAGGTAACGAGGGTCAGGTGGAACACATCAGGAACTGATCACACTCAACAGGAAACAAAGCCAGACAAAGACACATGACACCCAACACTACAAAATACAACAGGAAGTAAAGCATGCCAACATATAAGGATCTAGAGAAACAAAACGGAGAACACAGAACAAAAGAACACGGGCAAACCAAACATAACCATGGACAAGGAACGAGAATACAAAGATAGAAACGGAAGAGAACGAAAACAATACAGCAAAACAGGAAACAGAACACATAACAGAAACAGGAAGTAAGCACACATTTTGGGATTTTAAAATTACCATTTCTTCTTGTTTTTTTTCATTTCTGTCTCTTAAAGGCAGAATTACACGGACCTACAACATACAGATTAGATAATAGTTTTAAAGTTCAGCTTTGTTTTCCATTCTCTCAGAGCCAAAGGGTTCCAACAAAGGGTTATTCATGTCTATCCACATGTTAAGATAAATTAGCATTATGATATGAAAATCTGGTAATTTTTTAAAGTCTGTTTTATTTATATAACATCACTGTGAAAAGGCTTTACAATCTGTCAGCAGCAGCGTGTTTACTGACATCCTTAGTAGAATGGTTTAAGTGCTCTCTTCTCATGCTCTATACCAAACTTTTAGCTGTAATCTTTGCTGTCTAAACACTGTTAGGTTTTATCGAATTCACTGTATGTTAGAGTCTCGCTTTCATCAACTACTCCCCCCCTAACTAGTTGTGTCAGATGGCTGCCCACCTAGAGCCAGGTTCTGTCTGAGGTTTCTGCCTGTTAAAAGATAGTTTTTTTTCTAGCCCCTGTGTACAAATATTCTGTGCCAATCCATCTAATAGATATTGAGATATTTTACAGATAAGATGAGAACTATGACCTGCTGAGGGGGCTAGATGGAAAGTCAGAGGATCACCACTATCAAGTCCTTAGGACATATCCACTGGGGAGAATAAATCCCAGTTTTAAATTTCATGGCAATCCATCCTGAACATTTGACTCATAACCTTGTGGTTCATGCTACATGAAAACTCAGGAGATCACCAAAGACGGTAGGATTCATCATCTGGGGACCATGAATGTCAGAAAAAGCTCCCAAGGCAGCTCCCAAGTCAGTCTGGACCAAAGTGGTGGACTGACTTACTGACTGACATTGCCATCCCCAGAGCTATGGCCCAGCAGAGTTCTGAATGATTTAAAGCCTTAGTGAGAAGTTAAGAGGGAAAACGCAGGAGCTCATATATGTAATGTACTGTAGAAAACATATTTAACAATAAAATATGTAATCATTTTCATTCGGAATATATTAGGCTTGGGCAATCGCTTATATTTTCAAATCGTCCAATCGTGGTTACTCGAGATTGCCCAGAAACGATCTGATTGCCAGTCTGACAGGCTGGCTATACTGAACACATAATTGGACTAAACATATAATGCATATGCGGAGCGGCTTCCAATTTAGTCAATGAAACTGGCTACAATGGCTTGGCTGTCCTGCCTCCTGATTGACTGACGTGCAGCAGTAAACGTGTTGCGTCCGGTATTCCGGTTGACGATGCTTGTGTGTTGCTGCTGATAGCACCTTGCTTCGGTAGCTCGAAGCACTTAATGTAGTCATATTCTTCATTACAGTGGCTAGTTATTCACTTTACATGTAGGCTAAACCGTATAGTAAACTTCACACAAGCACCCATAGCTCTCTCATTCTCTCAGTGACTTTCTCGCTGATCACACAGTTGTTTCCTGCTATTAGCTCAGCTAGCTACTTTAGCTAAGTAACGTCAGTTAGCGATGGCTTCTCTCTCTCTCTCACTCTCTATTGATCAGCATGTTTAGCTATTAATCTCCCCTGGTCTTCAGTGATAATTGTACATGAAGGACATGACTGTAGTTAATTTTCCATGTTGGAGGCTCCGCACCAGGGAAACTCAATCGTTAACGTGCGCTTGTAACCAGGGATAGAAATTCGCACCATTTACTAGCCCAACGCTGGTAAATGGTGCAAGTGGCCGGTAGATTTGATTCACCCACCAGCAAAAAAAACAATGGTAATCTATTGGGTGGTTGGTAAAATTTGAACATTCACTAGACATTTGGCTGGTGGATGCAAAATTAAATTTTGAACCCTGGCTGTAACCAATAGTTGGTGCTGACCAATAGTTGGTGCTGACCTATCAGGTATGTAGCTCCTGTTAGCCATCATCTGGCAGCAGCCGGGAAGCAAGGGAGGGTGAACGACGGTCATAGCCTGTCAATCAGGTGTTGGATCCATAGAAAAGTGACGGCAAACGGGTTAGTAATTAATGTTAAGGATTTCAAATATCACTCATCACTGGTGCTGATTAACAGGGCTTAGCAGGCATACTTGCCACACCACTGTTGATTTACATGTGTTAAGCTGTGATGTAATGACTCATGATGAGCAGAAAAAGTAGGGGAGAGGGTAGGGTTAGATCGCTGACACACAGAGCCAATTATCGGCCGTCGGACCGTCTGGCGAGGTCGGTGACTCAAGTCTGTTCGGTGTGTCCCGTCCGAGGAGCCGTCGGCCTTCATTTGGGCCGACGTGACATGTTCAGTCGGAGACAGGGCAGTCGGGACTCACAGGGAAATGGCCTCTCAAAATCTGACGAAAATCTTTTAAACTGACCTTTGTTGATCTGAAATGAAGACAGATTCAGCAACTGCATGGCCTATTTCTCTCTTAAAATGTTTTCAGAAACACGTTTCAGTGAACTATTTTAGTACAATATGAGATCGTATTCTGAACGAGCTGCCATGACAGTCTGGCTGTGAATTTCCGGAGAAAAAAGAACCACGTGACGCGTTCGTCCAATCAGCTGCCGGTTTTCATTTTCTGGGAAACAATCAGGCCGTTAATGGAAACAATACAGAGCAGCGCCGCCTGCTGCTATGGAGACGTATTACGTTTCACACACGTGCGTAGAGCGTATGCTCAAGTCGGCTTCTCTTCGGTGTGTTCTGAGGCACGTTTTGGACCTCGGGGACGCGACTGATCAGTCCGACTGCCTTTTCTGCCAACGGTCGGTCGTCTGGTTGGTGTGTAACTACCTTTAGAATGACAGAGATAAACGATAAGGAGAGTAAAGAGAGGGAGAAAGTCTGAGAGTGAGGAGTTGAATCAGTAGGTTAAAGTTTGGCCTGAGGTGTTTAACGCTGTGGGATGTAAGGCAACACCTGGCCTGCTGCTCCATCATCCTGACAGCAATCCTGTTCGACGTTTGTGCTGCAGCTCGTTCCTCCCAAACCTACACCTAGCTTTATCTTGATAAGCTGCTTCTCAGAACTGCTTGCTCTTTTCCTTTTCTTTCCTCTCATGTATTGCACAGGTACCCTGAAGGGAAGGAGTGCAATCCATATCTTATCCGTCCCTTCTCCTTTTTCTCCTTTTCTCCCCTAAGGAACAAATAGATTGCTATGCTGACCCTAACTATACCTACAGAAAGCCATCTTCATCTTTCCATTTCACCCAAAACCCTCGCCTGATGACATGGTCCCCTTTCTGGCACCACAACTGAAACTAATGCCGCGTTCTATTTACCTCGGAACTCGGAAGCCGGAACTGGGAATGACGTCATACCCGAGTTGAATGCGTTCTATTTAAAAGTCGGATTTTCATTGTTTTCATTAGCTCTAGCCCGGTTAGCTATTGTTAGCAATACCAGTTGATAACAACGCATTATGCCGTTTTTTGTGCATGCAAACAGTGTAACAACATGTCCACAGATAGAAGTTGGACATGCTTGTGTGAACGACTGATTTAGTGACACAAATAAGACAGAAATGCTTGTCAAAACCAACCACTTATGACAGCTTGATGTAATGTTACCACATAAAACTCAATAGTTTCCTTAAGTGTATAGGCCTGCTATAGGTTGTATTGTCAAGTTGTCATAACACAAACCTCTCATATAATGCCAACTTTGCATTAAAAGTGTCATAATTTATTGAATTTGTATTGCAATTGCTCTTGAGGGGAATTGTTGGGTCTCTGTAAATGGTCTGGAAAGTGTCCTGAGATAACTCCTGTTAAGATGTGACACTATAAATAAAATTGAATTGAAGTGACATTTCCATTAGCATGCAGCGTTTTCCACTGTTTGGCAGTCATACAGTAAGTCAGGGCTGTGTGTCTGTCAGCGGGGTGTGCAGTTCTGCCCCAGCAGCCGTTGTGTTTGACTCCCCCATGTCTTCTCGGCTCCTCCCAGGCTCTAGCTCCATCTTCCATGACATTGACAGTGACACCTCTCTGACCAGTCTAAGTGACTGCTTCATGGCCACTCCAGATGTGGGCTCCTTGCAGGCTTGGGCCGGGAACCCCATTGACCGCCTCTACTCCATGCAGAGCTCCTACTTTGCCACTTGAGATGTGACCATTACTGTTGGCACCACACCACATCCCGGCTGATGAACAGTGCTACACACTAGACACACAGGCTACAGAATGGTCCTGCAAGACATGAATCAGCAAGAAGGGAAAAGTGACTGCGGGGCAGAATCCACCAAATATACCTGACTGACCTCCCCCAGCCAAAGGACAGGGAAAAAACTTCAAACTGAAATTCCACATGCCACCCGTTGTCTGCACGGGGGTTGGAAACATGCATTTGGCTTTTCCGCTGGGTTCTTTTATGTTGGAGAGATAGCTGTCAATATTTGTACAGATATCATATTCCAAATGTTTAGTAGTGGTATGAAAAGTTGGACTAAAGTTCATGTCAGAGATTTGGTGACAGTGTCACAGAAACATTAGACTGCATGTTTCTCAGCATGTAATACAGTTTAATAGGGGCAATAAAATGTTGTAAGTTGTTTTTACTGGGATAATTAAACAATAGGATTGGTAATGTAATTTTGGTAAACTACCAGATAAGTCTGTGAACCAACTAATTGTTACCTGTTGCTGAATGTCTGTTCTAAATGTAATTACTGTTCTTCAGAAACATCCAGTTTTGCATTTTGGACAGCTATGTGTTTATTTCTGACCAACGTTCTGGTACACAATAAATCAAAAAATTCTCTTTAAAAAGACAATATGATCCCATTGTAAATTACAAAAAACAAACATCCTTATTCATTACAGTAATTATTTGATTCTACTATTTATCATGGTGTTTGTGTTGTTTAAGGAGTGTGTAAATCAGTATTGCTTTGCTATTTATTTTTTTCATTCAGATCATCTGGACATTATCAAGAGTGCATTTTAAATTTGATTACTTCATCAAAAGTGTTTGTACTTAAAATAAAAAATGCATTCTCTTGAATTCTCGTCTTCTTTTATTGAATAATGAGAAACAGTCAAGAAACATTGGCAGAAAAATGAAACTGAAATGATATCGGTACATTCAAGATGTTTTAATCCAGAATACTCTACATATACACTATACATTTGATCTGATGATGGTGGTAAATGAAAAATCTGATCATCACCAAAGTTATTACAGTTTATCTTGAGGGGAACATATCTGAATGTCTGGAACTATTTTGTACCTGTTATTGAATGACACTTTATGACAACATGTCATGGTTATGACAGTGTCATGTTAGTCTTATGCACACCCCTTTATATAAAGTGTTACCAAATAAACTAAACTAAACTAAACACATTTTATTGAAACATTCTCACACACACAAGAGGTGACTAACTACAAGCTTTGGAGTGCACAGTCTAGTTGATCCTGATTAACCATATCTAACACCTTACCCTAACAGTTACTTTATGGTAACCAAAGTTCTGCATAGAACTAACTTTACACTTAATATAAAGCCCAGCCTAACACTAGAGTTTCCTCACTTCTGACCCTGGAGACATTTGAAACTAATAGAAAACACACACCTGCAGGTGCACACTACACAAATGAGCTACACAGCCCAGACAGCTTGTGTAAACCCTCACACCTTACATTGCAATTCAATAACGCCTGAAGTGGGATTTCCAATTTGGAGTTTCTACCTGGCAGATGTAGATGCTGTATCTGGGTCACTAAACAGTGCATGTAGATCACCTACGTTTTGACTTGGTTTCATCACTGACAGACGGCAACAATATTTACCCACCATGCAACAAATCCCTTCCTGCTCTGTATGTGCTGGGAGGGGGCATGAGTGGAATAACTCCATTTGTTCCGCCCCGTCAAGCTGCTGGGTGAAAGACAAACAGCCGCCTCTTTGCCAAACAATTGATCATAAAAAAGCAATGTGTACACGGCAGCTTACAAAGACTGCTCATGGTTTGAGTTCAGTCAGGTGGAAGATACAGAGTGAGGCAGATGTCAGTGGCTTCCTGTACGATGAAACCTGCCGCCCAACAACGTTTGGCATTGATGTTACCTGCAAACATCTCTCAAGTGATCCAGGGACCGGTTCGCAGCACTCCTCACTGGGTGAGGAGTTTTATAGCAAACCTGTATTATATAAAAAAAAGTCACCAACAACAAACAGCAATGACTTTCAGTAACTTTGTCAGAAACTCTAAGACTACAGCCACACTAGCAGCTTCAAGAAAAGAACTGGGAAACCTCCGGTCATTCTGACTTTGGAGCGTTACAACACTATTTCAAAATGGTTACCCTCACTTCTATGCTGTGTCTCAAATTGAACACTTCTGTCCTTACACTTGCTTTTTTGAGTACAGAGTACATTCACACTCACAAAGTTTGGCCAAATGTAGCACTATGACTACCCAGATGCTGCACTCAAACGGTCAAAATGTTGAGCGTGGATTGCTGGACACTATTCGCCTCAACGGTCGCCATATTTGCTACGTATTTTTAAACTTGTGAATATGGTGGGCGAGGAAGCTGCAGCGGTAACTATTGAAACTATACAAATGTGTATACAAACTATACCTGTGTGCTTTTTCAATAAGTACCACTATACTGTAGTCAGTTCATGAGAAAATAAGGTATTTTTGATGTTTCTAAAGACAATCATCTCACCTCTAACGTTACAGACTGTCATAATATCTAAAGACTGTGGATCTTGCAGGGTAGCAAGACTGCAACTAGATTGGTTTTGATTCGTTTCATCTTTACCCAAGCTAGCTAGCTACCGCTAGAGTTAGCTGGTAACTTTAAGAGAAAGTTTGCCAATTTTCTGTTCTGCTGTACATGCAGATGAATGTCTCCAGTATCCAGAGGTCTGTGTTTATTTGCAGGTAAAACTCCCGCTGAATGACGCACTTCAGAAGGGTTGGATATCAGCAACTTTCCTTCTTTCTTTAGCGTTTAGCTTAGCAACTGTAAACAACACTGACACACGACGGGAGCGCCCCAACTCTAGCAAGACTTTCATGATTTTATTACTATATACTGTAGGAAAGTAGTCTGCGACAGTGGAATTGCTTGAAAAGTAGTTTGGTGTAACGTTGGTATTAATCGCACATTTCTGTCTGTTCTAAATGTACTTTAAAGGGATATTTTTCCATTTTTTTATGCACCAGTGGTATTTGAGCCTGGACGTACTGCAGTGGTAACTTAGGTCACATCAACAGTATATACAGATAACTTTATTCTTATGGAGAGAACCATCTGGAAGGGCTTTTAGACTCAACTTGTTATTCAAATGACCCTTTTCTTCATCCATTTCTGCTCAGGGAGCTTTGTTTCTTCTTTTGGGTCTCAAGCTGCTTTTTAATGATCATTAATTTATTTTGAAATGTAAGTAATAAAGTCTGTTACTCAGAACGGGAAGTGTCTTGTTAGATGAAGTGTGTGGCTCTTTTATTTGTGATTCAGGTCGTAGCCTTAGCCGAAGCCGTACAGGCACGGCCCGGCCTGTTCAGAGTGTTTACCACATCCATAGCGCTTACCGTCCTTCTCTTGGTGTGCGCGATGTTAGGTGCATCATCACCAATCACAAAAAATAAAGTGTTTGATGCTCAAAACCTTTATTTTACTCAAAAGTGGAGATCTCACCCACCCCCCCCCCCCCCCCCCCCCCCCCCTGTCCAGTTAAATCATTTTAATATATGTCATCTGACTTAGAAATAGATAATATCTGAATTCTATGATAAACACATATACTGAGCTGATTTTGCATGATATTGTTAATCATCCTTAATACTTCATTCCTTAAAAATTGTTTGAGGAAGCAATTTCAGATGATTGAGGCATACGTTGTAGAACCTTATGGTCCTCCATATTTGTATTGTTTATCTTGTGATCTAAAAAACATTCTGTTGAAACCTTATAAGCTTTATACATTTAATACCAAGACACAGTGTCCTGATTAAAGATTTCACAGGAAACCTTTATTTCCTTGTTGTAACCTGAGTGAAGGCAGCTCTGCCTCTTCACACGTCTGTAGATGTGATCTCACCTACAGGAATGCTAATCCTCTCACACGCCACATTCTTGGACCTCACAGGTAAGTAAGAGAGAAATAGTGAGAGTCTGTGGCCCCTGGGGCTCCGCTGGGGGCCCGCTGCACTGAGCTGCGAGACAGCTTCTGACACTGCGACGTTTCTCTGCCTCTTATCGCCGTGGTAATCTGACATCACAGATGTGAGTGAACAGAGCAGTCAATCTGGCCGAGCAGCCCACTCAGGCACCATGCAGCTCTCTGCCCTGAGGACAGCGCAGCTGTTGGCTGACCCTGGGTCAGTGCCTGACACCCTGGTGTCCACAGGTCTGGAAACAAACTCACTTTCTGCTGAGCTCTGTAACCCTCAGTCACATTACTACCATGCTGTTCTTCCCCTCAGAGAAAAAGGAGGGGCAGGAACCTCTGTTAGAGATAGATGAATGGTGGCCAGAGGGCACACTCGCCATGTTTGATGGTTTTCACCCCCTCTTCTTTAAAACCTGGGCTGTGTTTCTTGGTAGACTCCTTTTCCTTCCTTGTTTTGAAATTTACACCAAATGGTAGACTTCAAAAAGAGCCTGACTGCATTTTCTAAAACAGCATGTCAAAGATTGATCTTCATATGTTGTACATTGATTTTTTTTTTTTTTTAAGATTGTTTTTTTGTGTGGCTTTTATTACTTTTATTGATAGGACAGATTAAGACAGGAAAGTGGGAGAGAGATTGGGAATGACATGCAGCAAAGGGTCGCAGGTCAGAAATGAACCTGCAGCTGCTGCGACAAGGACTTGATATTTTTTTGCACTCTGATGTCATTGTTTTCGTCATGTCCCTCTTTTTTCAGTGACAGTTTCTATTATGCTGACAGTGTCTTTTACCCTAGTCCGGCACAACAGAAGTACATGTCAGGCTTTGCCCCTTCCCTGCTGCTCTCTGTGTGTTGCCGTTCTCAAAATCTCTTTGCTACGGGAAACAACAACCTGCTATTTACCACGAGCTAGTTTCAAATTTCACAAGCTTTTGGCTGGCTGGTAGCTGGTGCTAATTCCCATCTGTGCCTAGCTGTGACATTAGGTGCTTAGCAAAGTAAGTTTATTTCACCTGCAGTATCTTTACTCGTTAATGCCTGGAACATGTCCGTTATTTTGGAGCATTTCGCTGCCTCCATCGCCATACATTTTCCTTTTGAGTCTGACCTTCTCAGCACCACATTTCCCTTTTCTTTTTTGGCTTTCCATCATTAGACTCACACACTGTCTGTTAACGTTACCGATAGACTTCCAAATGTGACAAGGAAAAAAAGAGGTGTTTGATGGCTTTACATCATAGGCCGACCAGGGGGCCGCTCACTAATTCCCCTATATTTCTGAAAATCCTAGACATGGTTGTGACCTGCATTTCATTAGTGCTTTCTGATTAGCCTGTGTTTGTATTGAAATAAGAGGCTGCTGCGGCCCGCAGTACAGGTTGAGCAGAGGCTACACAGTTTGACCAGCAGACAGCAGCCACACACCAGACTGCCAGATGGTGTTGCTAAGAACTTGCGATGTATATTACTATTATTATCAGACCGGCCCTCGCACCCTCAAAACACTACCGGTCCACCGGGAAAGGTCCAGACTCTCCTGATTGCCACTCTGCTACTGCACACATCCAAATAAACACTACTGATGATATTGATGTTCATGCTTCATACATGTATTAAGTTTGAACATATTCTTTTAGGTAAAAAATACTTTTATTTACCGGCATTTTGTGCCTCTTCCCAGTTTTTGTTATGACCTAGAGCCAAGTTTATGACACATTGGGGGCTCGTCCGGGATGGCCCACGTATCCTCAACTATAGCTCCTCCGCAGAGCCTCTTACTTACCTCTCGAGATGCATTTTAGGAATTGGGACATCCTTTAGGATGGTGCGTTTAGATCGATTTAGGGGTCATCAGCCGGAAGCACAAAATCGGGACATGGGATCAGACTTGTGCAGAGTGTCTCCTCTATCGAGCTCTGCCCCTCCAGCATCTCAGAGCACAGAGAACTGCTTTTTCCGGAGTTTGAAACCTAATTTTAAATCATTCAAATTTGGCTGGGTGGTTAATACCACATTTTGCTATTCCTATTCCATTTGTTTGCTTTACCAGGACTTTGAGAAAAAATATATTAACCAGTTTTTTGTCTACTAAAAAAGTACACAAAAAATAACTTTTTAATGTTTTTTGTAGCTTCCCCGGTTAGAGGTTCTTCTTTACAGGCTGTGTAAAGCAGAATTCGCCTTTTTTAAAGTCAGTTAGTAAATGTGTTTGTGTGTCACAGTGTTCTCTTAGAGCTGTTACACACCAACCAGACGGCCGACCGTTGGCAGAAACGTAATACATCTCCATAGCAGCAGGCGGCGCTTCTCTGTATTGTTTCCCAGAAAATGAAAACCGGCATCTCATAGGATGAACGCGTCACGTGGGTCTTTTTTCTCCGGAAATTCACAGCCAGACTGTCATGGCGGCTTGTTCAGAATACGATCTTATATCGTACTAAAATAGTTCACCGAAACGTGTTTCTGAAAACATTTTAAGCGAGAAATAGGCCATGCAGTTGTTGAATCTGTCTTCATTTCAGATCGACAAAGGTCAGTTTAAAAGATTTTCGTCAGATTTTGAGAGGTTCATCCGCTCACCATTTCCGGGTGAGTCCCGACTGCCCCGTCTCCGACTGAGCATGTCAGGTCGGCCAAAATAAAGTCTGACAGCTCCTCCGACGGACAACGGCACGGAACACACCGAACAGACTCGAGTCACCGACCTCGCCAGACTGTCTGATGGCCGATTATCGGGTTGGTGTGTCAGCACCTTTAGGTAGAACAACTGGATTGGAATAGCTAGATTGAGCCCCACTGGATGGCTCTTAACACGACACATCAGCAGCAGCTTTGATGTTCAGTTTCATTGTTATGCAGATGAAATACAGTTATATGTCCCTCTTCTACAAAATAACCATTCACAGATTCTTAACTTACAGCCTGGCAGAAATTCAAAATTGGATGGGCAAGAATTTTCTGCTGCTTAATGCAGACAAAACAGAGCTGCTCATAATGAGGCCAGCCAAAAATAGCACCCCTGCGGAGAAACTCATTTTAACAACTGTGTGACACTTTTAAGAACCTAGGCGTCTAACCAAACTCTAACTTTCCGCCCACATATAAAGGCTATCACTAGGACCACCTTTTACCATCTAGGCAACATTTCTAGAATAAGACCAATGCTATCAATGCATGATGCAGAAATACTAATTCATGCATTTGTCTCATCAAGACTCGATTACTGAAACACACTGTTCTCAGCTCTCTCTGCCTGTACGACCAAAAGTCTCCAGCTCGTACAAAATGCGGCAGCCCGAGTTTTGACTAAGATAAAAAAATGTAGCCACATTTCACCAGTTCTGGCTGGTTACCTGTGCAAGCCAGGGCTGATTTTAATGTTCTTCTTTTGACTTACAATGCCCTAAAAGGACTTGTGCCTGCATACCTAAGTGAGCTACTTACACCATATATCCCAGCATGCCGCCGCCAAAAGTTTAAGTCCGGTGGATTCCACAGTTACATGTCTGTGATCGGCACAACATTTTTACATTTTGACCAACCATGATGTATGAAGAGTGAAAACTGTAGGGGAGAGAGCAATTTGTTTGGAAAAATTTCAGAGAATCGTACTACAGCTCCCCCCTCTGTCCTCCCCTCTAACTATGAACATTCCAGCAACATACACACACATTGGAAAATCTGAAACGGTCTGAAAACTAGACAATACATAAACTGTAATTTGGTAGAAACCGTGCTTGATATCAGAATGCCCATTCAGCCCAATAAAGGCCAAAGTCTTGTCTCCAGTGTAAACTTTTAATTATTTTTCTACATTAAAGTATGGCGCTACAGTATGGCCCCAAAGAGGGGTTGTTTTTAGCTATGTTAAACGATTTCCCAAAGATTTCCCATTAAAGTCTATAGGAAATTTTGCTGCATTTTTTTTTGACGATTTCGTGAAAACCGCGTGGCAAAGCTCTTATTCAAATGATAGCACACCATTCCCGCTCATTACACACGTTTTGATGTATTTTGTGTGCATGTGTTGGCAACGCTCTGTGACTAGCAGCAGGACAAAAATGTGGCGGAATAAGTATGTGGGATAATAGTCATTCTGCCGATTGCTGTTATTGCAGCACATCGGCACACTGAACTAAAGATGTCAGAGTAATGTAGTGGAGTAAAAAGTACAATATTTCTCTTTGAAATGTTGCGGAGTAGAAGTAGTAAGTGGCAGAAAAAGAACAGACTCAAGTAGAGTACAAGTACCTCAACATGTATATTTAAGTACAGTACTTGAGTAAATGTACTTAGTTACATTCCAGCACTGCTTCCAGCCACGCTCCACCGCTCCATTCCTCTTCTTCACCTTCCAAATCTGGATTCCGTCCTGCCTGCACACAAACTTGCAATTTTCCACATTGATAAAGCCAGCTTTAGTTACACCTTAAAGCTCCATTGTGTAATTTTTTTTAGTTGATTCTTAGAAAAAAAACTTCTGTGTTCAAATCTGTGCTTATTCATGTGTAACTACTTCCACCAACTAATCAAAGTATTCTCGTAAGCGTAGAATCTGCCATTCAGAATCATTCAGAATACATACCAGCGACTCACTCGAATGACGGCCCCCATGTTGCGCCTCCATCTTTAAAATACATTAACCAAAGAGGGACATACCTCCATCTTTAAAATACATTAACCAAAGAGGGACATACCTCCATCTTTAAAATACATTAACCAAAGAGGGACATACCTCCACATTTCACGCTTTTCACTCAGTGGCACTGACTGTGACGAATGCCAGGGAGGGAGGGGGAGAAGATTACTTGCGACTGCCGGCAGATTTGAAAGCCTGTTGAAAATGGAGGATCATGTCTATTCTTGAAGACATGTAACGGAGACGCCAAGAAAGTTAGCTAGAGAAATAAAACGACAACACGACAAAACCAAAGTCAATATTGGAGTGGCTTTTCCAAGATGGAAAGAGCTCATGAGGAGCAAGGATTTTAAATGGGATACCAATGTTGCCTGCTTTTTTCTCAACAGGTAATTCTGCCAATTAGTGTAAATTCAAAGTTTTATAGTTGCTTGGCTAACTATAGCAAGGTTGTGTATAACGCTATAACGACGTCTAGGATACTTTTCCTCGTGTCAATGATGAAAAAGGATTGTCTACCTTGTAACATAAAGGTAATCATATGTGTCGTGATTTCCCTGGCAGACAACTCACATAATGGAGTTGTAACACAGTCAGCTAGAACAGCTGCGTGGAAACGATGGAGATACTAAGAGCTAATTTCGGGTTCATTGACATTGTTCATACTGCTCAGAGAAATATATTAAACACACAAACCTCTGTTGCTTCTCTCCTACGCTGTAAACATTGCCATACACTATTAATCTCGTACAATATACAGAATAACGATAGCACTGATACCTTACTAACATTAGCGTGCGTATGTTTGAGAACCTGATAGCTGATGTTAGCAATGAAATGGTACCAAAATAATGTAAAACTATTATTAAACTGGAAGGATCACTCACGGACGAAGCTGATGCTAATTTCGGGTTCGGAAAGCAATATTCAGTTGGTTGTCATATACAATTTCACCGCTAGATGAGACAAATTCTTACACACAGGGCTCTAGCCCTTTGGTTGGCCTAGGCGAGATTGAGTTTTGCGCGCCCCACCCCCTGGTCTCACATTGCCAGATCTCCACAGCGCTGTGTCAGCGATAGAGTAGCAATGTATGTTCATTTTAGTTTTAAGCTTCCATGTAAGTTAGATGGCACCAACATTTGGTCTAATCATAACTGGCCTGGCAACCCAAAGGACAGAGTTTTGTTTCCAGATTTGTTTAGTGACTTATGATGGAGGGGGTCTAGGGGTCCACCCTCTGAAAATTCTGAGCATTAAACACTTAATTTCCTGCATTCTGGTGAATTTTTATGCACCTATTTATACCTTTTTCTGAATCTTTTTATGCTGGAAATATCTTTATTTAAAGGGAAATATAGATTACAATTTAAATATAAATACATAATGGAATATAATGCAGTAAGGCTCTCAGGCATTCTGTATCGCTTTCATCTATTTATTGTCCTGCAAATCAACTTTTCTAATTATATCTGAGTCAGCACACATGTAGCCTAGAGGCATCATTTACTCCTCCCTCCTCTTTTGCATCTTTTGTTGAGGAAGTAACCGCTTTAAATGTGCATATGACAATTATTCACCTCAATGATACATTAATTCATTTTGTGCACATTCAAAATATATCTCATCTGTGCTCTCTGAGATTTGGAGGAGTCATGATATTTTGAGAAAAATAAAGTGATAATAGGCTATTACAAGAATAAAGTCACTACATTTCAGAGAATAATCTACCTGCACCATAGTCTGCTGTGCATTACGTGATTGCTCTGCTGATACGGTAGATCTCAGACCTCCTGACAATAATCATCAATTCAATCTAATAATCAGGTTGACAAGTAAACGTGTGGCTGAGGGGGCACCCTAGGATGATGTTTAATAAACATGTTTTATTTTGCTTGTCGTTCTAATTCTATTATTAATGGTAAGTAGACCTAAGGGCGACACGGTGCCCCCAACACATTTGACGCCCTAGGCAATCGCCTAATTCGCCTATAGCAATCGCCTGCCCTGCTTACACAATGTAGCTTTAAAATGAGTCTATGTCCGCTCCTGGGTCCATTCACAACTCAAACGTAACAATACACCCACTGTGTTTTGATAATTATAATGATAGTCTATACCGACAACGTTTCATTTGGAAATTCCGCTGTATGTCTTTCTTTTTCACCTTCCTCTTTCTTTGTGTTGGCGTTCTAAACTCTGGTGGATTCGGGAAACATCCTCCAAGCTAGAACTGACAATCAAATTATATTTTTCTTTTTTTCGAGTAAAATTCTCATTTTAATGAATTCATTCATTTTTTTATTTAATTCAGCCTATGAGCTGCTTGCCTGAAGTCCACTTCGCTTTGACAAAATTACGATTTTCTGACTCAGTGATAGCAATGAGCGGTGAACCCAATCCAAGTTTTAAAATATCCCTTTAGGAGCATTTAATAATTATTTGTTTGAAGCTAAGTCTCCAGAGAAGCATCTTGTCATCTGATGCCCTGTTTCACTCCGCTACGCCCTGAACAGCGACAATTATTATTTCTAGTCATAGTTTCACTATCTTTATTGTTACTATAATTGCCACTGTTCATCATTCCAACTGCTATAATTATAAATATTTCTCTATATCTGTATCAGTGTCTCTGTGTCCCAACCAGCAGCGGCAGATGCCGCCCACCAAGAGTCTGGTTCTGTCCGAGGTTTCTGCCTAAATGGAAGTTTTTCCTCGCCGCTGCACTAAATGCTTGCTTTTGGGGGGAAATTGTTGGGTCTTTGTAAATTATAGAGTGTGGTCCAGACCTACTCTATCTGTAAAGTGTCTTGAAATAACTGCCCCTATCATTTGTCTGTCTTCCAAAAACAAATCAATGTGTTCTTGTTATGGTTTGGTTGACTGGTTTAGTAAAAAGAAGGTTTTGGTTCCAAATACTTCATTACAGGTAGAGTACCTTTTGGCATCATGGTAACATTAATAAACATTTGGTGACTGTCTGTACGACACTAGAAATGAACAAGCACCTCTGGTGTTACAGTCTCCATCCATCCATCTGACCCTCCTCCCTCTGTGGACTGTAACATCACATCACTTCCTCCTTCACCATCTTCATAAACAGATGGCGTTTGGTGCATTTGCTGAAAGGACTGCTGCTGTTGTTCTTCTTCATAGGACTGAGTCTTTGCCTCAAGCATCAGAGGCTGTCAAACAGGCATCTGAAGAAATCAGGAAGAAAACCTAATTTTTTCAATTTAAATTACCTAAATTGTAGCTGTGTATAAGAATGTTATTTGACGCATACACTTCCGAAGCAAATAATGCTGTACTACCTGAAACTAATAAGTAGGATTGGGCATCGAGAACCGGTTCCAACTTGGAATCGTTTTTTTTATTGGAATCGTTTGGAAAATTTGGTTTCAAACCCGATCATTGGTTCCAAATTGAACACGCGTTCGTTTTGGTTTCCGTAGCAACCACCATTCTTCTAGGAGCTTGTGTTGCAGCCATGGAGCTCAGTAAGCAGCACTCTAAAGTCTGGCTTTATTTTACGTTGAAATAGCGGTAATACTTTAAATCATCATACTTTTAAATGTTCCACTTATCTGTGAAATAAGCACGTGACCCGTTTCAACTCCAGAGAGAGAATCTGAATTAAAATCAGAATTGTTCAAATCCAAACGATTCCCAGTCCTACTAATTAAAGTGAGTGTAAGCTCAGTAGGCCCCATTCTCCAGTCTGTCATTTTAGAGGCCCCTATGGCCCTGCCGTGGCCTGTAATAGGAGTGGTCCTCCTGACTTATGTCGCTGATTTGTTTATTGTTTCATAAAGAGCTCCTTCTCTGATGAGATCATGTGAAGCTATGGAATCATTTGAGGCTGAAAGCTGAGCTCCCTCTGGCAGACATTATTCATTAATAACAGCAGGCTCCTGATGACATCAGCAGTACACAGGGAAAGGAGTTCTGTCATAAACATTCAAGATGGCTGACACCTGTCTGCAGCTCCATTAGCAACATGCTCCAGTGCCAGGAGTGTCCTTCTGTGACCTGCTGCTTCAGGTGAGTCTGAAAGACGTTTGTCACCAGCTGGCTCTGACACGCACACTGCTGATTTATACCATGGCAGCTGAAAGCATGTTTCTCATGCAACCAGTTAAACATTCAGCACCAACTGGCTTTTGAAAAAGACATAGGTATAGGTATGTATTACAATTGACCTGATATTGTACACTGCGAGCAGGCCATTTTCTTCTGAATTGAGTGAGGGAAAGACATGCAAAAATTCAAGAACGTTCAACAATAAAGTGCGATTCTCTTGATACACCGCCAGTAGTCTCGCATTGCCAGATGTCCCTCATTCCGGCCGGATGTCCGTTATCTTCTTCCTCCACAGCGCTGCGGAGGAGGGTCTAGCTAGTCCACACAGCATTCCTGGATGGGAGAAAAACGTGCTCTGGTTTATTGGCATTTCTTTAAACCAATCACAATTGTCTTGGGCGGAGCTAAGCTCCGGATGGAACCACGGCCTCTACTAAATAGTCTCAGGAAGGAACTTGTTTTGGTGGAACATGTGTACGTTCAAAACTAGTTTTAGTCGTGCAACAGAAAACTCAGATTGGACAGAAAGTCTAGCTAGCTGTCTGGATTTACCCTGCAGAGATCTGAGGAGCAGTTAACCATAGTCCTCACACATCCACCAGAGGTTAGAACGCCAACACAGAGAGGGGACGGACATCCAGCCAAAATGAGGAACATCAGATGGAATTTCCGGCAGCACCTGAGCAATCCCGGAAGAGGAACGTAGCCAGCAACCTGCTGTCTGGTTACAAAACAGAGACACTCATTTCCTAAGGGCAGGTAAGTGGCTAATCCCAACAACAGAAGATGTCTCTATCTCCATTTGTTTCTGACACACTGCTATGTACAGTGCAAGTGATCACCAGTACTAAAGATTTTTTCTTTTTAGTTTTGGTACAGTCCACAGAAGCAGTCTTAAGTCTGGATTCCACAAGGCGTTCGGGCTGTGCCGGGGTTTTGTTCCGTTGCCTGCCCGACTGGTTCCAGCATTAAATTAGCTCCATGTATTGATTGGTTTGTTCTTAGTTGGGGTACAGAGCTCTAGAGGAGGAAAGGTGTTCTTATAAACATAAAAGCTTGGAAGACTGAAATATGTTCACTGTTCATAAAGTCAACTATTCCTACAAAACTTTTATTAACTGACTATAGTTATTAACTGACTATAGTTAAAGGTTGTCTAAGGCAGTATTCTATTTGTTACCCATATCATATTGTAATGAAGATATGATGTAATGTAAATTTCAACAGTGATTTGCGAGACATCAGTGCATCATTATGTTAGTAACAACAAGAAACTTAAAGCCTAAGTCACTTTGGATTTATTACATGTGTTGCCCCCCAGCGATGCTGTGTTTGTCTGTCCGAATTACACTTTGGTTCAAAGTGGATGTCTCACATTTGTTTATTACCAGGACCTTTTGAAAGAATATTCATGGCCCCTGGACAATAACATCTGATGACTATTGTAACCCTGTAACCTTTATTCTAGCACATTAGCCCAAAATGCCCAGAGTGTTTGCCTTATTTATTAAAAAAGAAACTGATTGTGTGGCAAGCACAGCTCAAAAAAGCCTTTCTTAAAGATGCAGTACACTGTAAATCCGAATTCGCTAACTCAACCTAAATTTTTTTTGGAAACGGCTTGCACTCAAAACTTTTAATTTAGTACAGTATGGTAACATTAAAGTTTTGAGTACACTAAACAAAATAAATGCATCACATGAGTGTTACCTGAAAGGAAATTTATGTCAGTTTAACATAATTTTTTTAGTCATGCAACAAAAATAATTAGTGTTTTCTTAACACATAATTCTACATTACATTAACATAGAATGATCAGGTTGCTTAATGTGTATTTTTATGTCTAAAAACTAAAAGTTATGTGTCATAACTTGTTAACTTTATGTACAAACAATAATTACTCAGTTAAAACATAACCACATCTATAGCAGAGATAGCGTGAGTGTTTAGGTGTGGCCGCCCAAGGGCCCCATGCAAAATAGGAGCCCCTCTAAAGCCGCTGATCTTTCATCACTTTACACAAAAGGACCACTAGTGAAGTGACACACCACAGCTTAATGGCTGAAGGAAGCCTATTACTGCTCAAAGTCTAATGCTGCGATACTCCAGCTCTTATCAAACCTAACAGTCACTTAACTCATGGTTACTAATGTAAATTAGCACAACAATGACAACTACCAGGCAACAAAAATTCTAAGAAGACCCATTTAATAAACGGAATTCATAAAGTTACATTTGTATTTCGAACAAACTGCAAACTTTTCAGCAAATTTTAACACAACTCTATTTACCGCCTTGCATCATGGGAATTGACCAGCCAATGAACCAATTGCATCTGACTGCAGTACGCAGATCGGGGTTGGGCTAAATGTGGGCGGAGCTAAACGTTTGACTTTTGAAAAGTACTTTCTGTTTCAATTTGAGAAGAGTGAAATGCCAAATTCACAATTCACAAGTCGTTGACAGGTACTCCCTCCGCCGGTGGCACTAGTGCTTTCTTGTTTGCCACAACACGTGTTATATTTTAGTTGAAATTTAAATAGGCTACATCACTTATCTGCGGTGTATAATTAATTTATTGTGTCCATGCTTTAACTTTGCCGTGAAAGAAGACGAAGGTTATTTTAAACTCAAAAGGCAACTCTTCATTAACACACACACACACACACACGTTAACTTAACTTACATACCCAAGTTCAATCAACACATACATATCTGACAAAAAATTAAAATAGTCGACCCAATGAATAAATGTTTAAAAGTTTAACTTTCAAAAACTCATAAAGTTGAGTTCAAAATCCACAACTTGTATAAGCACGTTCAGTTAAAAATAAGAAATAAGTGGACATAACTAAATGGGTCTGTACTTTTTTACAATGTAGCTTTCACCCATTATTTCCTCCAGGTGGTCATATCTAGAATACCAATAATAATAATAATAATAATAATAATAATAATAATACCTGCTGGTAGCAGGGCCAACCCATGGCGTCTCCTCCCCTCAGTTTTGTCCTCTTCAGCTAGTCTTTCTGTGCTGGAGACCAGAGTGAAAGCTCTATTTTAAGGGTCTTTATGTGGTTTGGAGTTTGGTTTCATTCCTGTTTTCGTGTTTGTACTTTCAGATGAGTCTTATTTTACCGTTTACTTATTACTTTCAATCATTTTAGAGCTCTGCTTTTACTACTGAAGCATACCAAACCTCTCCTGCTGTTGCAGCTACACATTAAAAGCTTTACACTGGTGAACCGGGGGGGACTGAGCTTTTATTGTGAAAAAAGTTATATGAAAAAAAAAAACCTATGAGGTAGGACAATTGATTTGGTTTAATAACATGATTTGATGTTGAATTATTATATTTTATTAGTGGCACCAATATTGTGATAGTGTTGTATTCCTGAGCCAGAGTTACTGTATTCCTTTGTTCCCCTTTCTGGCAGTTGCACAGAAATTCTATGCTGTCCATTGAGCTTAACAATATATGCCATTTTAACAGTCAATTTGAATGTTGTATCAAATCAAACATAACACAAATTGTATGTATCCTTTCTATTCAAACATTTTAAATTAGACAATCAAAGAAATGGAAGTTGTTCTCAACCTTTAAATTTAACGTCGCTTTGACTAGTTAAGACTAATTATGTGTACTAAAACATAATACGTTGGTAAAAACACAAAACTTTGTGGCAGTTTTATGGTAAAACAGCACAAAATATTTGTGTTCAGCATAACTCTGGAACTTATGTTGTAATTATGTGTATGTTGTGTTAAGTGAACACAATATTTTCATTTTGTTGAACATGAAAGTGACCGCTTGTCATATGAACATAAAAACATTGAGTACATATTTTGACAACCATTTTTTAGGTTTACTTAACTATAAAAATATCTGCTAAGTGCACAGTATATGTGTTGTTAATTGGCCTTGAACTAATTATGTGATGTTGACGTTATACATTTAAGTAGAATGAACTCAAAAGTAAAAAATTGTTGACTTAACATAAAAAAAATTATGTCAACCTCACATGGGATGATTTTTTGTGTCAAATGAACATAAAGTTTTTATGTTGTTTTGACAATCCTGAACATTTGTGTGGACATAACATTAACATTTTGTGTCATGGATGGATTGGGGTTTACAGTGTAGGTAAGACTTATAAAACTAACTTTCTGTCATATCTGCTGAAACTGATCCTATGTTCCAGTAGAACTACATGAAGCAGGTCATTAAAAATAAATCCAGCTCCTCTGGCTCCACCTACAGCCTGGAGTGAGATTTGCAAAAATCCACACCATCCCCATTCTCCCTTGTGGGGGGGGGGGGGGCTTAGGAGACTGTTTGGGCTTTAGCAGAAAGGGGGGAGGGACTGAGAAGTTGTCGATGTTCAAATTCTTTGGCTAAGTCCTGGATCTTCCCAATCCTACCTACAGCACCTTTAAGTAACAAGTGCAGAGAAACATTGAGTGAGAAATGTCTGTACCAACAAAAACATTTAACGATTATTTTGCATTTACATTACAAATTATATTTTCAAATCCAGGTGAAAATGTTGTGTTTATATTTCATAGATTTTTCAACAGTTCAATCAAATGTATTAAACACCATACATTAATGCCCGTTTGTTCACACCTATCACGAGCCAAGAAGTTCGATAATGGCCAGTCCTCCAAAATGCAGAATTACATTAAATTCAATGTTTTTCTAAAATGTTTTCTTTCTACAATATAGATATTGTGATTGTGGTTATGGCAAATAAACTCTGGTAAAAATAAATGGGCAGGCCAACTGAAGCACTTAAGTCAAGGTTAGTGAAAAATATGGTTTAAAAGAACAAAAACTCTTAACATTCATTGCACTCTGCCACAGGAAATAAAAGCCACACTGCTTCCTGCATTGTCACTGGACATGCATAGTGAAGTGGGGAATGTTCCATTGTGAACATTGGCTGGTGTGTTAGCCTTCCTATTAAAGTTTGTATGTGAACAATACAGATATGTGTCTGAGATTAGATCTCTATACTCAGATACATCTCCTTTTGGTACTGATTAAACACAGGTGAAAACATATACAGTGAGGAAAATAAGTATTTGAACACCCTGCTATTTTGCAGGTTCTCCCACTTGGAAATCATGGAGGGGTCTGAAATTGTCATCGTAGGTGCATGTCCACTGTGAGAGACATAATCTAAAAACAAAAATCCAGAAATCACAATGTATGATTTTTTTAACTATTTATTTGTATGATACAGCTGCAAATAAGTATTTGAACACCTGAGAAAACCAAATGTTAATATTTGATACAGTAGCCTTTGTTTGCAATTACAGAGGTCAAACATTTCCTGTAGTTTTTTACCAGGTTTGCACACACTGCAGGAGGGAGTTTGGCCCACTCCTCCACACAGATCTTCTCTAGATCAGTCAGGTTTCTGGGCTGTCGCTGAGAAACACGGAGTTTGAGCTCCCTCCAAAGATTCTCTATTGGGTTCAGGTCTGGAGACTGGCTAGGCCACGCCAGAACCTTGATATGCTTCTTACAGAGCCACTCCTTGGTTATCCTGGCTGTGTGCTTCGGGTCATTGTCA
The DNA here is from genome assembly GCA_023566125.1 of Zingel zingel. Lineage (NCBI taxonomy): Eukaryota > Metazoa > Chordata > Actinopteri > Perciformes > Percidae > Zingel > Zingel zingel. Next base: position 4,713,900 of record CM042329.1, on the reverse strand, counting down.
TGTTGGAAGACCCAGCCTCGACCCATCTTCAATGCTCTAACTGAGGGAAGCAGGTTGTTCCCCAAAATCTCGCAATACATGGCCCCGGTCATCCTCTCCTTAATACAGTGCAGTCGCCCTGTCCCATGTGCAGAAAAACACCCCCAAAGCATGATGCTACCACCCCCATGCTTCACAGTAGGGATGGTGTTCTTGGGATGATACACATCATTCTTCTTCCTCCAAACACGGTTAGTGGAATTATGACCAAAAAGTTGTATTTTGGTCTCATCTGACCACATGACTTTCTCCCATGACTCCTCTGGATCATCCAAATGGTCATTGGCAAACTTAAGACGGGCCTTGACATGTGCTGGTTTAAGCAGGGGAACCTTCCGTGCCATGCATGATTTCAAACCATGACATCTTAGTGTATTACCAACAGTAACCTTGGAAACGGTGGTCCCAGCTCTTTTCAGGTCATTGACCAGCTCCTCCCGTGTAGTCCTGGGCTGATTTCTCACCTTTCTTAGGATCATTGAGACCCCATGAGGTGAGATCTTGCATGGAGCCCCAGTCCGAGGGAGATTGACAGTCATGTTTAGCTTCTTCCATTTTCTAATGATTGCTCCAACAGTGGACCTTTTTTCACCAAGCTGCTTGGCAATTTCCCCGTAGCCCTTTCCAGCCTTGTGGAGGTGTACAATTTTGTCTCTAGTGTCTTTGGACAGCTCTTTGGTCTTGGCCATGTTAGTAGTTGGATTCTTACTGATTGTGTGGGGTGGACAGGTGTCTTTATGCAGCTAACGACCTCAAACAGGTGCATCTAACTTAGGATAATAAATGGAGTGGAGGTGGACATTTTAAAGGCAGACTAACAGGTCTTTGAGGGTCAGAATTCTAGCTGATAGACAGGTGTTCAAATACTTATTTGCAGCTGTATCATACAAATAAATAGTTAAAAAATCATACATTGTGATTTCTGGATTTTTGTTTTTAGATTATGTCTCTCACAGTGGACATGCACCTACGATGACAATTTCAGACCCCTCCATGATTTCCAAGTGGGAGAACCTGCAAAATAGCAGGGTGTTCAAATACTTATTTTCCTCACTGTAGCTGATCCAAAAAGTACATTGTGATTGATTTTTTTTTTTCATTTCTTTCTTCGCTGAAACAGTACAGGGGATCAGGAGGTCACTGTAACCTCTCTACCAATGAGTCTTGTACCCATCTGGTTTGTTGGAGCTATGACAGAAAATCAGCTTGTTCTTATAAGCCTCAGCTTTGCATTTCACACTGTCTTATATGAATGTGAGGAGTTTCTGACACATTGTAAGGCCTGAACTATTACATCCAAGGATCATCCAAGGTACTCTGACTCCAGACAAAAGCCACAACCCAGAGGCTACATAAACAAAGGAACCAATGGTGAAAGTTGTATTGCACTTCATGCACATGGCTCATATTTTCTCATCTACATCCCACTTAGATGCTCCTCAAACAGAGTGCTTCAGTGTGGAAACCCCATGTTAGATACAAAGGGAGATAGATAAACTCCTAGACAAACTCAGCTTCTTATGAAAGCATTATGGACATGTTCGCAGTAGATGCATACGTAGAGTTTGCCTTTGAAATAAAAAATATTACAGAACAGAACTGAGGGAACATGCCACCTGCCCTATAGAGAAAATTGTTACGAGACATAAATGCACAGTTATGTTCATGTTTGTGTCACAATGTACGGTCCTAACCAACGAATCCAGTTTGCTTTTGAACCAGTTAGAATGTATTGTTTGGATAAGAAATAACAGCCCATCCATATATCCAACAGTTTGGCCCAGACCGAGAGATCTTGAAAACTAGACTAGCCATTACATTTGGTGTGTAAATATTAATGGTCCCCAGAGGACAATTTACGGTAAACAACAAACATTAAAAAGGGAATAAAGAATAAAGCAAAGTACTGCTACAGTCAAGAACATAAATACAGAGTAGATCATTAAGCAGCATTTTTAATATAATGTAGTAGTATTATCATACCATTGAGCAGATTCATACTCTCCAGAGGATGTACCCTTTGATTAAAATCATTTCATAAACTGTACTATTACTGCCAAGCACGACATATGGCTCAGTAAACTCTCACACATCTTGACAAAATGCAAAAGTGCATAGATGATAAAATAATTGTAATCCCAATACTGCCATAATATAGATTATACATGTATATAAACTTTGGAAATCAACTGTATGTTTCCTAAGATAATATCCTGTATATATGCTTTATTCGTTCAGTGACCCGGCATGGGCAGGAGAGTCTTTGCACATGGATCACACACAAACCAAGGGATCTGGAGAGTAAGACAGGAATACAGATGAAAAGATGCTCATTCCAAATAGGTGGAAATACTTTCTTGTTTAATGAAAAGATAATTGGTTTGGGTTGTCTATTATACTCTCAGTCAAATGTGACAGAATCCTAAAGTCAAATGAAAAGTTTTACTTGAACTCAGTCACCTTTAGGAAACCCCGTCCATACCTTTATCTCTAGCTATAAATGTGGCTAAACAACTAAGAGACATTAAAAAGCCATGATTAAATATTAGATGCTGATTGCAACGGCATACTTTCTGCTTCCATTCCATGGTCAAGAGGAGAGCATTCACCTTTGTCTATAGTCACTGCCAGTACAGAAAGCAGCTCTGCCAGAAGTGCCTGCAGTCACCCTGAGCTCTTGGTTTAAGCAAAGCTGCCCCATATCCCAGCAGATGCTCTGCCCGCCTGTCAACTGGATCCAGATGCTCAAGCTCTCAACTTTCCTCTCAGGATCCACACTGGAAGGACCAAAAGTTCAAACATCTACTGCTTCCTGCCTCATCTTCTGCATATCTTCACTATTCCTGCTTTATGGACCTCTTAGACGTCTGACTATGGGCTTACACCACAAAGGAGTTGTTTTAATGATTAAAACAACGATTAAATAATTTAAAAAACGGGAACTTGTTGGTATTATAAAATATATGACTATGGTTATTGTCTGAGACAACATAATGCTGCTCTCTAACACATCTGTAAGCTGTTCGGCACTGCTAGGGGGGTTTAGAAATGAGTCTACAAAGTGAAAGTATGTAAATAATTTGGAGGTGGAAAAGCAAACATCTGGACATCCCAAGGGGTTCGATCGACAGACAAAAAACTGAAAATGTACAGATTTGTTCAAATTCTAAAACCCACCTGTTCGCCTTTTTCCATTACCCAGTGATGTCGATGCACATAATGACAGCTGTCTTCTGGAAGCAAAAGTGAAAGTAGCTTGACTTTGTTTTAGCACCTCCAAACCACTTAGAGGTACTGCTCATTTTGTTAATAACAATCGTGTCAAGGTATAATCTTTGGCTTGGACTGTTAGTAAGGAAGAGACAAGAAGACATGATGTCACTACAGGAAGTGACAGGTTTCAAATGTTTTCAAGAATAGGACAGACAAGTAAAAGGGCATTCAACAGGACAGAATCTGCTTCACACGTGATCAATGTAGTTATAGCTTTCTTATAGGTGGTTCTAGAAGATCAGAACTGTAGCAAAATGCATGCCCCTTGATAACCTACCTCCCCCTCTCCTAGTTAACTTGTGTCGTGCTAACATGCATGAGCTACTAACTAATGTAACAAGTTAGCTAAGGTTTAGCTAGGTAATATATCATGGCCATACAGGCTGATGTACTGTACTTAATAGAGACACTACAGGTGAATACAGTACAATCTGTGTCTGTAAATCTAAGATGGCGCTGCAGACGGTCGACTCGGTGTGTCTGTGTGTGTTGTTTTGTTTTGTGTTTTAACTTTGTTTCTTGCGATGGTACCCGGATCGCTTTCTCCAGAGAAGAGCTCTTGAACATCAGGGGAACAACGGCAGAGGATTTATTTCCTACTTTTCTGCTCCCTTCACTGGAAATTCTGGACATTCTAGTCAAAGGTGCGCTCACCTTTGCTCACGCAGCGAAACGTCGGAGGAGAGGGAAACGGGCCGGTGCGCTCGTGCGTCTCCGCCAGCGAGGATTACGCACACCGTTACCAGGAATATGTCTCTCTAATATGCATTCACTGCCCAACAAACTGGAAGAATTACAACTGATGTTGGGGGGAAACAGGGACTTTTCTTGATCTGTTGTTTGGTGCTTCACGGAGACATGGCTCTGTGGATTAATACTGGACTCTGCGCTGCAGCTGGAAGGCTTCCAACTCTACAGAGCGGACAGAGATACGAACCTCTCCGGCAAAACTAAAGGTGGAGGAATCTGTTTCTACATCAACAGCGGTTGGTGCAACGACGTGACAGTGATCCAGCAGCATTGTTCTCCTGACCTGGAATCTTTCATCATAAACTGTAAGCCTTTTTATTCACCCCATGAGTTCCATTCATTCATTCTGGTCGGTGTTTACATCCCGCTACAGGCCAACGTGCAGGTCGCACAGTGCATGCTCGCCGACCAGATGCTATGTGTGGAGCGGACCAACCCGGACTCCTTAGTAATTATCCGTGGAGACTTTAACAAAGGAAATCTCACTCATGTACTACCTAAATATAGACAGCATATTAAATGCCCGACCAGAGAGGAGAACATTTTGGATCACTGTTACACCACAGTCAGGGATGCTTATCCCTGGGCAGAAACTTAAACTCTGCAAACCTGTAGTGAGGACATCAAGGAAGTGGACCAGTGAGGCTGTGGAGGATCTCCAGACGTGCTTGGACTCAACTGACTGGGATGTGTTCAGGACTGCTACCAACAGTCTGGATGAGTACACATAGGCTGTGACGTCGTACATCAGCTTCTGTGAGGACTGCTGTGTTCCATCAAGCACCAGGGTGAGTTACAACAATGACAAACCCTGGTTATCAGCCAAACTCAGAAGCCTAAGGTTGGATAAGGAAGACTCGTTCAGGAGTGGGGACAAAGACAGACTTAAAGAAGCAAAGTACAAGTTTAGCAAAGCGGTGAAAGAGGCTAAACAACGGTACTCTGAGAAACTCCAAAACCAGTTCTCAGCATACGACTCTGCTTCTGTCTGCAGAGGGCTCAAACAGATCACCAGCTTCAAGCCCAAAGTCTCCCACTCCACCAACGACCGACGCCTAGCCAACGACCTTAACGAGTTCTACTGTCGCTTTGATAGACAATGGGTCAGTCCTGTAACCATCCCCCTCAACACCTCCCAACAGCTCCAGCTACAGTGCATCACCTCCACCTCCCCCACCTTAAACGTCCCCCCCTCCACCTCCCCACCCACCTCAGTGACAACTCTCTCCATCAATGAGGAAGACGTCAACAGACTGTTCAGGAGACAGAACCCCAGGAAAGCTGCTGGACCGGATGCTGTCTCCCCATCCAGCTTGAAGCACTGCGCTGATCAGCTGTCTCCAGTGTTCACAGACATTTTCAACACCTCACTGGAGACATGTCACGTGCCGGCCTGCTTCAAGTCCTCAACAATCATCCCTGTTCCCAAGAAGCCAAGGACCACAGGACTTAATGACTTCAGACCCGTCGCCCTGACCTCTGTGGTTATGAAGTCCTTTGAGCGCCTTGTGCTTTCACACCTCAAAGCCATCACCGACCCCCTCCTGGACCCCCTGCAGTTTGCCTACAGAGCCAATAGGTCTGTAGACAATGCAGTCAACCTGGCCCTCTACTATATCCTCCGGCACCTGGACTCCGCAGGAACCTATGCCAAGATCCTGTTTTTGGACTTCAGCTCTGCCTTTAATACCATAATCCCGGCTCTGCTTCAGGAGAAACTCTCCCAGCTTGGTGTGCCTGACTCCACCTGCAGGTGGATCACTGACTTCCTTTCTGACAGGAAGCAGCATGTGAAGCTGGGGAAAGACTCAATCTCCGACTCACAGACCATCAGCACCGGATCCCCTCAGGGCTGTGTTCTTTCTCCTCTGCTCTTCTCCCTGTACACCAACAGCTGCACCTCCAGTCACCAGTCCGTCAAGCTTCTGAAGTTTGCGGACGACACCTCCCTCATCGGACTCATCTCTGATGGTGATGAGTCCGCCTACAGGTGGGAGGCTGACCACCTGGTGACCTGGTGCAACCAAAACAACCTAGAGCTCAACGCTCTAAAGACAGTGGAGATGGTTGTGGACTTCAGGAAGAATTCAGCCCCACCTGCCACCATCATGCTCTGTGGCTCCACAATTGACACTGTGGAGTCTTTCCGCTTCCTGGGAACTACCATCTTCCAGGACCTCAAGTGGGAGCTGAATATCAACTCCCTTGTCCAGAAAGCACAACAGAGGATGTACTTCCTGTGGAAGCTGAAGAAATTCAACCTGCCAAAGACAATGATGGTGCACTTCTACACAGCCATTATTGAGTCCATCCTCACATCCTCCATCACCATCTGGTACGCTGCTAGCACGGCCAAGGACAAGGGCAGACTGCAGCGTGTCATTCGGTCAGCTGAGAAGGTGATTGGCTGCAATCTGCCACCGCTCCAGGACCTGTACACCACCAGGACTCTGAAGCGAGCTGGAAAGATTGTGGCTGATCCCTCCCACCCCGGACACAAACTCTTTGAGCCACTCCCCTCTGGCAGGAGGCTGAGGTCCATCAGGACCAAAACCTCACGTCACATTAACAGCTTTTTCCCCTCCGCCACTAGTCTTATTAACAAGGCCCGGAAACCACCCTGACTCTCTCCACACCCACCTCTGGCTCTACATGCCACTGTACTTAATCTGCTGTTCTGCTCTTTATCTTAATTCTTACTCTCTTATTTTTAATACATTCTGTGTGTGTATATATATATATATATATATATATATATATATATACACACATATATTTATACTTATATTGTTTGTTCTGTTTAACCTGTTTGTTTAACTTATTTTAGAGAATGTGTGACATGCACCTACAGCACCAAAACAAATTCCTTGCATGTGTTAAAAAACGTACTTGGCAATAAAGCTTTTCTGATTCTGATAATGTCATCACAATAGCCACGTTGATATGCAAATTAGGAATTAAAGCTATGGTGCACGACAATTTTATATTACATTCAAGCCGTTGCCAAAATCTATAGATGCAAACAGACGGAGGGTAGTAGGTCTAAAACAAACATCTAAATGTGTATTTTAGACTTTTTCTTTCCATTACAGTAAAAGAAGTCATGGAAGCAACACCTTCAAATTGACCATGACATGAAAAAAGTGACCTGCGTTAAACAGTAACTTCATCATTTTGATACTAGGTTCCTCGTCTAATAATAACAGTGTTTACTTCTATTGTTTTTGCAGTGTTTTTTCCTGTAAGATTAACAAAATAGCAGTAACAGCCTTTTTCAGTTTTGTGTGAAGTGTTTTTTATTACAATAACAGCAAAATAATTTAAATGATGTATTGCAATTAGCAAAATAAACAAATTCTCAGTGAAACTATGTCAGACTCCTTGGTGCCGTCAGTTATTCTAAATATATACACGTACTTGAAACTAGTAGCATAGAAAACAGAGTTTGCTTTGCTGTTGCATAAACCGAGTGAATACTAAAAAAGACAAGGGTCTCTGTGGCAACAAATTATTGCATACAGTTTATTTTAAAGTTTTTTTTAATAACTAATTGTTTATTAGTTATTTGCCCTTTTTTCACTTGAGCCCCTGCCCCCCAAAATGTATGTGCACGTCCCGTGTGTGTGTGTGTGTGTGTGTGTGTGTGTGTGTGTGTGTGTGTGTGTGTGTGTGTGTGTGTGTGTGTGTGTGTGTGAGTGTAGAGAGAAAGAGGGAATGGAGAGAAATTGAGACAAGATACACTAAAGATAATAAAATGTATTAGAAAAGAAAGAAAGAAAACTAAAAGGAAAAAGGAGAGAAAAGAGAAAAGGGGAGGGGGGTGTATAGAGTGAATATGTAATAATAATAATACGGTCAGTCACTCTGTCCCCATGTTTCTGTGTCTACCTGTCATGTATCTAGTAAAGGCTAAATGATGTTTAACACAAGGCATACAGAGGCAGCTGTCTGAGGAAGCTAACTTTAATATCATCTGTCAGTGTCTTGGGATAAAAGTCTGACTGTTTCCTGTTTTATACAACAGCCCCATCTACTGGTCATACTGGACTAAAACTATTTCCTGTTCCTGGACTTCCCAGTGGATGCTGGGATGTGCTGTTTATCCAGAGTCCTGGCTGCTTCAACATGATCATCCGTCTTTAAACTCTATTCATACGCTTTCCATTACCGTTACATAGCAACAATATTACAAACACGAATAGGTCACTCTATGTTTGTATATTAAAGACTATATCTATGCCTGTGCATAGACACACACACACACACACACACACACACATATATGTATACATATATATATATATATATATATATATATATATATATATATATATATATATATATATATATATATATATATATATATATATACACAAACAGCACTTTGTGAAAGCTGTGTAAAGCGAGTACGTAATGAAACAGAATACTGTTCTCTATCAGGTATCTGTAGAGTGTTAGGATCACCTCAGAGGACGACATTTCTTTGTACTTTATATGAAACTTTTATCCAAAACAACTTACAGTGCATTCAATTCGTAGATAGAAACCGAAAAAAGTTCAAGAATCATCCCCAACATAAAGTTGATGATATATGCTGAACTGCTTCAAGTTCTAGTTCTACATTTCCAAACAATGAGAGGTGAAGTTTAGAGTCCATTTTATTTAATGGGCCGAGGTGCAGTCAGAACAGATGAGGTTTTTTACATGTGTAGTTTCTGATGTTGTGATTGTGTTGATCAAAACAGAAATGGATTAACATGTGTTCAAGATACTTCATACTTCAAACAATATACTGTCCACAAACTCCCATTGTCAGTACTGGAGGAGGGAAACAGGACTGGCGACACTGGAAAACCTCTTTTTATCTGGCTTTTCATTTGGAGAACTGTAAGCTTTTATTATTTTTTAAAAAACATTTTACCGTCATATTGTAATTTTTAGTCTTGCTAAAAATGTTGTTATTGTTGTTCATTTCTGTTGTGTTTTTGTCAGTTTGTAGTATTTCATCTGTGTTTAAATGTTGCTCTGTGAAGGACTTTGGGCTGCATGTCTGCATGAAAGGTGCTAAAGTTGTTTGCTGTGAACTGTCTGAGCAAAGATGTTAGCAGTGAGGGACTAGCTGTTTCCTCTGAGCTGCTGTCGACTTCTACTCAGACTCTACTTTGGTGTTTCTCTGTGAGATTCTTCCTGCTCACTGCTGTTTCCAGGTGAAATAGATCCCCATACTGAGGACTACACTGATCATAATCTACATCGACGACATTTCCTTTCTGGGATAGTTCTGGTGCCACTGGAAATTCCACCGGATGTCCCTCATTTTCAGTCGGATGTGCGTCCCCTTCCTGTGTCTCTGTGTTGGCGTTCTAACCTCTGGTGGATTTGTGAGGACTATGGTTAACTGCTCCTCAGATCTCTGCAGGGTAAATCCAGACAGCTAGCTAGACTATCTGTCCAATCTGAGTTTTCTGTCGCACGACTAAAACTACTTTTGAACGTCCTCATGTTCCACCAAAACAAGTTCCTTCCTGAGACTATTTAGCAGAGGCACCGTGGCTCCGTCCGGAGCTTAGCACCGCCGAAGACGATTGTGATTGGTTTAAAGAAATGCCAATAAACCAGAGCATGTTTTTCTACCATCCCAGAATGCTGTGTGGACTAGGCAGACCTTCCTTCGCTGCGCTGTGGACACATAATAATGTGTCAGATATGTATGTAAACACAGATTGATCTCAGTATTAATGAATCTAAAGCCTGCTGTAAAGGGGCTGTACTTAAAATACTAAAGAAAAAGGTCTGGGGCTTTCTCAGACCGTTCCCCAACTCATCAAATACAAACGTTTTGTCACGATCTTCAAGTGATTCCAATTAAGGCATAGATCGACCCAAGCCCGATGGGTCCCGACGTGTCCGACGGGCCGGGTTCGGACAGACATTTAGAAATTATGGTCGGGTTCTGGTCGGTCTTGCTCACATCAGCGCGATAAGGCATTTGTTGTAAAATGGTGCTGCGGCTCCTTTAAGAGAGCTCAGTGTGTATATAAAGTGGGCAGAAGAGAGATAGAGAGAGAGGAAGCAGACGCGTAGATGCGACCGGAGCAGAGTTGGTGAATAAGTTTAAGTTTTGTAGCCAACAGTGTGTGTGGTGTCTGAGATAATCTCCAGACTGAAAGCCAAGTTCATTCATCGTCTCACCAGAAACAGGATATAACCCTAACGTTATATAACCTCGGCCCTGGAGGTAACCAGTCTCCCTGGTGTTCTGATCACGGTCGGAAACGAAGCAATCAGGAAAGGTTAACACGTTGAACATTGAACAGCTTATTAACGTGAGCTTGTTGCCCCGTGTGAGCTGACGACCTCATCTGTTGACATTTCCGAATGCCTTCCTACAGCTGCTTAATAAAAGCTTTCACACAAACAAACGTACATATGTTATTAGTATGATAAAAAAAATAGATTTTAACTGTGTCGGGCTCGGGTCAGGCTCGGACACAAATTTCTTAATGCCTGTCGGACGCGGGCCGGGTTCGGACGGAAAAATTCAGCCCGATCAGACCTCTAATTCCAATGCACAAGGTACACAAGGAGTGTGACTCCCTCCATTACTCCACTTTATCTTTACACAGCAGATTTTTGTCTGCTGCCATATTAATGTTCTGAATGGCCAGTACAGAACCTTTAATGGCTCCTCGAGGAAAGGTAGTCTTGGTTTCCCATAGAGACATGTTCACAACGAATAGTCCGAATGTGTGCAGCAGAGGCAGAGATATCCCGACAATCCGGAGATCTTACAGTTAGTTTTGTTCTTTGCAGTACATTAAAAAAAATGTAAACTTAAAAATTAAACTAGTCTGAGCTAGTATACTAAATCTGCAGATATAATACATAAATAATAAAAGCAGACATCTTTTACCACTATAATGTTCCAAACAGCACAATGTACTGAATGTATTCAATACGCTCTGGAAGTGTTTGACTTGATCTTTGTGACCCATTGTAATGATGAAACTCTATGAAATGATTCATAAACAGCATGTAGCATTCAGGTTTCTTATGTGAAACACTACAGGATCATTATCCTCTGCTGTCACCCAGTGGACCAGTGACGGTATGTAGTATTGAAAGACCCAAACAGGTGAGTCAATGATCAGACGAGCTGATTGGCTGGAGCTTCAGTGTCCCTCCTGGACATGAGAGCAGGGATGCTCTGGACACTCCACACTCAGCATTTACACCGGACACTGACTCAACAGGTAGGGCAGTCTAGTATAGGGCACTAGTATAAGAACTAATACACACTTTATTGTACTAATAGATAACTCTGTTTTTAGTTTTCCCTTTGATCCAGCTTCTGATCCGGACAGGTATTGAGTGCATTTCTCTCCCTGGATTGTTTTTATTTGTACAGACTTTGGATTTTGCTTTCAGACTCAATCAAAAGTTATGACGTTGCAAAGTGACTGGTTCAATTTGTGCGTATTCTTAACACTCTTTATTTAATAATCTGTGTGATGTGTGTCATTGTTGGAAAAGAGACCCGTGTGACGTTGCCTTTTTCAGGATGGAGTACGGACATGATGTAGCTTTGGACGAGCTGTGTCCAGTGTGCGGAGATAAAGTCTCCGGTTACCACTACGGTCTGCTCACCTGTGAAAGCTGCAAGGTACATTTAGTTTTTCTGTTCCATTGTTCCTATTGCACTGGCACAGTTATAGTTATGAACAGCTAGACAAGAGAACTGCCTTCTTTAAATGGACCCTTCCTCTGCTTTCACACTTGCAGGGTTTTTTCAAAAGAACAGTTCAAAACAACAAAAAGTACATCTGCGCAGAAAACCAGGAGTGCACAATTGATATAACTCAAAGGAAACGCTGTCCATTCTGCAGATTTCAAAAGTGTCTTCATGTTGGCATGCAACTGGAAGGTAAGGAGGGCTGTCCACACATATACAGAAATAAATCTTGTATATTGTAGAACTTTTCTTAATGCCCATGCATACTGTAAATACCTATGAGACTGTAAGCTGCTTCAGGTATCCTAGAGTTACAACATGGTTACTTTTTAAAGCCAATTCAGATAGAAAGGTAGTGCCACCCATTAGAGGAATTATTTCTTCATGTTAGTCAGAAAAACATCTTTTTTAAATAATAAAAACCCCTAACCCTGACCCCCTAACACAAACTATTGAATAAGAATTCAACATTTAATGGAGGCGGGTGACTTCAATGGCTGCTTCACATTTTAACATTTTTTTGTTTTCTTTTGAATTTTCTGTAACAGCAGAAATAAAATGAAAATAATGATGCTACTAATAATAGTTGACAGTAGAGTTTAATATATTTAACTGAATGCACATGAATACTGTAGTAGCTCACCGATCAGACGCAAGTTAGAGAGCAAACAGGGTGAAGACACAGAAATAAGAGAGTGTTCCTCCAGTGGAACAGTGTTGAGGCATTGATAGATACAAAGAAAGAATTTCTCATTAGTCAAAACAATATGAACAGCACCTGCAGGTCTCTTAACTGAAAGGGATTGCTGGGCTAAACATCTAAGCAAGTGCATTCATTAATAAACTTTTTCATTTAAACGTGTTAAAATTTTCAAAAAGATAACAAAAAAGTGAAAGGCTACATTATAGTTTCCAGTTTGTAAGCTCCAGGGGTCTCATTTATAAAACCGTGCTTACGCACACCTACAAGCAATGTTCCCTTTATAAATCACAGATTACCCACAAGTGTGCATACATCAGCCTCTTATCCCGCCCTGTACATGCCCATTTTTAACCATAAATAGTCAACGCAAAGCACCTTGTGAATGCTGATCAGTATGTTAATGACCCTGGCAGGTGTTCTTTCGTTACATCGAATCATGCCGAATCATGATGACTGGCGGAGAAAAAGCAAAAAACTTCTCAGACATTCAGGAATTGCTGCAAATTGAATTATAATTTAAGCCTGTTCTTGCACAGTGTAGGGAAACCTGATCTATAACTACATTTATTAATAATACGTCCAAAACGGCAGGCATTAGGGCACTCAGGGACAGCTTCGATATACCAGACGTATATAATAAGATTCAACAGAACTATATATTATATCCAAACAAGCCTTAGCGATAAAGTTGAAGATTATATATAATATTTATATAAAGAAACACTTATTGTCTGACATTTCCCTCTGGAAACAGCTGGTTTCCCCCAGAGTGGCGAGGACCTGTATTTGGACCTGGATGGCACGGTTCCGGCGAGTTGCCCTCTCTACTGGACCCAATTCAGTTCATAGATCCACGAGCACAGCTTTAGGGAATCTAAATCGTCATTAGCCAGTCATCATCATGATCCATAGTCTCTTTTTCTCCTGATTCTTCCATTAGCGTAGTTCTGCAGGGCCAGCAGTGCCATCATGCAGCATTACGCACGGGGTTCACCGCAGTATTTATGTTTACAACAATTTGTGATTGTTAACACCTTGCCAACACAGCATCAACTAGTGCTAATAAAATACTCAAGGGTTCCTACTGGTCAACAAAGCGACAACTTCCCCGCCTGAAAAGTGACGCCAATGCTGAAGTGCCTCTAACCTGTATCATTTATTATATTTATTACTATGTAGTGAATGTGACTTACATAATTCACCTTATTTGTTAAGTGTGGTTCTACACACTGTTGATTATAAACACAGCCCTTTGTTCTTAGTATGGTTCTTCATGCAGTGATAAACGTAATACATATACATGTAAATATGACTGTTCAGGGATCAGGGATCGCGGTCCCTTTAAATGTTCTGCATGCGTGATGACGTTGGACCCTACGTAGATTGTTGCTGGTCAGCGCCTTTTTCCTGTTTTTTTCCTGCAAAAATAAACGACACACACATTCGTGGGCTCAAAGTGAGAAATTGTCTCTTGCAATTTACTGCAATTTCTACACTGGTAACCCCGACGTTAGTCTGCTGGACGGATCCAGAGACACGACACAATCATGACCGCGAACGCTGTTACCCTCAAACTCCCCGAATTCTGGGAATCATCGGCGTCGGCATGGTTCGCCCAGACTGAAGCGCAGTTCGCATTGCGTGAGATCACCGCGGATACAACGAAGTACTACTACGTTGTGTCGGCTCTCGGAAATTCAACAGCATCCAGAGTGGTGAGCCTTCTTAAAAATCCTCCGGAAACTGAGAAGTTTACAGCACTCAAAGCCCACCTGTTGAAAACTTTTGAACTGTCGGACGCTGAGAGAGCCAGCAGGCTTTTCTCCCTTTAAGGACTGGGTGACAGCAAACCGTCCAAGCTCATGGACCCGTATGCTGGATCTCTTGGGTGAGCACAGACCTGATTTTCTGTTCATTCAGCTTTTCCTGCGTCAGCTGCTTTCCCAAGTGAGAGCTGCACCAGCCAACACCACAATCACTGACTGTCAGAGACTGGCCGAAGAGGCTGATACATTTTTCCTGGCGAGTCAGGGAAATTGTGTGGCCGCGCTTTTTCGTTTTCGCTCCTGTGACACTGGACGACTCCACACTCATCGCTGCAACCACTTCTCGTCGGCAGCAGTCTTCTGGCCTACAACAGCTTTCTGGCCCCCAACAGTCTTCAGGCGTGTGTTTTTATTTATTTGTTGTTTATTTGAATAGTGTCAAAATCAAAATGTTTCTAAACTTAAAAAGCATTTTTGGGGGTTTGTATTGTTTTACTACTTACACAGATATTTTAAGTATACATCATTATGTCATTTACAATACACAGCACTGTTTTAATTATATTTATAGGGGGGGACAACCCTTAGATGGGGGGGGGGATCCTGACCCCCCCCGACCCCTCTGGGATTTACGCCCTTGATCTCCGGACGACATTTTCTGTGCGACACAGGAGCACAGAGGAGCGTCCTGCCTGCATCCCGTTTGGACATGGTAACCGGCAGCCACGGCCCCCCTATGGAAGCTGCCAATGGTAGCCCCATACGCACATATGGAATGAGGTACGTTGAATTGTGTTTCGGAGGACAGCGGTTTGGCTGGGACTTTGTTACAGCAAAGGTTGCCGTTCCTCTCTTCGGTGCAGATTTTTTTGTGTGCACATGGACTGTTGGTGGATGTAAAGAACCACTGTTTGATTGACGGCGTCACGTTTTGTTCCTATACGTGCACGCTCAGCGGGACTGACTCACTAAGACTGTCTAGCATGCTCTCAGCCTCAAATGACTTCCACCGTCTGCTTGCCAGGTTCCCAGCCCTCACTCAGCCCACTTTCTCTGCATCTGCCGGGAAGCATGGTGTGGAGCACCTTCTCGCCACTACTGGTCCGCCCGTCTACGCCCGTGCTCGCCGCCTCGACCCAACCAAGCTTACTGTTGCAAAGGCTGAGTTTGCAAATATGGAACGCCTGGGTATAGTCCGCCGATCCAACAGCCCGTGGGCATCACCCCTCCACATCGTCTGGCGCCCATGTGGCGACTACCGGTGGCTGAATGAGGCGACACCTGACCGCTACCCAGTCCCGAACATACAGGATTTTTCAGCACACGGATAAGGTGATTTTTTTCCAAAATGGACCTCGTCCGGGGATATCATCAGGTGCCGGTACACCCATTGGACATTCCCAAAACAGCAGTGATCACACCGTTTGGTCTGTTTGAGTTTCTGCGCATGCCGTTCGGCAATCTTTTCAATACCTCATGGACTCTGTTTTGCGGGACATGCCTTTTCTTTTTGTGTACTTAGATGACATCCTGGTAGCAAGCACGTCCAAATCTCAGCACCTGGCGCACCTCCGCACCCTGTTTGAGCCACTTAGCCAACATGGGCTAATTGTCAACCCCGCCAAGTGCCAGTTCGGTCTCTCCACCATTGACTTCCTGGGACACAGAGTCACTGAGGACGGCGCAGTCCCTCTCCCATCAAAGGTGGAGGTGGTCACACAGTTCCCACGCCCGTTCACTGTCAAATCCCTGCAGGAGTTCCTCGGCATGGTGAATTATTACCACCGCTTCGTCCCTCGAGTTGCTCAGCTCATTCGGCCCTTGCACAAGGCCTTGAAAGGTAAACCCAAGCACGTTGTGGACTGGACTGACAGCTGGGACAAGGCTTTTGCCACCACTAAGGCAGCCCTGGCAAATGCCACCATGCTGGCGCATCCTTCTCCTACGGCCTCCATCGATATCACCTCAGAAGCCTTGGACTACGCTGTCGGTGCTGTCTACAAGCAGTGGGTAGACGAGGCCTAGCAGCCATTGGCTTTCTTTAGCCGTCAGTTGCACCCCAGTGAGCGGAAGTACAGCACTTTCGACCGGGAGTTGCTGAGTCTCAACCTCGCCATCAGAGACTTTCGTTCCATGCTGGAAGGTCAACACTTCACTGCTTTTGTGAACGACACGCCGCTGACTTTTGCCATGGCCAAGGTGGCTGAGCCGCGGTCCGCCCGCCAGCAATGTCATCTGTCCTACATTTCAGAGTTCACTACGGACTTGCAGCACGTTGCCGGTAAGAAAAACCACGTGGCGGACTGCTTGTCACGGGCTGTGGCAGGGGCAGTCCATCTTGGTTTGGATTACAACCGCATGGCAACGGATCAGGCCACAGACCCGGACATGCAACTCCTGAGGACCTCAACTACAGGGCTGCAGATTGAGGACGTGGTTTTTGGCGATGTAGGCACCACACTCCTGTGTGACGTCTCCACAGGCAGTCCTCGGCCACTCGTTCCCACGGGATGGAGACGGCAAGTTTTTGATGCCATCCATGGTCTCTACCACCCAGGTTCGAAAGCGTCACAGAGACTGGTTGCAGCAAAGTTTGTTTGGCACAGCCTCAAGAAGGACGTTAGGGACTGGGCTAACACCTGTGTTGAGTGCCAACGGGCCAAAGTACACCGTCACACTAAAGCCCCGTTAGAGCTGTTCCCGGTTCCAGAGAGGCGTTTTAACCATGTAAACGTGGATCTGGACGGGACACCAACCGCAGTTAGGCCTCCCCGACCTCCGGTGCAGCGCACCCGTTGTGGACGGTTAATACGGCCACCTCCCCGTTGACTGTTATGTTCTTCTTCTGATATGGTGAATTCTGGGTGGACGTGTGTAGTGAATGTGACATACATAATTCACCTTATTTGTTAAGTGTGGTTCTACACACTGTTGATTATAAACGCAGCCCTTTGTTCTTAGTGTGGTTCTTCATGCAGTGATAAACGTAATACATATATATGTAATTATGACTGTTCAGGGATCGCGGTCCCTTTAAATGTTCTGCATGCGTGATGACGTTGGACCCTACAGAGTTTTTTGCTGGTCAGCGCCTTTTTCCTGTTGTTTTCCTGCAAAAATAAACGACACACGCATTTGTGTGCTCAAAGTGAGAAATTGTCTCTTGCAATTTACTGCAATTTCTACAACTATTGTGTTTGTAATTTATCATATATCATTTATTAGGAGAAACATCAACACAGAATCCACAGTGTATATCTATTTTTTTTAAATATTACTACATGATTACACACGAAATGAATGAAACCCTTTATTGAGTTATATTCCTATCTTTATTCAAGAATGCATTCTTTCAATTTGAGAGCATTTCTCACTGATATTACGTTCAGATTTTGTAATAATTTCCCTCAAAACCTTGCTCTCACACTCCAATAGTCACTGCTCGCGCTTGGATTTGCTCTGCTTGTGCTCAAACTTTGTGCGTGGACTCATATTTTGTTCTGTGGACAGATTTCCTGCTCTCAGCTTTGGCCCTTCTCCTCGCACTCTGGCTGATTCTGCGCACTTACAAATCTTCTCCTCTCGGATTTCTCCTGCGCGCTCAGATTTTTTAGTGTTACAATCCTATCAAAATTCCCCAACCAATAGAATGCCAGGTGTAGTGTTGACCAATGAAATGATCCCTGCCCCGTTGAGGGTGCGTTTGTTTTACGCTAGAACTGTTGCGGACAACTGTAACCGAGTTTATTTACCCCTGTCGTCCATCGCTTTATTATTAGTACATGTCAACAATGTGCACAGAATGGTCGACGCTCTTTCACCTGCACCCATCAGGAAACAGGAGAAAGCTTTGAAGTGGGACATATCAAGTTAGGTCCACAACTACGAGGGTGAGTAACATAAATTAAGCACGTAGCATATGGCGCTAGCATATCGCCTAGCTTGATGTCCATAAACAAATAGATTTTCTTTATAGTTTATCTAGATTGAACGACATATGACTGACAGTATGTGTGTATTTACAACTGGTATTTAATGACACCACTTTATATTGTTCCTCGTTTGGTCCTGGGGATTTGGCTAATTTCAGACATGTTAGAGCCAATAGTAAAACCTAAACTGTAATATAACTGAAAAACAAAAGAAACTGGATTGTTTGTATCACTTTTTACATCACTGTTTTTCAGATATTGTTCTAAATTCTTATAACATTAGTATAAAAATAAAATTCATATCAGTCTGTATAGAAAGTTGTAAGTACAATTCCACTCTTACAATAAAACAATATTTAAAATAGCAGTTATTTATTTTTACCCTAATGAAATCAATACAAAGCAAACTGAACAGAAAGAACAAGTATTGTGTTTCAGTTTTTCTTCTTCCAGGTGGGGCTGAAGTACCCCTGTTGAGCTGCATCACAGCTGCAATGTGTGCATGGACCAGTGTTGTATAACCACACTACTCAGTTGTTCCAGTCAGTACATTACTCCAAAAGCAAAACCCCATTGGTTCCCCTTGTACTCACTTGTGTGCAGAGGGCAGGCAGCAGTGGCACAAACCAAGAACGTTGGCAAGTCTGATAATTATGTAATTGTAATTAAAATACTACAACTACACACACATCATGTGATATACACTTATCATTTATTTATCTTGCTTAAATTCACAACCAGGCCCGGGAGAGAAAATTACCGTGATGTCTACAAAACCAAAGCAAAGATGTTAAAGAAAGCTATGTACACCTAATATATTATGTGTTGATGTCTATGAATTTGTCTTAAATAGGAGCACACTATACAAAGACAACAGTGGAGAGTTGCTTGATCTGTTTGTCCTCAAAGTGCCAGAGATCTACAAGGACTTCACCTGTTTCTGCACCATCACCTGCATAATCCAAGTGATAAAAGAGAGAACAAACTATTGTGTTCTCTGCTTGCAAGACTAGGTGCCTGTGATGTCTGCCAACATATACAATCAATTCAATAAATGTTGATAAGTATCACTGATATTTCTTTAATCATAGTTTTTCAGAGCAATAAGATACAGATTATTAAAGCCATGTTAATATTTGCAACAAATTTAAACCCTGATCAAGGCAAATAGGTTTTTCATGTTCTGTAACCTTTATAAAAAAAAAACAGTACAATTAAATTTACCAGAGCGGACACTTGCAGGTTGTTTAATGGCTTTAATTTACCTTGTCAAAACAATTCATAAACTGCACAATATTTGACACAAAACCTAAAAAGCATATGGTTCATACTCCTGTGAAGCAGTACACTTATACTGTAGCAGGAGCATTGATATTGGCAAACAGATGGCCCAGGTACAGGTGAGTTTGTGAGCAGGGTTATGATATGAACTAAAATAAAGATAAGATAAGCCTAGTGTTCACAAGAGGGATAATTCAGGTATTGCAACACAAATTAAGAATAATTACATTAAATAGGAGGCATATATAACTAGTAGAATATAAATTTACTATATAAGAGCAATTCAGGCAGTACAGTAGGTAGATCTGGAGCAGATGGTTGTAGTCTGTAGCCAGTCATACAGTAGGTAGATCTGGAGCAGATGGTTGTAGTCTGTAGCCAGTCATACAGTAGGTAGATCTGGAGCAGATGGTTGTAGTCTGTAGCCAGTCATACAGTAGGTAGATCTGGAGCAGATGGTTGGAGTATGTAGTCAGTCATACAGTAGGTAGATCTGGAGCAGATGGTTGTAGTCTGTAGCCAGTCATACAGTAGGTAGATCTGGAGCAGATGGTTGTAGTCTGTAGCCAGTCATACAGTAGGTAGATCTGGAGCAGATGGTTGTAGTCTGTAGCCAGTCATACAGTAGGTAGATCTGGAGCAGATGGTTGGAGTATGTAGTCAGTCATACAGTAGGTAGATCTGGAGCAGATGGTTGTAGTCTGTAGCCAGTCATACAGTAGGTAGATCTGGAGCAGATGGTTGGAGTATGTAGTCAGTCATACAGTAGGTAGATCTGGAGCAGCAGGGTGACTTCTAGCTTTCATGGGTTGGTGATAAGACACTGTGCTGCTATGATGCAGCAGCTCAACAGTGATTGAGCCCTTCAGGCCCAACTGGAAGAAAAGAAAGTAAAACAAAGTATTTGTTTTTTTCTGTTCAATTTTCTTTGCATTAATTAAAAAAATTACCGCTATTTAAGGAGCAAATAAGAAGACATCATCTCTAGATCTGTTTTTATTATATTGGTGAAATTGTACTTAACACTACAACGTTTTATACAGACTGATTTAAATCCATCATTTCAGAGTAATGTTATATGAAGGAATAAAGACTAAATTCTGATGAACAACACATAACATTGATGCAAAAACTGATACAAACAATCCAGTTTATTGTGTTCTTTCAGTTATATTACAGTTTAGGTTTTACTATTGGCTCTAACATGAAATTAGCCAAATCCCCAGGAACACGGTTAACCAAACAAGGAAAAAATACAAAGTGGGGTCATTAAATACACACGTACTGTCCGTAATATGTTGTTCAATCTAGCTAAACTATAAAGAAAATCTAGTTGTTTATGGACATCAAGCTAGGCTATATGCTAGCGCCATATGCTACGTGCTTAATTTATGTTACTCACCCTCGTAGTTGTGGACCTAACTTGATATGTCCCACTTCAAAGCTTTCTCCTGTTTCCTGATGGGTGCAGGTGAAAGAGCGTCGACCATTCTGTGCACATTGTTGACATGTACTAATAATAAAGCGATGGACGACAGGGGTAAATAAACTCGGTTACAGTTGTCCGCAACAGTTCTAGCGTAAAACAAACGCACCCTCAACGGGGCAGGGATCATTTCATTGGTCAACACTACACCTGGCATTCTATTGGTTGGGGAATTTTGATAGGATTGTAACACTAAAAAATCTGAGCGCGCAGGAGAAATCCGAGAGGAGAAGATTTGTAAGTGCGCAGAATCAGAAGGGCCAAAGCTGAGAGCAGGAAATCTGTCCACAGAACAACATATCTGAGTCCAAGCACAAAGTTTGAGCACAAGCAGAGCAAATCCAAGCGCGAGCAGTGACTATTTGAGTGTGAGAGCAAGGTTTTGAGGGAAATTATTACAAAATCTGAATGTAATATCAGTGAGAAATGCTCTCAAATTGAAAGAATGCGCTCTTGAATAAAGATAGGAATATAACTCCATAACCCTTGAATCTACATTTATGTGAGAAGCTAAAAGGGAAGCAGACATCTGATTGGCTGCTGTTGAAAAATATATATTTGTGAATCCAGTTCAATGGGAAACTCCTAGGTCTGAACAGTGAAGCCAATGCGGATGTGCCTTAAACCTGCATTATATCTAATTTCTGTCCTTTCTTTATGTTCTGAATTCATCTGCATGTTCTGCCGTATGTAGCATTTAGCTTAGCCTACATTTACATTGCTACATTTTGGTTTAAAAAGCAATATCTTCTGCTACGTTTCCCCATCTCATTCCCCCTGCATGTCCTTCTCCCTGAGATTCATAAGCAAAGCCTTCCATCTTAGGATCGGGCCCATCACTCTTGTTAGATGTGTCCAAGACGAGGGGCGTTTGATCAAACATGTCACTGCATCATCTTCCTCCCTGACTGTAGAAACTTCAATTGCAGCTGAGATCTTGACCTCAGGGTCTCCACTTGGAAGTTCTTGCAACATGTTTGGGTTAACAGGCCAGCATTCTTCTGATTGCAAGAGAAATGAGGGACCAGATATCCAAGTTTCGTTCTTTAGGAATGGCTCCACCTTCACACCTCTGGAGGCAAGGTCTGCAGGACTGTGTGTAATGTTCTAATATCTCCATTGAGACGTGTTAGGAACCTTGAAAATCTCTGAGACCCTGTTTGGCACAAAGATTAGAAATCTTGAAGTTTCATTCTTAATATATTTTAGTACAGAGGTACTGTCTGTCCAGAGTGTTGAAGCTGTAGTCTTTGCTCCTTTCTCCACAGTTTGTCCATGCGAGCTGCTACAACAGCAGCTGTCAGCTCCATGCGTGGAATTGTAACAGGCTTTAAAGGTGCCACCCTGGATTTTCCCATTATGAAGGTGCTGTGTCCCTGGGAGTGTTCATTGCACAGCAGCAGATAGGTACAGTATCATATCCTTCCTCACTTGTGTCTGCGAAATGATGCAACTGAGCAATGGTTGCTTCTCCAAAGTTCAGTGGTTTTAAACATTGTTTGATGCCGAAGCCTTTCAGCTGATGTAACTCCTTCAACCAGTCCATCCACTCCTGAGAAACCGCTGGTGGTATAAAGTCATCCCATCCTAGCCGGTTCCGGCACAGGTCCTGAAGAATCCTTTTAGCTGTAAAAACCACAGGAGCTAGGATCCCCAGAGGGTCATAGAAAAAGATGACAGCTGAAAGGATCCTTCTGTGGGTCAATGGTCTCTCCTGAATGGTTATGCTGAACTTAAAGGTGTCAGACTGGATGCACCAACAGACTCCCAGTGCTCGCTCAACAGGTAGTGAGTCATGGTCCAAATCCAGGTCTTTGACTTCCTTTGTTCTCGCTTCCTCAGGTATTGAAGCCAACAAATTGTGACTGTTGCTTATCCATTTTGTTGGTTGACAGACACTTTTGGCACAGATGGTTTTAAGGTCTTAAGGGATATAGCATCCTGTTCTGAGGCCACAGAAGCA
The DNA here is from genome assembly GCA_023566125.1 of Zingel zingel. Taxonomy (NCBI): domain Eukaryota; kingdom Metazoa; phylum Chordata; class Actinopteri; order Perciformes; family Percidae; genus Zingel; species Zingel zingel. The sequence continues at coordinate 4,690,975 of CM042329.1, read as the reverse complement.
AGGCAGTCATCCACATAAAAACTGTACATGATGGCTGAAGAAGTCTTTGTTGTCTTCTGCTCACCTTCGGAGAGCAAAGTTAGCACAGCTTGGAGAAGAAGTTGGTCCTCCACTGGACCACCAAAGAAATCTCCACAGGTCTGCGTCCTCCTCTGGAACTTGAACTTGGTGAAACATCACCTCAATGTCAGGAATCAGAACAACAGGCTCTTTCCTGAACCTGGTCAGGACTCCAATCAACGTACTAGTCAGATCAGGACCATTCAGGAGTTGTGCGTTGAGTGACGCGCCTTGAAATGTTGCTGCACAATCAAAGACGACTCGGATCTTTCCTTTCTTCGGATGGCATGGGATATACCAAACCTTTCCATCACTGTTTTCCAGATCTGTGGTTGGCACTCTCTCTGCATATCCACTGGATACAAGGTTATTCATGAAAGCAGTGTAGTCCTTGGGAAATAATGCATCTCTGATAAATCTTCTCTTCAGGTTAAGGATGCGTTGTTCTGCAATCTTACGGTTTTTAGGCATGCTTATCTTTCTGTCTTTTAGCGGTAAAGCAATACTGTAATGGCCATCAAGTAGTTTCACACTATCGTTAGCCATTTCCAAGAACTTGCAGTCTTCCCTTGAAAGTCCTAGCTGTTTCTCCTGACTGCATTCTGGAAAGCCTGTCTTGAACTGTTGTTTCCAGAGTTCATCAAGTGTCACATCAGAAATTCTGTTGATGGTAACTGCAGACTGATACACAGGTTCATCAGAACATTCTCCACCAAGTGGTCAATTTACCATCCAACCAAACATAGTCTTGATGGCATACGGCCCTTCATCCACACTCCGGATGACTTCAAGTAGTTCCAAAGCTCTGGGCACATTCATGCCTATCAAAAGCTCCACATCTGCATCTATCTCAGGCAAGTACACATGTTTCAAATGAAACCATTTATGCAGATCTTTTTGTCGTGGGATGTTACTCCTATTCACAGGCATCCTACTTTGTCTGAAGATATCTAGCTTTTCACAGTACCAGCCACTGTCCAATCCAGCCATTTCCAAGTCCGACACAATACAATTCTCTCTTGGCCCATGGTGCGCAAAAACATCCTTGTTTTTCTCTCCATCAGACCCATTGTGCAGAAGGATGCTGAACTACCCTTGTCGAAAAAGGCACAGGTTTCCACTGTCCTTTGACCTCTCCTAGATTTGACCTTGACTGGTACGATGGCGAGCTTAAAGTCTTGTTCACCGGCCCCAGTAAGACCACTGATTTGGACTGCAACCAAAGAACTGCACTCTCTGAATTGCTCCTGCCTTTGTCTGCATGTGCTTCCTTGTCCATGTGGTGAATGTGAAGCATACTAGGGTGTCTTGAGCCGCATGTTTTGCAAGAGAGACATTTCCTGCACTCCTTACTGATGTGACCAGTACACAAACAGCCAAAACAAACTACATTCTTTTTCAGGAAAACAATCTTCTCACTTTGAGCTCTCTTCTCCAGTAGAGTACAAAACTCCAGCATGTGTCCACCCTTGCAGTACAGACATGTCTTTTCAAGTGAATATCCATCTTTAAATGAAAAAAATGTAATGTCCGCAACACTGCTTTAAACTCCCGTATTTATTATAGACCCTACTGGTCGAAACGTTGCATCTATAATAAATACGGGAGTTTAAAGCAGTGTCGCGGACATAGCATTTTTTTCATTTTATGTATTTTCATTTGTCCTGCACCTGCCAGAAGGTGGGATGTGCACACAATTACTTTTATAGAATATCCATCTTTAACCTTGTGTTCTGTTAGTGTCTTTTCAACTGTAGTAGCAGCAGTGGCAAAGCTACTTCCTTTAGGTCTTAAGCAAGGTGATTTTGTCCTGCTGCCTTCTTTATTTGACACCAACATTGGAGCATCCTGTATGTTTCCAAACACATGATCTGTTATGATTTTCACTTGGCACTCCATAAAAGTCACAATATCAACAAACATAGCTCTCCAGCAATGATGTCCTTGGATGTCACATGACACTGTTCGCCACTTGTCTCTAGGGCAATCTTTTAATCACAGTGATCATATTGGCAGGAGTATTCAATTCACACAGACTATGTACCTCCTCCATGGCGTTGCAACATCTTTATCCAAGTAGGCAGATGCAATCATGTGCTCATTTCCAAAGTGTTCTTGCAGTAAAGTCTTTGCCTTTGCATAGCCTGAGCCAGTCATGTGTTGACAGCTTCTGACAAGTTGTTGTGGTTGCCCCCTGGTGTACTGTTCCAGAAAATGAAGGTAATCTTCAGCATTGTCAGTCTTTTCCTCAACCACTTGTTCAAAGGACCGCATGAAAAGCATGGTACTGTAGAGGGCCCCCATCAAATATTTGGATATCTCTCTTAGGCAGTGATGCAAGACATTGCTGATGCACCAGCATTGCTGTTATCTAATTCTGTTTTTCCATTACAGACAACAATAAAAGCATGTATGGACATCTCTGTGATGAGCCACTGGAGGCGCTGTAGTACCAGTATTTAGAACTGTGCTCTGTCTCATAAGCTCTGGGGGCCTCTGCTGGAGATAATTGGTAATGTCTGCCCTTTTCTGTTTTGGCATTCCAAAGTGTAAAACAGCATTTCCAGTTGCTGATTTTTCTTGTTCATCTTTTCCAAGTGTATGTGGAACAAAAGTCTCTGCATCATCAAGAGCTTCAACAGTTTTTTTTTCCTTTTTCTTAAAGTATGATTTCATGCAATTAGATTGCTGAGAAGCAGCACTCTGCACACCAGATCCAGAGGTCCTTAAAACATTTGCTTTTGCCACTGATGCGGCTATATCGGCTTCAAGCTCAAGTTCAAGCCTCTGCTCTGAGACATGCAGATGAGGTGCTGGAAACATTTGATTTTGAACCTTGTTTGTTGCTGCTTAGGTTCGATATGCTGTCACATGGCAATATGTCATACTGGTCATCATGTTGAGAAAATGGATGCTCTTGGCCCTTTTTCACATCCTCATGAATCCCACTTTCTTTCACTGACAGCTTCCTGGTGCCACTCAACAGCATGAGTTAGCTCTGAAAGAGGCCTGCTGGTTTCTGGAAGCCCCACTTTAACATCCTCAACCTTGATTGGATTCAGTGATGCTTGTGAACCATGCATTTAGTTTTTCTTGTTCATCAGATTGGATTAAAGACAGCAGAGATTTGTGCAATGCAGTGCATTTTCAGTCAATTGCAGCAGAACATCAAACTGTGCTTTAACTTGTGAAGCATTTTTATCATCTCTCATGAGCTCTTTGAGAGACCATATCTGGTCCTTTAATTTGTTTACTAACTTTTTACGCTGGTTCTGAATTGACTCAATCTGCACTCAATACTTGCCAGAACCTTTTCAGTCAGAATCATTTTTCTTTTCTCCTTTTCAGGTGAAGTTGAACCAGCCCTTGATGCACTCATTTTGTGCATGCAGACAGATGCAAATCACTGTATGAATCCAACATGAAGTCAACAACATCAATAGCCACAGCAATCCGATGCAGGCACGATATAATAACCAATACGCTAAAGCCACAACACACGCAAGCCAGCTGTCCGCACAGTGGACATAAACCTGATCAGTGGCAATCAACCCAACAGCAACGCCACACATCAACAAGTTGCAGTCCCCCGTTCAAACTGTGTTTCAAACAAGCCATAACACAGTACAAAACACAGGTTACATACCGCTGTTCGGATGCGATTCTGTCATACGGCCGCCGTTCTCCGCTAATTGCTGCGCGTCTGTGTTTGTGATCTCAATGGCCGATGATCCAGTATCTCGTGTGGCTACCACCTCGTATGAGCATGGTTTCCTTTCCATTTTGTTGTTTTTTTGCTGAAAAATGTAGGCTGCAATCTGAGACTCAAGTTTTGTCCACAGAGTGGCTAAGTAGGGGAATAACTTGCCAGACGCCGTGTGCACAGAGATCACTTTTGGCTGAAAACTCCGCTTAAAAACCAAAATGTAGCAAATGTAGCCATAGCGAGATGCCAAACTTGAGGCTTCAAAACAGCAGTCCACAAACCGATAGCTGACATCACAGATGCTAAGTTGTTATTTATTTACTGTACAGTCTATGAGTTTACCATAACAACCCGTTCTCTGAACTCGTAAAATATGACGCTTGGTCAGGGTCTCTCAGCATCAGATACTGACACAAACATCCCCGTTAGTGTCTGTATAGAACGCATCGGGCAGAGCAGCAGTTCAATCGCAGCGCTGTAAGATGACGTAGGGGTCAAACAACACAGGACTTTCAACCAGGAGACCAGGGTTCATGTCCCATTCTTGTCCCGCATGTCACTGAAACTTACATTGTGTAACCCCACCCACCATCTTTTCCTAAACCTAACTGTCCTGTTCTTGTGCCGCATGTCAGTTAAACACACGTCCCAACCCAGAGCGCCAAGAGTCCCGACCAAGCTCGTCTAAATATGACGCTAAAGGAGACTTTTAGCGTCAATAACAAACGCTGAAGGCACCGGACCAAGCATCGCTTTTTAACACGATGGGAGTGAGAATGTGTTGGCCATACACACACCCTGTGACCAGCGCTCTCTGTCAGTTTCATTTGGTCAGCTAGCTCATCCTTGTTCTTACGTCCATTATTTTTACAGTCTATAGGGGTCACTCATTGGCATTTATGACAGACCTAGACGCTGTGTAATGCTGTGTAATGCTGTGTAATGCTGTGTAACGCTGTGTAACGCTGTGTAACGCTAATACTATAAATATAACGTGATAATCACACAAACAAATAAAACTCACCACGTAAATCTTGCCGCTGAGACGGACAAAATACACAGCGCTTAAAAAATGAATTAGTGTAAAGCATAATTTTATGTCCCACCCCTCCTACCATGACACCTGGGGACATCTGGCTGCTGCCAAGGGCTCTATGACTAGACAAAACGACAGCCCTATCCCCTTTCAAGAGATCATTTATTATAATTTAAAAAACATACATTTAACTATTTTATAACCATATAGGTTCCCAGCAGCAATACTCATCTCTACTATATTAATATAATAATACAAATAATATCACTACATATTTGAAAACTTTAAAACAAAATTTCCAAAATTATTTTTGTTTCATTTATTTATCATATATATATTTTTAGTACATAAAGTCATAACTATTTTTTATTGTGAAATTAGCATGGTTTTATGTTTCCTGTCTTATCCAGTAACAACTTTACTGGCCTCTGCCCAAAGGAAGTTACACTTACCTTGATGGTTTCCTTGGTGAATGGTGCATTCACCAACAAACAACATATTGAACATTAATATGAAATAAACAATAAATATAGAAACAAATGTATACACAATATATACCAAATAGCTACAACATACTATAACATAATGTTTTACAGAAATACCTTATTGAACTGTGATGAATGTCCAATACAATGACATTATCCTTGATATTTGTCTGTGCTTTAAGAGTTTTAGCAGCAATATATACAAAAATATTCTAAATGGGACTCCACTGAAACTACTAAAGCGCTAAAATAATCAATCTGTCAGTTTGACAAACATGCTTGTTTGCGATTAAAACCAGAATCTGATGATAAACAGTATACCAATTTAATCTCTTTGCATTTTGTACAGAGATGATGGGTGTGGGTGTGTTTAGGGGAAACTGCTAACCGTGTCAAATGTCTTAGACTGTTATTTAAAACTAAGCTGTTGCCTTGCGTGTGTGTGTGTGTGTGTGTGTGTGTGTGTGTGTGTGTGTGTGTGTGTGTGTGTGTGTGTGTGTGTGTGTGTGTGTGTGTGTGTGTGTGTGTGTGTGTGTGTGTGTGAGTGTGTGTGTGAGTGTGTGTGTGAGTGAGTGAGTGAGTGAGTGAGTGAGAGAGAGACAAAGCATTAACCCTTATATTATTTTAAGATGAAAGATCCATGGGGCCAAAAAACACACACATTTAAAACAGTGTTTAGATGCAAATTAATACATAAGTTAGCTATGAGGTTAAAAACTTTATTGGATGATAATAATAGTTTTTTGAGTATTTCACACAGAAGATGTGTGCAGCTTTCTAACACATTACAGGGGTTAAGATAAACTAAAGCGACATAACCAGAGCAACAGAAAGAAAAGGCGATCTGAAACAGCAGCAGGCAGCCAGGCTGTGATCACACTCAGGTGTTCCAGGTTACACTGACGAGCAGCTGCAGATTGCTTAATTATTTTGACAACAATAACATACTAAATCAACTTCAGTATGGTTTTAGGAAAGCCGTCTCTACTTGCATGGCTATTACTCATATTTTAAATGAACTAAATAAAGGACAAGAAAGGATCCACAGTAGGAATCTTTTTAGACTTATCAAAAACGTTTGACACTTGACCATCATATTCTACTATTAAAATTACAGTTTGTTGCATTTGAAAGGAGTGAATTCTCCTTCTCTTGTAACAGACTGTGGTGTCCCCCAGGGATCAATCCTTGGGACACTGCTGTTTAATAAATACATTAATGATTTGGTCAATGCATCAGGTCAGCTATCTAAAATTGTATTTGCTGATGATAGGAGATCTGTTTTATTCACACACAAATCATAACACTATCATGAGGGTTGTTAATGAGGAACTGGTAAAAATCTCAAAATGGTTCAAAATCCACAAATTATCTTTACACATACTTACTTTATTTTGTTTGGTCACAGCCATAAACAGTTCCATGACAATCTAACTGTGATGATTGACAGAGTAGCAGTTAATGTAAAATCCTTGGTGTACTTATTGATGAAAACCTATCCTAGAAACATCATAGTTTACTTATTACATCCAACATAGCTAAAAGCATTGGAATAACTTGAAGAATTCATTATCTCCCTCAGTCTCTTATTCTGCGATTTATCCTTTTATTAGTTACTGCAATATTGCCTGAGCTAGCACACACCAAACTAAGCTGCGACAGATTTTTCATCTACAAAAGCAAGCAGTCAGAATCATTGGTTCCTCAGTTCCAAAAAGTCACACATTACCTCTGTTTTGCAAATTTGGCATTCTTAGCATTTATCAAATCATCAATCTTCAAGTTGCCCAATTTGTTCATGGATTGTTTCGCCACCTTCAATGCGAACCACTTCATCCCAATTCAGAATTAATTACAGAGGTTCTAAGATATGGAATTATTTCCTTCCCAGCCTACTTTCTCCTCTATCATTTAAATAATCCGTGAAAAATATTTTACTGTATCAGTAGCCTAACATGTTTCTTCTTTTGTTTTTTCCTTTTCTCTCTTTCTTCATTCTTTATTTTCTCCCCTCATTTAATTGTTCATTTCTTCTGTCCCTTTTTTTTTAGACTGTTTTTTATTTTCTTTATTTTCTACATGCTATGTTTCGTTGAATTATTTTAGGGAACACAACATGCCAAGCCCCTTGAGGGTTTTCTAGGTTTCCTTTGCATGTCTCGTAATTTTTCGTAATGTAACACTGTTGTTTTTTACATGGGCTAAATTAATAAATCAAATCAAATCTGCCCATTAGCACAGTGCACATTTCAGTGAAAATCAGCTTGAAAAACTGCTCTAAACAAATCAACTGTTCCCGTCAGCTGTTCGTGCAGATCGGCTGCGAGGCGGCAGAAACAAGTTTGGCCCCATGTACAAGCAGGATCGTGCACTGAAGCAGCAGAGAAAGGCTCTGGTGCAAGCGATGGGACTCAGAACAGACCGCAGCCCACCTCTGGGCTACTCAGACTTGACGCTTCACAGCAGCCCACTGCACCCAGCAAAGAATGATCCTATCAGCTACCAGCCTCCGTCACTGTGTTCACTCTCACTGTCATCCAACTCTCTTGCTGCCCCCCAGTACCAGTGTACTGTCTTCTCAAACTGGACTAGGAAGTCTGAGCACAGCAGCAACTGTTCCCCAGGCTCTGCTACAACAGTCAGCTCAGACCCAGGACCTTTCTCTCCACATGGCCCCAGGATGCCTGAGCTAGTGATGGAGTTTGTGCGATGTGATCCAGATGAGCTCCAGTTGCAGAGTAAGATCAGTGCTGGTCTCCTGCAGGAGCAGCCAGCCAACCCCAGCACCTTCAGCCTGCTGTGCCTCATGGCTGACCACACGCTGCTCTCCATTGTAGAGTGGGCACGCACATCCGTCTTCTTCAAACAACTTAAGGTCAGATTGATTATTACACCAAACACAAACTCCGCCCACAGTTTTACACTATGATAATCATATGTGTGTCCATGTTGTTCTTCAGCTTCACGTTTAACCCTTGTGTTGACTTCGGGTCACATTGGCCCGTTTTAAATTTTTGTTTTATATAAGAAAATATTGGACGTAGAAATAAGCGCTGAAAATGTGTAGAAGAAAAATTTAAAAATTTAAAACGTTGGAAAAAGCAAAAACAAATTGTGAAAAAAGGCGTCACAAATGTCAGAAAAAAAAGTGTTTTTTTTCAAGGTTGAAACGAAGACAACACAAGGGTTAATATGGTTTACAGTACTTTATTTTCATTTTCTGAAACTTTCCACATTTGAGATGACATCTTACAATCACATTTCATTTTGATAAAATCATTGCTACTGAATACCAGTTCCTCAAATTCATGCTAAACCTCTGCGCATTAAAGACTTTATTCAGCTTCAGAAGGAGGAGAAGATTCTCAACACATCCTTCAGTTTTTTTAAAACATTCAACATCAACACATCTAGAGACAGGAAGGTGAGGGGGGTGGGGGGTGAACTGTCATTTGAGAAGTAACTAATGTAGTGCAGTAAAAAGTAAAATATTTACAGTACAAGTAGAAAGTAGCTGAACATGGAAATACAGACTAAACATATTTGATCTGTTTAAATTATTTCTATATTTTGCAACTGTGATCCACTATTATGACTCTTTATTTCCTTAATTTAAGTTGAGAGTAGCATAGGACTTTGCACTTGGTGCATTAAAAACTCCAAAATGCAGGAAAAGAAGTTTCTGAAACTCAAAATCCCAGAGGCAACCCCCAGACCTCCCACTCCAGGGCCTTGTTAATGAGGCTGACTGCAGAGGGGAAGAAACTGTTGTTATGGCATGAGGTTTTGGTCCTGATGGACCGCAGCCTCCTGCCACAGGGGAGAAGTTCAAACAGTTTGTGCCTGGGGTAAGAGGGGTCAGCTACGATCTTTCCTGCCCGCCTCGGCGGCCTGTAGGCGTACAGGTCATGGAGAGACGGCAGATTGCAGCCAATCACCTTCTCAGCAGAGCGGGTGATACGCTGCAGTCTGGCAGTGGCAGAAGCGTCCCAAATGGTGTTGGAGCACCTGTAGGGGGACTCATCCCCACCAGAGATGAGTCCAATGAGGGTGGTGTCGTCCGTGAACTTCAGGAGCTTGACGGAATGGTTACTGGAGATTCAGTTGTTGTTGTATAAGGAGACGAGCAGAGGGGAAAGGACACAGCCTTGAGGGGAACTGGTGGTGATGGTCAGAGAGTCAGAGAGGTTGTAGTTGGTGATCTGTCTGAGCCCCCTCCAGACAGAAACCAAGTCATTAGCTGAGAACTTTTTCTCAGAGTACAGTCTTTTAGCATCGCTCACTGCCTCCCAGTCCCCGGCACTAAATGTGTCTTCCTTCAGCAGCCTTAGCTGTCTGAGTTTGGCTGTGAACCAGGGCCTATTATTGTTGTACCTCACCGTGGTACGTGATGGTATACACCGCTCCTCACAGCAACTGATGTATGATGTCACAGCCTTTGTATACTCATCCAGACTGTTGGTAGCAGTCCTGAAAACATCCCAGTCTGTGCAGTCCAAACATGCCTGATGATCTGCCACAGCTTCACTAGTCCACTGCGTGGATGTCCTCACAACAGGTTTATAAAGTTTTATGTTCTGGTTGTATGAGGGAATCAGGTGGATCATGACTTTTTTTTAATGAAAAATGTATATCAAATAAATCAGTATAAAAATCCTTCAAGTCGTCTGCAGATTAAGCAACCCCAAATGGACACTGTGTATGATGGAGAAGCCAAGGTCATGTTTAAACAGGAAGTTCCTACACTACAACATACTAGCAGTACGAATCTAGGAATGGCAATGTATGTCAATCCAGACTGAAATATCTCGACAACTTTTGTCCTTGTGAGCGTGCTAACAGAGCAATTGTTTAATTTAGAGCTAGCTCAGATTAAATGAAAGGGTCTTGTCTTAAGAAGCAGATATGTGATGAGCAGGGGCGATTCTAGGATCTGGCCTTTGGGGGGGCTCAGCCCCTAATGAGTAGTTGATAGCAGTTAAGCTAGAGGGGTCCGGGGGCATGACCCCGTACAATTATTTTTTTTTTAACCGCTTAAATCATGACTTCTGGTGAGTTTTGGGGAAATAAATAGACAGATTGAGACATGCAATTATGACACAACTATCAACAGATACAAGGCATCTTCTGTGAAAAAAGATGGCAACTACAAAGCATGATTATTGCAGCACATACCCAAGGACGTCTGACTGGGGGGGAAAAGGGGACTGAGTAACCAGGGCCCTCATGTGAGGAGGGCCCAAAAAGATGCTAGAATGAATAGCTGTGGATGCAGGGAGGGGCCCATACAGGGCCCAGAATTTTGAGCTACGCCCCTGCACATACCTTGAACTGGTAAAATAAGCCTTAACATATTTTTAGACAGAATTATTCATGTTTTTTCTGCTGTTAACCAGATGGTGAAAATCCAACATCTCTTTTTCTTAAGAGCCTGGGCCTGATAATAAAAGCATTTACTCTAATACAACAACCACATTATATGATAAATAAGACATCAATAAATCTGAGAAGACCAACTTTAATGATGAGCCACAAAACAATATTATGCAATACAGGAATAGGATGTATATAGCAAAAAAAAAAAAAAAAACACTTAAAGAGGGAAGAAAACTAGTCCTCCATGAAATGCTTCAGCACCCCTAAAAATAGCCTAGCGCTGCCTATGGTGATGAGCTTCTTCTCTCTGCTCCAAGGTGAATGACCAGATGAAGTTGCTGCACAGCTGCTGGAGTGAACTGCTGCTGCTGGACTTCATCTCCAGACAGGTTCTGTTTGGCAGAGAGGGCCGCCTGCTCCTGATCACTGGGCAGGAGGTAACTCTGATCTGCTTCTCTCTCTCTTTTTTTGTCATTTGTATTTGTACCAATGGAAATATATTTTGTATTACATTGCTGTCTTCTGTCTTTAGGTCAATATTATATATTTTTTATATAGTCATTAGATTTATCCAGATCCAGATATGATAGCATCTCTGCTGTGCGGAGCAAGGTGATCCAATTCTCCCATTTCCCTGCCTTACACACTTAATTGTAATTTTCAACTACATTTCAATTCAATTTTATATATAGTGTCAAATCCTCACTAAGTTATCTCAGGACACTTTACAGATAGAGTAGGTCTAGACCACACTCTATAATTTACAAAGACCCAACAATCCCCCCCCCCCCAAGAGCAAGCATTTGGTGTGGCACACATCTTAAGCCCCAGACATTGAATATGAAAGTTGTGCAGTACTAAGGGACATGTCTTTGGTTCAGATGGAACTGACCGATGTAGCCTCTCATGCTGGTCTTAGCGTGGCCAGCCTAGTCCAGAGAGGACAGGAGCTGGTTGAGAAGCTCCACTTCCTAAAGGTGGACCGCCAAGAGTTTGCCTGCATCAAGTTCCTTGCGCTGTTTAACCCAGGTAAGTGACAAATTACGCTTTTTATCCATAAAGCTTCATATTGGCATACATGTCTTGGAGCTCCACACAGATCTGATGGATTCTTGGTTATTTATAAAAGGTACATTTCAATTACTTATAATGCAAATGAAATAGTATGGCCTGCTTCCAACACAAGCACTTTTCCAGGGTCACAGAAGTCATTTAGGTATCTGTACCTGCGTTTGGACTAGAGGACCCGGGGTCTAAATGTTGTTCCTCAGCCATGGTTCCTGGTGTCAAAGAAGTCCCTCCTCTGAGGCTAGTACTTTCCCATGGCCAAGGAACCATGGAGAAGGAATTTGCAGTACTGAACTTTGTTCACTGGTTAAACATAGAGAGCTGCTTCAGCTTGTGTATAGCTTCATTCACAATGATGAGGGACACCCAGTGCTTGAGATCCAACAGGTGAATCAGACAACATGTTACCTGTTTCAATGATAGTCTTTGGTCAAAAAGTGGCTGTGCAGACTACTCAAGGGCTTCCAGGGGTATTATTTTTAAATGAACTGTGCAAGTTAGAGAAATAGGAAGGTACTTCTACAATTCTTTAGTACTCCACTCAAACATATGAAAATGTTTGACAACCATTGTTCTATGTGCCTCATTGGTTGTTGCTTTCTCTTTTGCCCCACTGAGCAGATGTGAAACAGCTGGAAGACCATCAGTTCATAGAGAGCGTGCAGGAGCAGGTTGAAGGAGCCCTGCTGGAGTACACTCTGTGCACCTCTCCTTACCTTCTTGGACGCTTTGCTCATCTTCTGCTGTGTTTCTCTGAGCTGCGCTCTCTCAGCACCCTGGCTGAAGACTACCTGTCCTGCAAACACCTGAGTGGGGAGGTGCCCTGCAACAACCTGCTCACTGAGATGCTCCACGCCAAGCGCAGCTGTGCATGAACACTCCGCGGCTCCGGGACTGTCTGCACATTTTAGCATATGGATGCATTGAGCTGTGTTGTATGTCCAATACAATGAGATTATCCTTGATATTTGTCTGTGCTTTAAAACTAAAATATTGTAAATGGGAAAATGGGATAACTATTGCACTAAAATAAGCAATCTGTCAGTTTGACAAATATGCTTGTTTGCCATTAAACCCAGGATCTGATGATAAACAATATACCAATTTAATCTCTTTGCATTTTGTACAGAGATGATGGGTGTGGGTGTGTTTAGGGGAAACTGCTAGTCTTAAAATAAGAGAAAAACAAAACCAAAGTGTAACCGTGTCAAATGTCTTAGACTGTTATTTGAAACTAAGCTGTTGCCTTGTGTGTGTGTGTGTGTGTGTGTGTGTGTGTGTGTGTGTGTGTGTGTGTGTGTGTGTGTGTGTGTGTGTGTGTGTGTGTGTGTGTGTGTGTGTGTGTGTGCGCGCGCGTGCGAGAGCGAGAGAGCGAGAGAGAGAGAGCGAGAGAGAGCGAGAGAGAGCGAGAGAGAGAGAGAGAGAGAGAGAGCATATTAGGATAAACTAAAGCGACATAACCAAAGCAACAGAAAGAAAGGGAGATCTGAAACAGCAGGCAGCCAGGCTGTGATCACACTCAGGTGTTCCAAGTTACACTGACGAGCAGCTGCAGAGTCACAGAGACACGGCTGAATCTCATCAACACAGCAGCCGTCGTCACACAGTACATGTATTGGCCAGTGTTCCCAGGCTACTAATCCCGCCTGCCCAGAGCCAGGGTGTGTCGGCCCTTCACCACCCTGAGATGCCTTTTGTTGCTTGATTCTTTGAACACTGACAACATTTATCTCACATTGTCCATTGCAGAATTCATACACCACTGATCCTGACTTCCACACCCCATTGTTCTTAAGCTTGCAATTTACTTTAATAAATCTCAGTTTGTTAACTACAAGTTTGGCGTGCATCTTCCTCTTTTGTTGTGCCGCTCATAACACTCCACTATATGTAGATATCACAATATTGGGATTAGAATATCTTTTAAAAAATTGGGACAATCCCAGTGAAGACAGTGCAGTTTACGTGTCCCTTCATCTCTGTGTCTCATAGATGTTCTTTAGCTATACACAAGCAAACAACATTTTGTTTGTGTATTGTTTTATAAAGTACCAAATCACAGATGATAACTGTATATCCTTCTGCTTTGTTCACGCTTCAGGAAGACACAAATAATTTGTGTGCACATTTTGTTCATGTATTGTTCATACGGTCATCAACAACAAGAGAGATTATTTCTATTAGAGCATTTTGCATTCAGAACCTCAAGACAAAATGGCATGGTACAGCCATTCACACCCTATTCCACTGACAAACAAAAACTCTGCTTTTTACACAACATTGAAAACTAATTATTGGATTTCCACAATGAGTTCTGTGGATATTATACATGGTCGCCAGAATGTGAATCTCAATGTGCTAATAAAGCCCTATTCTCACGGGACTATGACCTGGTGAACTGTAGTCATTTGTAATAATTGCGGAGGTTGTCTATGAATCGGCCATGTCTGTAATTTATAAATGACCTATAATATTTCGCAGAACACTGAGGTCCTGTGATAATATTAGTCCCACGCGACTCAACGTGTCTGTGATTTGGCTTGATTTGGATTTTTCAAGGTTTTTGTTTTTTCTTAGGGAATCAACGTGTCAGTTCGTAAAGATTTAAAATTACCAGTGTGTTTAATTCCTGCAGTTGCTACATTACTGCTCTGTACGAGGGTTCTGCTTTAGAGTAGTAACTTAAGACATCATTACAAACAGTCCGTCTGTAACGGCTTAGTATCACTGGGTTTCAGAGACGAGGCAGGGAAAGTTAAAAGTTTAGTGTTACTGGTCAAAAACTGGCAGAAGTCAAAGGTGAGGCAGAATTATCCAGTTAGGATCAGACAATAGAGGCAGAAATCCTAAAAGGAGGAAGGGGTTCATGGGAATGGGCAGGTATATTGGGGAAGTGGGAACAGGTGGGCAGGGGGGATTCAGGGCAAGGAAAATGGCAGGAACACAGGGGTAAGGACAGGAGTCTGACAGGAGTGGCAGCATCTGAAATGACAGGAGAGTTAATATTTAGCAAGGGAAAAAAGCAGCATCTCACAATGCAGAGACATTTTAAAGCAATTTAACATTCTGACATGAATTGATTTTATTGTAACTAATGTCAACACATTCCAATACCAAATCATCACATACTGACCCTTTGTCATTGGCATCACTTGTCAACACAACGGGTAGCCCTTCACGTCAAACTGTGATGCTCCACTGCGGTTGTTTTAAACCCTTGTGTTGTCTTCGTTTCAACCTTGAAAAAAACACTTTTTTTCTGACATTTTTGACGCCTTTTTTCACAATTTGTTTTTGCTTTTTCCAACGTTTTAAATTTTTTAATTTTTCTTCTACACATTTTCAGCGCTTATTTCTACGTCCAATATTTTCCAATATAAAACAAAAATTTAAAACGGGCCAATGTGACCCGAAGTCAACACAAGGGTTAAACACGGGAAACACTGTGAATTCAAACAAAACTACGTGGTTAGGGTTTAGGCAAAAAAAACACTGTTCTGGTTAGGAAAAGATCAGGGGTGAGGTTGAAATAAGTAAGGAACTGTCCCAGCGACATGGTACATGGGCTGGGCCCAATATTCAAAAGTTTTATTGAAAACTTTTGCAAATTTGCATCGCTGCCGGTATGAATAATATTTGTGAATATGCCAATATTTTGTATTTTCATGTTGTTTATTTTTCATGCGCCAACCTTTATTCTGAAGTTTTCTGGATGCCTAAATGACCAGCCATGGATGTTTCATAACGCAGGAATTCCTTTCTGAAACACAATATGAGTCATAACGGTGCATTAGGCTCATGCGCCATTTCCTTAACAAGACTGCTTCTTGGAGAAAGGAACCTTCAGCTTTGTCTTTCATGTCTTTAGCACTAGCAGCTGTTTGCCTTTATGGAGCTATAGAGGGATTCTTTTCTTGCTCTGCTATAAGGGCTTCCTGAGAAAACTGGGAGCAGGGGAACACCTCAGGAAACCTAGGGAAAATCAGCCAAGCCATAAGACAGTTCATCCTGCTGCTGAAAAGGGAAATTCCAGCAGCACGAAGCATGTGTCACCACACAGACCGCAAACACCTTGGGGTGTTCTTTCTGCGAAGCATGGGTCTTTGGGACCTCGCAAGGTTTCTCAATCACAATAGGTTTCAAACAAACCTATGGTTTTCCAACAAAGAGTCAATTTCTTCAACCAATAAGGAATGGGCTATGACCACCACTACCGGCCCATTTACAATGTTAGACTCCAGAAATACTTTGTGCGAAGAAGCACTAACAAAAGCATCCCCTACACTACAAACAGCTGGATATCATGACCATTTCCAACGGGTAGTTCCCATGAACGATGTCAGACGTCAGTCGTCTGTTCATTTGTTTATTCAGGTTTTTGTGGGAGTTAACTCTCTATAACATCTCTTTTAGCCACAGAAAGAGAAACAAGCTGTAAACACACAGCATATCATCACCATGTATGTAGATATGGTGGACTTGTTACCCCCCCCCCCCCCCCCCACCCCCCCCCCGCATCAGACTGAGACCCTGAAGGAGCCTTTTTGCATCAGAAACAAACACCAAAGGCACCTGACCAAGCGTCACTTTATGGAGCGCTGGGAGGGAGAATGTGTTGGTCTTTTATGAGGGTACTATTATTACATTACATGTCCAGTGTATAATTTCCTCTCCAATTCAGCCTGATGTGTGTTGTATTATTGAAACCTTTGGGTTATAGAGTAGAGGTTTAAATGAAGGTCTGTAGGGGGGTTATGCTGAGGTCGATAGGTGTAGCAAAAAACACAAACTTTAGTTTTTGGAAATAAACTCATATTCATCATAACACATCCCTGAGAAATATGCATAATGTGATACATGAAGCCATTTATTTAATGTATGGAACATGAAGGAAGTGTTTGATGAAAAAAACAGACACATTTCCTGCAGGTTAAAGTCCGAGCACATGAAATCTTTGTTATCAGTGACTGAGATCCAGCGATACACCTCCAACCACCTGTTTTGCCCACTCGGCTTTAATAAAAGGCTTAATCAACATAATGCACTCATCTTGTTGTGGAGGCGTCATATCTGATCTTGTCCACCTCACCAGAGCCCATTCCCCAGTCGACCTTGACATCCAGCTGGCATGGAGTTGGCATCCGTCCTGTTCAAGGACAGACCATCATGATTAAATACACAGCGTTACAGGCCGGAGCCGGCCTTCTGTTGGGACCAAGCATCTGATTTTCCAGTACAGTTAACTTCCTACAGAAAGTGAAAAATAAATTATATATATATATATATATATATATATATATATATATATATATATATATATATATATATATATATATATATATATATATATATATATTGAAATATTCTGTTGTATGTTAAATTATACTTTGTTTTATTGCAAAGGGAAGATGTATTCATTGAATTTGACCTATGTTTGCTAAGACTACACAGAGGTGTATATACCAGCTGGAATGTTGAGATTGACATCGCATGAGAAGTAACACAGGATTTGATTATCTGGACAAGCTGAGCCCAAATCATAACCTCTTTGGTGGAGGTAATAAATGAAATAAAAACGTTTGTATAACATTTTTTTTTTAAAATACATAAACTCAACTGGAAGACCAACAGTGCCAGAAGATTTTAATCTGACATTAAAATAGTCATTTGTACACTACAACTTACAATTTTTAACTGCAGAGGTCACTTTGCTGAAAATGGGTCATCATAGCTGCTTTTTACGATATTTTTATTTTCACAGCAGGTTTAGGATTAGCACATCACTGGTCACCTGACCACTTTTACAGGTTATCTAATGTTTAACAGCAAAGAGCTGAAACAATGTGAAGCACAATGTAGACCAATCAAACACCAGTAACACTGCAGCAACACACATTAATGAGACTTATGTCCATGAATCTAATGCCCCAGTGCATGCTGAGAGGGCTCCCAACACACCTACCTCACGTACCTGAAATCAGATGATCCGCACTCAGCCAATCATATTAACTCAAATCAGTTAGCCGTATATCAAAATAAGAGCATTAAAGATTACTCCATCCAGGATTTACACACACACATACACACACGGCAACTGGAGAAACTTTTTTAATCTATCCACTCAAGTTATCTGGATAGGTGGAACAATATGAAGACATTAATGGAATATCTACATAATACTGGATTATATAGGATGATACAGACAATTGACATTGACAAATATGTGAATAGCAAACAGCGGGGGCAGCAATACATTGTGGATGTGCCTAGTCTGCCAAATAAATGAAGAAGAAGAGGAAGAAGAGCCGTTTCCCCTCAGAGGAAAAAACAAAAGCTATGTTCTTCACAAGAAGAAAACTCAAACAATATAATCTGAAACTGTATTGAAATAACTTGGAGAGAGTTGATAATTTTCGGCTCTTGGGAGTGTATTTTGATATGAGATTGAGAGATTGAGAGTGTCTCTGCTAAATAGTCTCAGGAAGGAACTTATTTTGGTGGAACATGTGTACGTTCAAAAGTAGTTTTAGTCGTGCGAAAACTCAGATTGGACAGATAGTCTAGCTAGCTGTCTGGATTTACCCTGCAGAGATCTGAGGAGCAGTTAACCATAGTCCTCACAAATCCACCAGAGGTTAGAACGCCAACACAGAGAAAGAGGAAGGTAATGGACATTCGGCTAAAAATAACTTATTTATATAGTGCCTTTCAAGAAACCCAAGGACAAAATGAAGGACATCCGGTGGAATTTCCGGCGGCACCTTAACAATCCTGGAAGTGGAACATCATAGATATAGACTAAGGCAGGATAAATGCCACTGTGGCTCCGTAGGAAACAGCTGATAGTGTTAGGTGTGTGAGATGGAGGACCCAAATGCAGAGAGAGATGGCAGGCAGGAGATGGTGTAAGCTTGTAGATTTTTAATAAAGCAAAAACACGGCAGAACAGAGGCTGAAAAAACCAAGGAGCGGGATGCAGAGGGCTACAAAAGGTACGCAGGATGACGGCACAGGAAGACACATGAGGGCAGAAACATACAAAACAATCTGACACGCGACAAGGGGAACACAGGGGTTAAATACATGAGGTAATGAACTAATGAGGGACAGGTGACACAACAGGTGAAACACATCAGGGCGGGGCAGGAAAATCAACAAAGGCGGGAAAACAGAAAGTAAAACTAGACAAGACCGGACACAGACTATCAAAATAAAACAGGAAACAGGAACAAACCGACAGGAAACATGAAATGACCTGAACGCAGACACTTGACCAACACTAAACACGAGGGAGAACAGAATACAGGGATAACCAAAACATACATAATACAGACTAATCAACAAAAGCAGGAAATATACAGAAAATAATGAAGAAAAGAAATAAATAAAACAGAAAACAACCCAGGGAGGGCGAGAGTCCGGGGGAGGCAGAGAGTCACTGAGGCACCGGGAACAGAAAGTCACTGGGGCACCGGGAAGAGTGCCCTGGGGCACAGGGGACAAAGAGTCACTGGGGAGCCCGGGGAAAACTGAGAGTCACTGAGGCACCGGCAACAGAAAGTCACTGGGGCACCGGGAAGAGTGCCCTGGGGCACAGGGGACAAAGAGTCACTGGGGAGCCCGGGGAAAACAGAGAGTCCACTTGAGGAAACAGAGAGGGGCCACTCGGAAATCAGAGAGGGGCCACTCGGGGAAACAGAGCGGGGCCACTCGGGGAGACAGAGCGGGGCCACTCGGGGGGACAGAGAGGCCTCGGCAACAGGGGACAGAGAGGCCTCGGCAACAGGGGACAGAGAGGCCTCGGCAACAGGGGACAGAGAGACCTCGGCAACAGGGGACAGAGAGACCTTGGCAACAGGGGACAGAGAGCAGCAACGAAGGCAAGAGCCTTCTGGCGGCTGGCGACGAAGGCAGAAACCTTCTGGCCACTGGCGACGAAGGCAGAATCCCTCAGGCGGCCGTACTGGACGTTGAGGGCAGCGCCCCTCCGGGGTCCTAGCTGGTCGGCCAAGGCGAAACCCCTCAGGTGGCCGAACTGGACGTCGAGGGTTCTGAGGCGGCCAGCCTGGATGTTGAGGGTTCCTTGGTGGGCGTCGGCGCCGGCGAGTTCCTTCGGGCGGCCAAACTGGACGTCGAGGGCAGCGCCCCTCCGGGGGCCGAGCCCCTCCGGGGGCCGAGCAGGAGGCAGTGCCCGTGAAACAGGAGGGGCAGGAGTCGGTTTGACTGACACAGGCAAAGTCTCTGGGGGGGTCTCAGAATTGGTTTCAGGGGCGCCGGAGACCGGCAAGGTCTTAGAGGCGGTCTCAGGGGCGGCCTCAGGGTTGCCAGAGGTTGGCAATGTCTCAGGGGTGGTCTCGGGGGCGCCGGGGACCGGCAAAGTCTCAAGGGCGGTCTCGGGGGCGGTCTCAGGGGTGCCGGAGACTGGCAAAGTCTCAGGGGCGGTCTCTGGGGCGGCCTCAGGGTCGCCAAAGACCGGCAAAGTCTCGGGGGCGGTCTCAGGGGTGCCAGAGACCGGCAAAGTCTCGGGGGCGGTCTCAGGGGTGCCGGAGACCGGCAAAGTCTCAAGGGAGGTCTCGGGGGCGGTCTCAGGGGTGCCGGGGACCGGCAAAGTCTCAGGGGTGGTCTCAGGGGTGCCGGAGACCGGCAAAGTCTCAGAGGTGCAGATCAGCGTAGTCTCTGGGAGATCTGTCAGTGTAGTCTCTGGAAGCTCTGTCAGCACACACTCTGGAAGCTCCGTCAGCGCAGACTCTGGGGGGCTAGACGTCAGCCGGGATTCAGGGGGGCAGCTAGCCAGCCGGGGATCTGGAGAGCCGCTAGCCGGCCGGGGATCTGGAGAGCCGCTAGCCGGCCAGGGGTCAGGGAAACTGCTAGCCAGCCGGGAATCTGGGACACAGGGCAACCTGGGAACGCTAGGAGATGCGGGAACGCTAGGAGACGCGGGAACGCTAGGAAACTCGGGAACGCTAGGAAACTCGGGAACGCTAAGAAACTCGGGAGCGCTAAGAAACTCAGGAGCGCTAAGAAACTCAGGAACGCCAGAAAACTCAGAAACGCTAGAAAAATCAGGGGCGCTAGAAAACTCAGAGGCATTAGAGCACCCCGGAACGCTAGAAAACTCAGAAACGCTAGAAAACTCAGAAACGCTAGAACACTCAGAAACGCTAGAAAACTCGCTAGAAACGCTAGGGGGCCCGGGAATTCCGTGAAATGACAATGGCCCCTTAACTCAAAATCTGTGGCAGTTTCATGGAATAGCAAAAAAAATCCATGATGGGCCCACGGAAGAATTCCATGAAATGAACACGTGGATGAAAAGGTCGTGGATGGGCTTACGTCTCCAACAACGGGATGGTTGGGTTTAGGAAAACAATAAATGGTTGGATTTAGGAAAGCAATAACGGGACGCAGGACAATAACGGGACGGTTGGGTTTAGGAAAAGAAGAACGGGACCGTTATGGTTGGGTTTAGGAAACGTGACACACGGGACACGATCCCCGGTCTCCTGGGTGAAAATCCTGTGTTTGACTCATCCACCACCCCAACCAACCTCATTACGTGGATTTTCATGCTTACATACTACTCGCTACCATATTCACTCCTAATGCTACATCATCTTCTCATTAACTTTACATTGGCATTGTTTTCCGTGGTGGCCACATGGAATTTTCACACATTCCGTGCCACCACCACGTAATGCAGTGTTAACAGTTCGTGATCATTTCATGGAATTCTGTGAGACCAGGCTGGATCTGGAGCTGCTGAATTTCAAGCGCAGAAATAAAACAGAAGCTCTAGTTAAAGAATACTACAGCTATAAGGATAGAAATTACAGTGATTATAGTACAGGTTTTTACTGATGGATCACAGGATCCACTAACAGAGCCAACGGAGGCAGCAGTGGTGATTCCCAGTTACCAGCCTGGAGTCAGTCAGAGAACAGCGGATTATTTAAGAGCATACACAGTTGAGTTACTTGCAGTTCTTTTACCATCACAATGGGTGGAAAAGGTGACATAATTGTATATTGCCTTTGTTAAAAATGTTAAAGCTGCTTACACAGGATAGGCGGCAAAACCACTTTGCGTTCCCCTACCCCTGGTGTCGCGCAAATACCTGCGCTGCGCTTTGCTCTCTGCGCCCTACCTAGCGGTGTGCAGAGAGCAAATCGCTAATCATGTGTAGGCGGCTTAAGAGAAAAAAAATTAAAAAATAAAAGGTGACAGCATGTGAACTACTCATCTGTAGCGACTCAGTGTCAGCACTATCAAGTATTAAAGCAGGATCAACCAGAAATCATCAAGACCTAGTATGAAATACTAGTATTTATTAATTCAAGGATCGCCAATCAGGGTAAAGACGTAGTGTTCATGTGGGTACCTGCACATACAGGAGTCCAGGAAATGAGAGAGTGGATAAATTAGCAAAGGAGGCGGTCAAGAAAGGAAATGTCAAAGGCGGAGAGGAAAAGCAAAGTATGGAGGGAAAAATCCAAATAGTGGCAACAATATTGGGATAGTGCGGGAAAAGAGAGACACTGACATGCAATACTAAATAAGTCCGAAACAGTGGGGCTAACCGCAAAGAGCAAGTCATTATCAGTAAATTAAGAATTGGTCACAGCAGATTGAACAGGGCACTTTTTATAATAGGAAAACACCCAATGGGCATTGCAGTCAGTGTGAAGATAGTTTGAGTCATGTTTGCAGGGCTACATGAGTTACCCGCAATTTCCACCAACTGCGGACCGGCTCCGTGCTCCGCCGTCCTTCAATACCCACCAGGTCCGGATTTGTTGCGGAAGGACTGCGGCCATGACTGACAGCTGAAGTCACGAGGACCCACGAGATCTCGCGAATTCACGTATGATCGCGCGATATAAGGTTTAGGTTTATTAAGTATCCCCATTAGCTGACGCCTTGACGACCAGCTAGTCTTCCTGGGGTCCAACACTACATTTAGTCAAACAATATTAAAACATTTCATAACATATACAGAAAAGAATTAAAAGAAAAGAAAATACAATACATGCAACAATATCTGCCAACAAAACTAAATAACAAAAGCAAAAAATTACAAATTAAATTAAATGAAAACAATAACAAACCAAGCAAATAAAGAAATATCTTAAAAACGAAGTTATATATTACAATATATTACATTACTAACATTTAGGTTGCTTACATTGACAAAGACACACACTCAGAAACCTCATAAGTAATTTAAATGAAGGTAAGATTTGACTCTCTTTTTAAAATGTCCTTTTCTGTGATAAAACGTATGTTACTGGGGATTTTATTCCACAAAGAACTTGCTCTGTAAAAAAAAGTTTTTTTCAAGTTATTGGATTTTGGTAAAGGTAACATCATCTGCCCCCTACTGGCTCTTCTTGTTAAATAAGTGTGGATATCTGAACTGTATGTTATGTTATCAAAAATAAATGATGGTGTCTGACTTTGAACAACAGAGTGAAACAAAGTAAGCACATTGGCTAATAATCTTTTTTCAACACTCAACCATTTAAGACATTCATGCATTTTAACTACATTGGACCTAAAATTACACTTTAAAACAAGTCTTACAGCTTTATTTTGTGCTACTTGAAGTTTTCTAAGTAGGGTTTTTGAGGCAGATGACCAGATTACTGAGCAATAATCTAAATGGCTTAGAACTAAAGAGCAAACAATTTGCCTTAGTAAAGAATATGGTATAAATGGTGAGCATTTCCTTGTAGTGGCAACTGCTCTTCCCATCTTAGTAACCATATAGTCAATTTGATTGGACCACGACAATGCACTATCAAGCCGTAGTCCTAAAAGCTTAACTTTATTTACTTGTTTTATAGATTGGCCTGCAACTTCAAGATTCAATTTAGGCCCTTGTGCTAATTTATGTTTAGAGCCAAATACCATGAAGACTATTTTTGATGCATTTAGCACAAGTTTGTTTGATTTTATCCAATTTAGTACCATGTTGAGCTCACTAGATAGAACCTGATTAAGCTCAGAACATGTTGGTGCGGCATAATGGAGGGTAGAATCATCTGCATACATTGTTAAACTTGCTCGTCCAATTGCAAGTGGCAGATCATTGGTAAAAACTGCAAAAGAAGAGGCCCTAGGCAACTCCCCTGTGGAACACCACAGTCTAACGTCTTGCTATTTGAAAAAGTGCCATTGTAATATACTTTCTGTGATCTACCGGACAGGTAACTTCTTAACCACAAAATAGCTGAGTGTTTAAAACCATAACAACTAAGTTTACCAATTAAGAGATCATGATCAATCACATCAAAAGCAGCACTGAAATCTAGCATAACTGTGCCCACAAGCATCGACCGGTCAATTGTAGGCGGCGGCTAAGATATAACAGGATGTAGTTTCTATAAACAACAACAGTTTGTTTCAGCCCATTATGACGTTTTCAAGGTGTAGTGCAGGGAAATATGATCCGCCGTGAGCATGGTGTATTTTATTTTGAAAATTAGTTTCATTTTGTTTTGGTGCTAAACTTCCTGTCCCGCACTATCTGCCCTGTGCTGAATTGCTGCGGAGCTCTCCGGTGTCCATCAAAAATAGAAGTTCTGCATCTGCTCCGGAGGGCTGTGGATTGCTGGAGCTGGGACGGAGTCAGAAAGCAGCCGTTCAGCAGTCAGTGGAAATACACACATTGACTTTAATGGAAACCTATTGACTCCGCCGCCCATCTGGAGCGGATCTGCAGCCTTCTGCAGTTGGTGTAAATTGGGGGTTAGGACCAGTGGTAATCAGGATCAAAGATGGGCTTGATAGTGGGGTCACCATAGAGGGGGGAAATATGTCTTCTTTTTTAAATCACCGGTCTAATTAAAAAGTTGTAATGGGACGGAATAAACTGACGGTTAATACCAGTAGGAGGCAGTAATGCAACATATGGGATGCCAACAACCGTAAAACCCTAAAGAAGAAGAAGAGGAGCCGTTTCCTTTACTTCCCGGAAACACACAGCTTTCATTCACCAAGATGGCGACATTAGTAATGAGCCAGGCGCCGGTCGGGGGTTTCAGTTTCGAAAACTGCAAGAGGTAAGCGCTTTTCAGTGGGTGATTCCAGTTAGTGTATGAATGAGTTTAATAAGCTGCTACTGTCTGTGCTGAGATGTTGTGTAGAGTAGACATGTTTGATAGGGTTCTCTGTGATGCTAGCTCATGTTAACTTCCACACAATGACTCAGCTCTTCCCCCGCTTACGTTAACGTTCTCCTGTCTCCGTCCTTCCGTTACGTTTTAACAGTAGAAGCTATGTGTTATTAATTATGAAGAAAAACAATAGCTAGTTGTTTTCTATCGTAGCTACATAACGTAAGGAACGTTACAGGGTAACGTAACGTTGAAGTGTAACATTACCGTTGAGTCTATAAAGCAGCGTCACCGCGTTGACGTGCTGCCGGTTCACTGGAGCGGAGTCGCAGACTGCCTTCTATGCTGTACCAGGCGATGGTAGCGCATGGTAAGGGCTTAATAAAGCGTACAGTCAGTCAGCTCAGAGAGCTTACGGCTTAGCTACATATTTATATTCATAGAGTCTTTCAGGCGGAGAGAGTGCTGAATAGTTTAAATGAACGGTTTTATTTCATGAATACATGTTAAATGTTGTCTGTTACAGAATTTACTTTTGTTAATGTGAACTTTTCGCTAAAATGCTGAGATGTATAGCTACTAAAACGTTGTTGTTCTGGTGACGTCATACGAACCATACGGCACACATTTGTTTATAATTATGAAAAATGCCCAGAAATGTTACAACAAATTATTTTCCCCAAAAGGAGGGAACCCTTTATAATGACAGCTATGAGACAACAGTGACTCCAGGGACAGAGCTGACTGGGGCCCCAGGTTATTAACACTGGGGCCTCTAACACTCGGTAGGCTGGGCATCGTTTGGATTTTAATGATTCTGATTCCAATACCGATTCTTCCTTTAGATTCCGGTTCTTATCGATTCTGATTCTTTGAGGGGTGGAGTTGAAACGGGTCACATGCCTATTTTCACAAATAAGAGGACAGTTTTATTTTGATTCAGTGGTGGGTTGCAGTTTTACAGCTTTTTCAACGTAAAATAAAGCCGGACTAGAGCGCTGCTTACTGAGCTCCAAGGTTGCAACACAACAAGAGCCTGGTCGCTATGGAAACCAAAACTTGCACATATTAAATTGGGAAGCGATGATCGGATTTGAAACCAAATCATCTAAACGATTCCAATAATGAAACGATTCTACTGGAATCATAATTGTTTTAAACAATTCCAAGTAGGACTCCTACCCAATGCCCAATCCTACAGCTCGGTAGGGTTGGTTTTTACAATGATACAGTTATAGGTGCTTTATTATATGAAATGTATTTTCAGAAATGCCGTTTTGGAATGTGAGGCTAACAAAGTGGGATGCAGCATGCCTGCTGCTCGGAAAACGGGAACCACCATCTGCGGCGTGGTATTCAAGGTGAGTGACTTGATTCGGAATCAATGCTGTCGCCTTATGACCATAAAGAGGAGCAGGTGCTCCTGTCTAGTTTACATTCTTGTGGATTGTCGATTAGCTCATGGTGCAAATGTATTCAAACCCTTTAAATTAAATCTAGGCTACTGTGTGTTTACACCACGTGTGTCAAACTTAAGGCCCGCCGACCAAACCCGGGCCCTCACAGGTTTGTAATCCGGCCCGCATATCGATTTAGGTTTACATTCAATTTAATCTAGTTGTGTGCCAAACCCAAAAAGACAGGGAAGTGTTTTTCAAACTGCAATTACACGGCACTCAGAGCAGAATTAGGCAGATTTGGCGACTTTGAGACTCAAGCATAGAGTTTTCATATTCCGGCTGTGAACCAGGTTGCTGGCAGTCGGTTGTGTGGTAGCCTGCTTTTAAAAATGTAATCTTTGATTTGCTAAGTAACTTTTTTGTTGACTTTTGTAGGGCTTTTATGTCAACAAAAAGGCGTCAAAAAGCAGCAAAAGTGTCAGAGAAAGCAACAAAAATGACGAAAAATGCGACCAAAAAAGCAACATGATATTTATATATATCATGTTGCTTAGATATTTGACTTCTCTCAATAAAAAACATCTCAAACTCTACACGTCTGTCCCTGGATGTGATTTGAATTGTCCAGGTTGACCCTTAGTGAAAATGAGTTTGACACTGGCCAGTATACGGTCACCACACGGTGAGACTGTCATTTCTTATCCAACAACTCCTTCATCAGTCTGTTCACAAAAATACTCCTGAAACACCTGGCTGTGTTTGGTACCATGTTGAGCTCCCTAGCACAGCCGGTTGATGTAGGTTAAAAGAATCATTGTTTTCCTTGCTGAAAAGAGTAATGCTGCATGCTTTAGTTGAGCGTGGGTGTACGGAGTCTGAATGGTTATGTGTGTCTCCCTGGGAAGGATGGCGTGGTCCTCGGAGCCGACACCAGAGCCACCGAGGGCATGATAGTGGCAGACAAGAACTGCTCCAAGATCCACTACATCTCCCCCAACATCTAGTAAGTGACAGGAACCTGACAGTGTGTTCAAATGAGCAGAGATGAACTCTGGTGATATGTCTTATAGATTTAGAGTAGAGTGAACATGAGCTCCGTGCACCATGGTGGGTGGTAAAACCTGTTTTTGACTTTCGTATTGCTACACACGACCAGGCTTTGAGAAAGATGTGATTTGTAGAGTTGTATAGTTTTGGAGCTTGATGTGATTAAGCTGACAGATTGCCGTGTCATTGTGTTGTTGTCCAGCTGTTGTGGAGCAGGAACAGCTGCAGACACAGAGATGACCACTCAGATCATCTCGTCCAACCTGGAGCTGCACGCGCTCTCCACGGGCAGGCTGCCACGTGTGGCCACCGCCAACCGCATGCTCAAACAGATGCTCTTCAGGTACACGCCGATTATTTATTTATTTATTTATTTATTTATTTATTAATTAATTATATATATATATATATATACACACACACACACACACACACACACACACACACACATTTTGATGTATAGAAAAAAGCACATTTTAATATTTTGACCAGTTTAAAAAAAAAAAAAATTGTGTGTGTTCAGGTACCAAGGCTACATCGGGGCTGCTCTGGTCCTGGGGGGAGTGGACTGTAACGGTCCTCACCTGTACAGCATCTACCCGCACGGCTCCACTGACAAGCTGCCCTACGTCACCATGGGTCAGTCTCTCTCTCACACACACACACACTCAGAGCTACGTCACCATGGGTCAGACACACACGCTCACCTCCATGGGGTTATTTTAATGGAGCTAAACCTCTTTAAATAAGCCATAGTCAGATTTGTGATGAGTTAAATCTATTTCATTTAATGGAGAACTGAAGAGGAACTGAGCCTGAGTTTAGTGGTAGAGAAGAGTTTGTATGTTACAGAACAAAGATTCCCATTGTGTTTCTTTTGTTGTTGGTATCTGTTATTCTAAAAGCACACACTTGTTTTTGGGTGAAGGACTCCGTTGCCCCACAGAAGCACACCTCCACTTGGTTTGTTGATCCTAAATGTGTAGCAGTTAAAGGGGGACGGTGTGTTGTGACAGAGCTGAGCCCTGGCTCACGTCGGCCTGCTTCTCTTTCCTCAAGGTTCTGGCTCCCTGGCTGCCATGGCGGTGTTCGAGGACCGCTACAAGCCTGACATGGAGGTGAGTACACCACCCACATGGGACCAGTGGTGAGTTCCTGTCGGAGAGTGCTGGTCCTCACGCTGGTTTGTTCCCAGGAGGAGGAGGCCAAGCAGCTGGTGCGAGACGCCATCGCTGCAGGAATCTTCAACGACCTGGGCTCTGGCAGCAACATTGACCTGAGTGTCATCACCAAAGGCAAGGTGGACTACATCCGGCCCCACGATGAGGCCAACAAGAAGGGCGTCAGGTGAGAACTGGACCACTTCTGTTTGGCTTTACTTGATCTTTGATTAACGTCCCCCACGTCATGTTCCTTCCGTGCAGACACCTGGGCTTGTTCCACACACCGTTTCACAATAGTGTCATTAAGGCGAATATAATTCATCTGTTTGATCTATATTTTATAATGCCATGATAGTCTGCATCCACACATTGGATTTACTCGTTGCCATGGTGAATTGTTGTCCCAGAGCTCCGTTGATGATGGGTTTTTATCTCACCGTGACTGAACTAACAGGCTATATATATATATATATATATATATATATATATATATATATATATATATATATATATATATATATATATATATAAAATACTGCAGTTTATCTAGAGACCAGTCCTATTATACCAATGAGGAAATCTGACAACTGTTTGAGACGATGTTTCTGGACTCTGACATCTGACTTTGTTTGTTGATGTAGTCTTAAAGGTCTTAAATGTCATTCATAAAGGTCTTAAAAGTCTTAGATTTCACTTGGTGAAACCATGGAGCTAAGCTGAAGCTGCAGCTTCACACGGGACACTCAGTTTAAATATGTTAGGAGAGCTTGCTCAGATTGGGACACCTCTGCTCCAACACAATGCATCATTTCAGGGCATGTTGGGACAATGTAACCCTGATGTTAAATCATCTGGTGAACTGGTGTATGTCTTGTTGTCTTGTTGCTTGTTCGGCTTGAAGAGTAAATGAGCGTGAAGCCATGCAGCTGTGAGTACAGATGGAAAGTGTTGTGTGCATGCTCTCAACACCGATCTGAATTTGCTACTAACCAACTTGTTTTAATCTCTCCACTTGGCTTTTGGTGACTAGCGTGCGTGCGTGCGTGCTGTGTCTGAGGTGTGATGCTGTGCTGTGAACTCTCTCTGATGTGTTGAAGTGAAACCATTCTTCCATGTGTGTAGAACTGGGGACTACAAGTACAAAAGAGGAACCACCGGTGTGTTGACGAAGCTGGTGACCCCGCTGAACCTGGAGCTGGTGGAGGAAACTGTCCACACTATGGATACCTCTTAAATACATTGGAATGTCTTTGTTGTTGTAACTCATTATACCCCTCAGAATTCCTAAAGTGGCATGTTTTCCATGATTTACAATAAAAGTGTTTGAGTTGATTCCTGTTTTGTTCATGGCTATCTTAAAGAGGTTGAGTCTGTTAATTAGTCTGAGACCCCTACCAGGCAGGGTCACTAGGAGTGAGTGAGTGAGAGACCAGAGGCCTGTACTATGAATCCAGATCAGCATGCCCTGGATTTCTACGACGCTGGTTAACTAGTTCAGTCAACCGTCAAGGTTTCCCAATCCAGCGACACGCACACTCTCAGAAAAGAGGCGGGGTTTGCACAGCACGACCAATCACAAACATCTACCAGAGCTGCATATTTTACATAAGAAGAGCAAACTGTAATTATACATTAATATGAAGAACATAGACACGGTTTTGCAGGCAAAACGCAATACAGTCGCCATTTCCTAAAACGGGAGGAAAGCTGGCAAAAAAAAATAGCTGACGCTGTAAATGTGTAAATCACAACTCTTATTAATATCACTTCTCCATCAGTCAGGACCAAGATCTGACCATAATTACACTTCTGCTTTCCATAAACTGTCGTTGCTTTAGCCTATTATTTCAGTTGCAACCCTGGCAGTGGGAGATGCCGATATGTAATGCCCTGCCATTAAAATCTATGTATTTCATAAAAATACCCATCAGGGAATGTTAACGGGGTTGTCGGTCTCCAAATGTTTTTAACTTCTATGAGCGCATCCCTCCCCCCCACCCCCTCCTCTCAGAGCTGTTTAAACAATAGGTCTTCTAGAGCTTCTACCTCTATGCTAAATAACAGACATGACTTCATCAATTTCTTTAGAAGCTAGGGTTGGGGTGAGGCATTCAAATGCTGATTAGGCTTAATCAGTTGATTATATCTAGCTGCAGGGAACATAATGTACATTTAAACCAAAAGTTCATTGTTTTCATAACATAAGCATTGTTTTAACTTTTTAAAACAACACGGGGAGGAGAGGGAAGAGTGACATCAAAATGATGTAGACGCCGTAAAAGATATATTTAAAACGTGCAAGGTCTGCACAACTTTGGATTCATTCGTGAGAGTTGCCCGGCTTGGAAAATACAGCAGGAGTGAGGGTGCAGATGAACCGGTGAGACTGGGGAGCCCTGTTCTGGTTACTCTATAGTGAACTGACCGAAGAGCCGGTTAATTAACCCGACTAGTATATATATATTTAGAAAGGTGATTTCAGCAGTCTACATATCTTTAAACATCCTCTAACAACCTGCTGAGTTGTGGGAATTAATGAACAGAAAATTACCTAAATGAATTTAAAAGAATAAGTGTTTCACTTCCTTTAATTGTTTAATGCTATAGCCTGACAATACCCTCCACCCAGTCTCAACTCTTCAAAAGCGTATAGGCTACTGATGGGTCTTCTTAAAAGTCCAAGTGATAACAGTTTGTTGGTGGACACATCCCTTGTACCATTTATGGACAACTGGGGTTAAGATATGTTCTTTTGTTAACTTTTAATTTTAAACCAACAACTGTACTTGAGCTTTTAAATGAAGCCATTTGTGTAGCGACTAAGATACAGGTGCATTTCATAAAATTATAGTATCGTGGAAAAGTTTATTTCTGTAACTTTATTCAAAAAGTGAAACTTTCATATATTCTAGATTCATCACATAAAGTTGATCATTTCAGGCTTCTTTTTTAAAATCTTGATGATTGATTCTTCTCACGTCCACATTTCTGTATTATACATTCTTTGTTATAATATTCTATTATTTTGAGATACAGATTTTTAATTTCCATGAGCTGTATGCCGTTATCATCAAGACTAAAACAAAAAAAAGGCCTGAAATATTTCCTTTTATGTGTAATGAATTTAGAATATATGAAAGTATATATATATATATATATATATATATATATATATATATATATATATATATATATATATATATATATATAAATAAATAAATAAACTTTTCCACTGTATTATAATTTTATGAGATGCACCAGAGTCCTTAACATTTTAGGTGGCAAGTTTTGAACCTGCAGCTGTCCTTTATTTCTGTAACACAGCAGATGGGAATAAGCACAGACTAACATTTCTTTTAGTACAATTTTAAAATATGTGCTTAAAATGATGAAAGTGGATGGAAACACAGCTTTCCACAGGCCAGTCCATCCACAATGTCATGAAGATTTTTTTTAATTTATTTTTTATTACTATTGTTTTCTGATGTTTTATTTTATTTACATGTTCAAAATAAAATAAATCAATCAATCAATCAAAGATGGCTGAAAAGATAATCAGATATGCTCTTCGTGGAGAAGTTCTACCAGACCAGGTTTCAAGATGCATCATGTAGGAACACATTTGCTGTTCTGCCTCCAGTGGTCCAATCGTCTGTGCTGCTGCATCCAAACCAAGACCTGCAGACTGAAAGCTTACACACAAGTTGTGCATTTGCTGAACAGTCAGTTGCACACATCAATATAGGCTACTCCCAGTTGAAAGCCTTGAATTTTACTATTTACTTTATTATCATTAGGCCACTTACTTGTACTCTTACCTACATCTCCTTTTACCTACTAATGTAGGAAGTAGGCCTAAGCATGTTGGTGGACTTGTTACATAAATACATTGTTGGAACAGATATATACACTCTAAGTCTTTAAAGCCTGGTAAAAACGAATTTCTAGTGTGTGAGTGCCCCCTAGTGGATATCTTGCATTATGTTTGGATTGTGCTCTTCAAATCAACTGGATTGGTTCTATTATGTTAATAAAAGTAGGGGGAAACACAGACGTTATTTACTTAA
Source organism: Zingel zingel (assembly GCA_023566125.1). NCBI lineage: Eukaryota > Metazoa > Chordata > Actinopteri > Perciformes > Percidae > Zingel > Zingel zingel. Next base: position 4,658,452 of record CM042329.1, on the reverse strand, counting down.
TATGTAGCTACAATACAGTAATCTCAATCAAAACTAGCTCATTCATTTTGCTAGATGAAAGTCTGTGGTTTTAATTTTTGGAGGTTGGTGCACTTATTTTACCAAGAGTTAGGACAATATCAGTAGCTTTTAGTTAATTATATCTGCAGCAAACCTTCCACAAATGATAACCTATTCAATGAAAACACAATACACTTTATCTGCCAACAATTTTAGTTTACCGATTGCCAAACTAATAGAAAAAGAGAAAAACCTCTCCCAAATCCACCGAGCTTTGCTCATACTTGTGCTGGGTTGGATTAATGTGGTCTGTTGTTGTTCTTTACTGATTGGGTGATAACAGTCCAAATGTATTGGCTTTGGAAAAGACAGGGTGGAACTCATTATCATATATACTACGCGTCTTTTGACGCGTTATGTTACGCGTACTGAGCCACATTAAAAGCAGCGTTAGATGAGCATTCCACGGCGCTTTTTACGGCGTTTTGTCATTAGACGACGTAAAAAAACGGCGTCCTGACCGCTCGAAACGGGTAGGAAAGTGGCGTAATGTGAGCTTTCTGGCGTTCCATAGGCTGTCACCAGGAGACCGCGCACCAGGCTACTGAACGAGACCGTAACCGTGCCTAGTGCATGAGTCTATGTAATCAAATGGGTGTCTAGGTTCTCGGCAAGTTTGAGTAAACAACCGATAGCAGAAGCCTTTATGTCTCGTGCATTTTAGAATTGTGTTCATGGAAATTCATAGGCTGCATTACCAAGTGGAAAGTATTATATCACATAAAAATACATGTAAAGTTATCTTGGTAGTTAAGTTAAATGTTAGAAGTGAATGTTGCTATTTGGCAGTTAGACTGTCACGAGAAGACCGCGCACCAGGCTACCGAATGTAACCGTGGCCAGTGTGTGAGTCTAGTGTCGGTCAGTATGAGTGTGTAAATAGTATGTCGAGATCGAATGTAACTGCAACCGCTCGAGTCTTCCGTGGTGTCTTGGTTCCTGGCCGGGGAAGTAAACGCACGAACCAACCCTAACCCGCCCAACATTATGTTTATACACCAATGCGGATAGACTTCATAACAAAATGCCTGAATTTGCTGTTCGTTTGAGATTACTCCCGTTTATTCATATAATAGGAATCACAAGGTTAAATCAAAGAGTCTTAAGCAGCAGATGATCCCAACAGAATTTAACTTGGATGATATAGAGGATTATAATATGTTTTCAAGGAATATAGAGAATGATATAGGTAGAGGCTTACTGCTTTATGTACACAATTTTAGAAGCAAAAGAAATGGTAACTGTTTCAGAATTCCATCCATCCATCTTCGTCCGCTTATCCGGTATTGGGTCGTGGGGGTAGCAGCTCCAGCAGGGGACCCCAAACTTCCCTTTCCCAAGCCACATTAACCAGCTCCGACTGGGGGATCCCGAGGCGTTCCCAGGCAAGGTTAGAGATATAATCCCTCCACCTAGTCCTGGGTCTTCCCCGAGGCCTCCTCCCAGCTGGACGTGCCTGGAACACCTCCCTAGGGAGGCGCCCAGGGGGCATCCTTACCAGATGCCCAAACTACCTCAACTGGCTCCTTTTGACGCGAAGGAGCAGCGGCTCTACTCCGAGCTCCTCACGGATGACTGAGCTTCTCACCCTATCTCTAAGGGAGACGCCAGCCACCCTCCTGAGGAAACCCATTTCGGCCGCTTGTACCCTGGATCTTGTTCTTTCGGTCATGACCCAGCCTTCATGACCATAGATGAGGGTAGAAACGAAAACTGACCAGTAGAACGAGAACTTTGCCTTCTGGCTCAGCTCTCTTTTCGTCACAACGGTGCGATAAATTGAATGTAATACCGCACCCGCTGCGCCGATTCTCCGGCCAATCTCCCGCTCCATTGTCCCCTCACTCGCGAACAAGACCCCAAGGTACTTGAACTCCTTCACTTGGGGTAAGGACTCATTCCCTACCTGGAGTAAGCACTCCATCGGTTTCCTGCTGAGAACCATGGCCTCCGATTTAGAGGTGCTGATCCTCATCCCAGCCGCTTCACACTCGGCTGCGAACCGATCCAGTGAGTGCTGAAGGTCACAGGCCGATGATGCCATCAGGACCACATCATCTGCAAAAAGCAGCGATGAGATCTCCAGCCCACCGAACTGCAACCCCTCTCCACCCCGACTACGCCTCGATATCCTGTCCATAAATACTACTAACAGGATTGGTGACAAAGCGCAGCCCTGGTGGAGGCCAACCCTCACCTGAAACGAGTCCGACTTACTGCCGAGAACCCAGACACAGCTCTCGCTTTGGTCGTACAGAGATTGGATGGCCCTGAGAAGGGACCCCCTCACCCCATACTCCCCCAGCACCTCCCACAGTATCTCCCGGGGCACCCGGTCATACGCCTTCTCCAGATCCACAAAGCACATGTAGACCGGTTGGGCATACTCCCAGGCTCCCTCCAGGATCCTTGCGAGAGTAAAGAGCTGGTCCGTTGTTCCACGACCAGGACGGAATCCGCATTGTTCCTCTTCAACCTGAGGTTCGACTATCGACCGAACCCTCCTTTCCAGCACCTTGGAGTAGACTTTACCGGGGAGGCTGAGAAGTGTGATACCCCTGTAATTGGCACACACCCACTGGTCCCCCCTGTTCCAGAATTCCAAGAAAGTATTTTTGTTAAGATTAAATGTAGCAATAATAAGATTTTGATTATTGGATTAATTTACAGGTCAGATAGTGCAGCAGAGAGCAGCAATGATAATCTTTTGGTTTTACTAGAAGAAGTGTCGACTATAAAACAGTCATACAAATTAATTATGGGGGATTTTAATTTGCCAAATATAGATTGGCGATTATTAGAAATGAAGGGAAATAACCCCATATCATTAGATAACAGGTTATTGGATTGTATTCAAAATGTATGGTTGTTCCAACATGTTTCAGAGCCAACAAGGTGGCGATGTATTGGATCTTATTGTAACAAATGACGACCATATTTAATTTGATTATTTATTTATAAAGGACAACACACATTAATCAACATTTCTGTAAATGTGCCAGTGTTAGCCAGCCGGTTAATTTTCAACTGTAGTCCTTTGGCCGGATGATTTTAGACCAGAGCAGCAAGAAGCAGCACAATATTAATGTAAATTAATCATACAGACAAAAGTCAACGAGACATTAGTGCAGATTAAACTACACAGACAGAAGTCAACAAGACACCGTACAGACAGCTAAAACAGCAGAAAACCTTTCTCAGTTTGCCACGCAGTGCCACAGGAAGCATCAAAACCCCAGCACAGTTACACATCAAACAGAGAAATTAGCTTCAGCCGCTCAGATGTCCTTTGTTACCTTATTTCTAAGTGAAATGAAGATATGTCTGTCATTCAATAATTTTGTCTTAAGAGATGTTCGCAGCGCAAGGTCTCTCTTCCTCATTAGTTTTCGTATATCACCATTTATCCAGGGCAGAGTACATTTACCGTCACCTTTGACTTTACTTTTCTTTAGAAATTGTTCTGTTGTATTTTGAATTGTGGATAAAAACACATTGGTGTCATCATCAACATTTGAGCCAGACAGTAGTTCATTCCAATTAATATTCTTAATTGTATTTTCATAATTACATAATTCACTCTTTGGTATTCTAAATTGGCAGTGCTTTGCATTAGATGACATATAGGCCCGCTTTTTTGTGAGTTTTCTAACTAAGAGGATTAGGTTATGATCTGATAAACCTGTGATCATATTAAAGGATTTAGTTACTCTGTCTGGTTTATTGCTAAAAATTAAATCAATTTGTGTTCTAGATGATGGAGTTATCCTAGTCGGTCTCTTAACTAACTGTCTGAGATAAAATTTATTTGTGATTTTTCCCAGTGCCTTTTTAGCTGACTTATCATCCCAGTTTATATTAAAATCACCCATTATAATTACTTCCTTATCTGAGCTGCATTCTCTTAGTATAGCTGTGCCGTCTTCGGTATTGCTCTATACACTGACAGCCAGCTAAACTCTCTCCTAACATCAAGACTCTGAAGACAGTCGTTCCCACGTCCACAGGTTTATTGACGTTGCAAGGAAAGTGTGAAACTGTAACATACAAAAACAGACTAATCAATTCTATGCTAGCTTTTAACATACAATATAGCCTATGTTCAGAATGTAATTTCATCAATTCAAATATTTCCTTTCTACCGTTACGCAATATAATTCATAACTATTAAACTGATAGTGATTATGCTGTACAAATACATTTTTGACATGTAAACAATATTACGTTCATTCATACGAGTGTAGCCTGTCCTGTGACTTATAGTTGCCTAGCAACCATGCAACGTTAGTCACAGCACCAAGGCCAGCGATCACGGACATTTCTAATATAGACTTAACAGAAAATAACACTGACATCAAACTAATGATCTATGCACCTATGTAATTACTTAAAAACAGTGAATGAATACATACCAACGATGCTACTCTAGGCATAAATGTAGGATAATGTAACTGTAGTTGGCTTGCTACACTACAACCATAAATCACTGAACCATTTGTAGCGTTCGTTTCCTTCCTAACTACCGCTCAGCGGTTTCCAGCTGAGAGTCTTAAAGTGACAGCAACGTAAATATAGAACTCATTAAGACTAGAGGCAAATTAACTTCTTACTTTTAACAGCTTATTTATAAAAAAACACTCCCCGCCTGACGTGAATACACGTCACCCAACAATCTAAGCACAGTCCATTTACTTAAACATCTCGAGGTAGGAGAAGCACTATTTCAGTGACTGGCCTAAGAAAGAGAACAGTCCCTCCTGGTTTAATAACCTTCACCTCAACCTGTCGCACTTTCCATCTTTGCTAGGGAAAGTCTGAGTTATCAGTCCAAGAGGCCATTCATTTCTTGGTACTTGGCTGTTCCTGAGGAGAACAACACATCCTGGCTGGATGTTTGGATGGGTGGCCTGCCATTTTTTGCGAGCCTGCAGTGTTGGGAGGAATTGCTTCCTCCAGCGGTCCCAAAAAGTGTTGGACAGGTGTTGGACCTGTCGCCACTGGGACTTGTAGAAGTCCGCTACTCCAAACTTACCAGCAGGAGCAGGAACAGTGTTCACCTTTTGCGTGAGAAGAGCAGCTGGTGTGAGTATGAACAAGTCATTAGGGTCTGTGGTTACAGGAACAAGAGGTCTGGCGTTGATGATTGCTGCCACTTCTGCCATGAAAGTCACCAGCACTTTGTGTGTAAGTTTGTTTTTCAGCTGGAGAAACATTGAGTCCAGAATTCTCCTGGCAAGTCTGATCATTCTTTCCCAAGCACCACCACAGTGGGATGCATGTGGAGGATTAAAGGTCCAAGTGCAGCCTTGGTCTGACAGGTAAGTCTTCACAAGAGTGCTCTTGATGTTTGAAGGTATCTTTAAGTCTTTACAGGCGCCGACGAAGTTCGTGCCACGGTCTGAACGGATGTGTTTGACTGGCCCGCGCACAGCAAGGAAACGCCGTAGCGCGTTGATGAAGCTGGATGTATCGAGGGATTCTATGACTTCAATGTGCACGGCTCTTATGCTCATGCATGTAAAGATCACCACCCACCGTTTACTTTGTGCAAATCCACCTCTGGTCCTACGTGAGGAGACATTCCAAGGGCCAAACACATCTAGACCAACATTTGTGAATGGAGGGTCTGTTGACAGACGATCAGGTGGCAGACTAGCCATTTTTTGGATGCTGAGTGGAGCTCTGAGCCTCCTGCAGGTTACACATTGGTGGATAATGCTGCTCACTCTTTTCTTTCCACCAACGATCCAGAAGCCAGCTGAATGGACAGACCCTTCTGTAAAATGACGGCCTTGGTGGTGGATCTGCTCGTGGTGGTGTCTGATGAGCAAAACTGCAATGTGATGCTGGCCAGGGATAATCAAAGGAGTCTTTTCACTCTGATCAAGGCTTGAGTGGTGAAGACGACCTCCGACTCTTAGAAGGCCATGAGTGTCAATGAAGGGATCCAGATTTTTCAGAGGACTGGTTTTTGGTATCCTCTCTTGTTTTTGGATACATTTGATATCTTGGCCATAGATTTCCTGTTGTACAGCTTGGATGATTATGGCTGAAGCTTGACTGGATTCTTCAACAGAAAATTCTCCTTTGCAGTAATGCCAGCTCTTACAGGCGTCGTTTTCTCTCTGGGTTGTCTTACAATGACGAGCTATGTGAACAAGACGAGTCAGTGCACAACACAGGGACTTCCAAGTCGAAAACTCGAAGGCTGTAGTGCTGAAGGTGGACACTTCAGGCCGGATGTCTGGATCTGAGCTTGGATCAATGAGGTTGTAAGCGCCTTCAGAGGTGCTGGGCTCTGGTCTGGACAGGAACTTGGGTCCACTCGGCCAGTTGGTGTTTTTTATGTGGGCAGCAGGGACAGAGCGTGTTGCATGATCTGCAGGGTTCTGATCTGTTGGTATATAGCGCCACTGGTCTGGACGAGATGATCTTCGGATGAGTAACACTCGGTTGCTGACATAAACATGAAAGCGCCTGGTCCCGTTGCAGATATAGCCCAGGACCACTTTGCTGTCTGAGTAGTAGGTTACGGCATCAAGCTGAAGGTCTAGTTCTGCTGAGATAAGGTCTGCTAACTCAACAGCAAGCACTGCTGCGCAGAGTTCCAGTCTTGGCACTGTGTGCTCAGGGCGATGTGCCAGCTTGGCTTTCCCCATTACGAATCAAACCTGGTTGTTCCCACCAGCGTCTGTGACTTTTAAGTAGGACACACTGACTTTCACTGATGCGTCGCAAAAGTCACACAATTCTCTTCTGCTGGCTGCTGACGGTGAAGCTGCTGTGTAGCATCTGGGGATGGGAAGCTCAGACAGCTCGGACAAGGAGGCTCTCCATGAAGTCCAGGCAGCCTCCATTTCTTGAGGCAATGGAGCATCCCAGTCACCATTCTCAGCAGTAAGCTCTCGCAGGATAGCCTTGCCTTGGATTGTGACTGGCACAACAAATCCAAGCGGGTCATAGAGGCTATTGATCGTCGACAAGACACCACACCGGGTGTAAGGCTTCATCTCATTGAAGACATCGAAGAGGAAACAGTCTGTGTGGAGGTTCCAATTAAGTCCGAGGCTGCGTTGCATTGGTGGCATGTCTGCATCAAGATCCAGGTCTTTGAGGTCGCTTGCATGATCGCTGGATGGAAATGCGTCCATGACCTCTTTGTTGTTTGCTGTGATCTTGTACAGTCTCAGATTCGACCTTGAGAGAACATCCTATGTCTTTTTTCTATCTATAGCAGCTTCAGCTGTAGGCAGGGACTTCAGGCCGTCATCTACATAGAAGTCACGCATCACAAAGTGCTTTACGTCTGGGGCGATGTGGAACTCGCTGACTTGAACAGACTGGTGCAGGCCATGAATAGCCACTGCAGGTGATGGGCTGTTACCGAAGACATAGACCCTCATGCGGTAATCTACAACGGCTTTGGAGAGGTTGTTGTCTTGGAACCACAGAAAGCGTAGAAAGTTCCTGTCTTCTTCTCTTACCAGGAAACAGTAGAACATCTGTTCTATGTCTGCTGTAAAGATGATGGCTTCTCTTCTGAAGCGGATCAGAACACCAAGTAGTGTATTGTTCAGGTCAGGTCCAGTTAACAGCACATCATTGAGAGACACGCCGTTGTATTGGGCAATGGAATCAAACACCACACGGATTTTCTTTGGTTTCTTTGGATGATACACTCCGAATGTTGGTAGGTACCATCGTTCTTCTTCCTCACTGAGAGGAGGGGCTAACTCAGCATGGCCATTCTTAAACATTTTGTCCATGAAGCTGATAAAGTGCTCTCTCATTTCAGGCTTCATGTCAAAGTTATGCTTGAGAGACATTAAACACTTCAGCGCTTGTGGCCTGTTGTCAGGGAGCCGCTGGCGTGGAATCTTGAAAGGTAACGGTGCCACCCAACTGTTGCTTGAGTCTTTTAGTAGCCCTTCATCCATTATCTTCATGAATGTGGCATCTTGAATGGAAGGAGCCACCTGGTCATCATCCTTGGTCCGCCTGAACACAGTGCATCCCAGGTGGTCGGCTTCACATGTAGGTTGATCAACAGGATATGTGGGGGGGTGACTGGTGACCTGGATGTTGCTGAACTTCTCTTTAACATGGAACACATTGGGGCATGGCTCAAAGAGAGTGGGGCGTTTCAGCTCTGTGGTGTTTGTGTGGAAGGCATTGATTGTCAGAGGTTTGTGGACGTTACCTAGACACACGTTACCAACAATGACCCACCCCAGGTCCAACTTCTGTGCGTAGGGCAGGTTGTGAGTGCCGTTCACCTGTTTGCGGACTTTATGCACTCTGATAATGTCCCGTCCTAAGAGAAGCATAATGGGGGCTTGTGGGTCAATGTCTGGGATGAGGTGTGCCACTGACCGTAGATGAGCATGATGAAGAGCCACTTCAGGTGTTGGAATTTCGTCTCTGTTATTTGGGATGTCGTTACATTCTATGAGACTCGGTAGCGAGATGCAAACAGTTCCATCCAGAGATTCCACTTCATAGCCACTGGCTCTTCTTCCTGATGATTCCTTTACTCCAGCGCATGTTCTTAGTGTGTAAGGAGCGCTTGGACTTTGGTCACTGAACACTTCAAAGAACTGTGAATGAGCCAGTGACCTATTGCTCTGCTCGTCGAGGATCGCATACAGTTTCACTGCCTTTTCTCTTTGGCCAGCTGGATACACTTTTACGAGGCATATTTTGGAGGAAGAACGTTCTGTTAGCTGCCCACCACAGACTTTTGTGCAGTTGTTAGTCACGTGAGACTGGGAGTGAGACCGGGAACTTTCCTGCTCCTCCCCGCCGTGCTCAGGAGCAGGGTCCGCCTCTTGCATCCAGGGTGCGGGTCCAGGGTGGAGTGCTGTGTTGTGTCTTTCGCTCTTACATTCAGAACATTGAATTTTGATTCTGCAGTTCTTTGCTATGTGAGATGTGGAAGAACAGCACTTAAAGCACACATTGTTCTCTTTTAGCAGTGTTTTGCGCTCTTCAAAGGGCTTTTCTCTGAATGCACGACATTTACGCAGGGGGTGTGGCTTTTTATGCAGTAGGCATAGTTTATCGCTGTCGTCCAACCTTGTAGGGGGCTCACCAGTGTCAGATGTTGCCCTGGGAGATACCTCCGTTTTGTGGACAGAGACTTCACGCGGTCTGTTTGGCTTCCAAGCTGTCTTCTCGGTCCTAGAAGCCGTGTCTGCATGGGCGATGAAGCTGAAGCTTGGATCATTCATGATGCCAGACTGCTGGCTGACAAAGTCTACAAAGTAGGCAAATGGAGGATATGGCACCCGGTTCTGCCGTTTGAAGGATGCACCTACCGATGCCCACTTCTCTTGCAGACGGAACGGGAGTTTCTGTATTATTGGGTTGACTCCTCTTGCCGTGTCTAGGAAAGAGAAGCCAGGCAAGTCTCCTTCAGCTTTGGCTGCCTGTAGTTCCATTAGTAGGTCGCTCAGCTTCATTAGCTTAGGCCCATCTTTGCTTGTTATTCTTGGAAAACTGTCAATGCGTTTGAACAGAGCATTTTCTATCGCTTCAGCTGAGCCATATGTTTGTTCAAGCCTGTCCCACACCATAGTCAGTCCCACTTCTGGATGGTGGATGTGTATTGCTCTTATCTGCTCAACATGCTCTGCTGACTCCTTGCCAAGCCATTTTAGCAGAAGATCCATCTCTTCACTTGGTGTCATGTTTAAACCACTGGTTGCATTCTGAAAGGAACGTTTCCATGCTCTGTAATTTTGAGGTTTGTCATTGAATTGGAGTAAACCTATAGCCACAAGCTCACGGCGTGCTAGATATCTTACAAAGCCATTAATGTGTGAGCTGTCATTACTGGGGTTTGGTGACACAGGACGGCAACAGGGAGAAGGATGGACATTGTAACTGTGAGGTCTGAAGTGGTGCACAGGAGTAGTATGCTCGTCGCTGAACCCGATGTGTGGCGCATGCACACATTCAACATGCCTGGTGAGTGGCTCAAGAACATCCTGATCAGCATAGATATAGGCCTGCTGTGAGGTAAGTTGAAGTGGAGCAGTATTATTTTGATGAGGAAGAAAAGGTCTGGCTTCAGGTTTTAGACATGGAGGTGGGATGTTGTAGCTAGGGCTCGGCGCTAACTTTGCCATGATGTTGCTGTCATCACATAACTGCAGTTCTGATGTTCTTTCTATGAAGTGAGAAGTAACAAATTATTCTGTGCGTTGTGAAGGCTCCAAAGGAACAGAGTCTATGTTCAGTTCACAACTGCGTTTTTCACAATTCATATCAACTGCACCCTCAAGTGATTCTGCTTCAGCAATGGCTGCAACTGCCTCTTTTCTATGCTTAAGCATTTCCATAGATGCTTCCAATCTAGCCTTTTCCAGCCTTAAAATCACTTCCTCTTTGGCATAAAAAAGACGTGCTTTTGCTGCTTCGGCTCTCACTCTTGCTTTCACTGCAGCTGACCCACACGATGATACACTGGATATTACTGACGAAGCACGAGAGCGTGTTTTTAATGAGGATGCTACTGGCTCCATGGATTGTTTTGCTTGGGTACCTCTACTATGCAGACACTTCTCTGACGCTTCTGGCTCCATGGAACACTCCAGTAGTATATCTCTGAGCAGACACAGCTTGGCTGGTCGTCCACTAACTGAGTGTGACGACGTAACAGGTTAGCCGCCAGCTTACACTGCGTTATCTTGCCTGCTTGAGAGCCGTTGTTTCACTGTGCCGTCTTCGGTATTGCTCTATACACTGACAGCCAGCTAAACTCTCTCCTAACATCAAGACTCTGAAGACAGTCGTTCCCACGTCCACAGGTTTATTGACGTTGCAAGGAAAGTGTGAAACTGTAACATACAAAAACAGACTAATCAATTCTATGCTAGCTTTTAACATACAATATAGCCTATGTTCAGAATGTAATTTCATCAATTCAAATATTTCCTTTCTACCGTTACGCAATATAATTCATAACTATTAAACTGATAGTGATTATGCTGTACAAAGACATTTATGACATGTAAACAATATTACGTTCATTCATACGAGTGTAGCCCGTCCTGTGACTTATAGTTGCCTAGCAACCATGCAACGTTAGTCACAGCACCAAGGCCAGCGATCACGGACATTTCTAATATAGACTTAACAGAAAATAACACTGACATCAAACTAATGATCTATGAACCTATGTAATTACTTAAAAACAGTGATTGAATATACAGTGTATTCGGCCCCCTTGAACTTTTCGACCTTTTGCCACATTTCAGGCTTCAAACATAAAGATATAAAACTGTATTTTTTTGTGAAGAATCAACAACAAGTGGGACACAATCATGAAGTGGAACAACATTTATTGGATATTTCAAACTTTTTTAACAGATAAAAAACTGAAAAATTGGGCGTGCAAAATTATTCAGCCCCTTTACTTTCAGTGCAGCAAACTCTCTCCAGAAGTTCAGTGAGGATCTCTGAATGATCCAATGTTGACCTAAATGACTAATGATGAAAAATAGAATCCACCTGTGTGTAATCAAGTCTCCGTATGAATGCACCTGCTCTGTGATAGTCTCAGAGGTCCGTTTAAAGAGCAGAGAGCATCATGAAGAACAAGGAACACACCAGGCAGGTCCCAGATACTGTTGTGGAGAAGTTTAAAGCCGGATTTGGATACAAAAAGATTTCCCAAGCTTTAAACATCCCAAGGAGCACTGTGCAAGCGATAATATTGAAATGGAAGGAGTATCAGACCACTGCAAATCTACGAAGACCTGGCCGTCCCTCTAAACTTTCAGCTCATACAAGGAGAAGACTGATCAGAGATGCAGCCAAGAGGCCCATGATCACTCTGGATGAACTGCAGAGATCTACAGCTGAGGTGGGAGACTCTGTCCATAGGACAACAATCAGTCGTATACTGCACAAATCTGGCCTTTATGGAAGAGTGGCAAGAAGAAAGCCATTTCTTAAAGATATCCATAAAAAGTGTCGTTTAAAGTTTGCCACAAGCCACCTGGGAGACACACCAAACATGTGGAAGAAGGTGATCTGGTCAGACGAAACCAAAATCTAACTTTTTGGCAACAATGCAAAACGTTATGTTTGGCGTAAAAGCAACACAGCTCATCACCCTGAACACACCATCCCCACTGTCAAACATGGTGGTGGCAGCATCATGGTTTGGGCCTGATTTTCTTCAGCAGGGACAGGGAAGATGGTTAAAATTGATGGGAAGATGGATGGAGCCAAATACAGGACCATTCTGGAAGAAAACCTGATGGAGTCTGCAAAAGACCTGAGACTGGGACGGAGATTTGTCTTCCAACAAGACAATGATCCAAAACATACAGCAAAATCTACAATGGAATGGTTCACAAATAAACATATCCAGGTGTTAGAATGGCCAAGTCAAAGTCCAGACCTGAATCCAATCGAGAATCTGTGGAAAGAACTGAAAACTGCTGTTCACAAACGCTCTCCATCCAACCTCACTGAGCTCCAGCTGTTTTGCAAGGAGGAATGGGCAAAAATGTCAGTCTCTCGATGTGCAAAACTGATAGAGACATACCCCAAGCGACTTACAGCTGTAATCATAGCAAAAGGTGGCGCTACAAAGTATTAACTTAAGGGGGCTGAATAATTTTGCACGCCCAATTTTTCAGTTTTTTATCTGTTAAAACAGTTTGAAATATCCAATAAATTTTGTTCCACTTCATGATTGTGTCCCACTTGTTGTTGATTCTTCACAAAAAATTACAGTTTTATATCTTTATGTTTGAAGCCTGAAATGTGGCAAAAGGTCGAAAAGTTCAAGGGGGCCGAATACTTTCGCAAGGCACTGTATACCAACGATGCTACTCTAGGCATAAATGTAGGCAAATGTAACTGTAGTTGGCTTGCTACACTCTCACCAGCTGAGAGTCTTAAAGTGACAGCAACGTAAATAGAGAACTCATTAAGACTAGAGGCAAATTAACTTCTTACTTTTAACAGCTTATTTATAACAAAACAATAGCATTTAATTTTTCAAAGAAAACTGATTTTGCAGAGGGTAGTCTATATACACCAATGAGAATACAACACATTTGCGGTGACAATGTTACATTTAAACAAATACATTCTATATCATTCTCAACCGAGTAATTAATCTCTTTACATGATATTTGATCTTTAATATAAAACAACAAACCTCCACCTCTTCCCCCTACTCTGTCTTTCCTAAAGGCATTATAGCCATGGATAGACAGGGCAGAAGATGGGGAGTTTTTATGAAGCCATGTCTCCGACAAACTAGGTTAGATTAGGTTAGGTTAGAAATCTAGGTTAGAGTCTGCAAGAAGATTTTTAATTTCGTTCACTTTTTGGGACAATGCTGTGAATATTCAGATGCCCTCTAAGCAGACCTTTAGGTTTAGCACCAAGATCCCACAGTATTTTAGCATTGTTAACCGTTTGAAAGAAGTTAAATCTTCGTAGTTTCTTAATTGCTGGATTTAGTCCTGTGGCTTTTAGTAGCTGATTAGGTTGAGCTATGCTGTTGTCGCTAAGGACACTTGATGGAGTTATATTTGAACAGCCAGTTAAAACTCTGGGATTGTTTTTAGTTGGCCAACAGTTACATGACCACCCACGGGAGTTGACTTGTCGCTTGGGATGAATAGAGCCTTCAAAGTTGGATCCAGCAGATCATTCACAGTGGTCGACCCCGAGAACGCCTCCCCGCAGCTGGCACCGCGGTAGCCTCGGAAGCTCACCACGCTGTAGGCCTTCCCATGGTTAGCACCGCGGTAGCCTCGGGAGCTCACCACGCTGTAGGCCTTCCCATGGTTAGCACCGCGGTAGCCTCGGGAGCTCACCACGCTGTAGGCCTTCCCATGGTTAGCACCGCGGTAGCCTCGGGAGCTCACCACGCTGTAGGCCTTCCCATGGTTAGCACCGCGGTAGCCTCGGGAGCTCACCACGCTGTAGGCCTTCCCATGGTTAGCACCGCGGTAGCCTCGGGAGCTCACCACGCTGTAGGCCTTCCCATGGTTAGCACCGCGGTAGCCTCTGGAATTCGCCACTCTGTAGGGCCGCTGCAGTGTGCCATCGGGTGCCTGCTCATCCTCCCTCCATTCGGGCGTCAGAGGCTCTCCAATGCACCCCGTCAGAGCATCCACCTCGCCATCCAGTTCCCCAGGTCCCGTCCAACCAGCAACCGCGGCCGACACGGTCCACATGGCGCTCTGAAAGCACGCAGCCACTTTAGGTGGATACTCTGATTCTAAAATCTCAGTATTGCTGATATGTGTTTGTAACTGTAAAACAGAATGCACACTCGCCGACAAATATGATAGATGATATTCAATATCTAAGCCCTTTAGGCAAAAGTGATCATTGTGTCCTGTTGTTTAAGGTAATTTGTTATACACAAATGTTAAATAGCATACCCATAAGAAGGAACTACAATAAGGCTAATTATGATGAAGCACGTAGGGAATTAGAGAATTTTGATTGGATATCACATCTATCTAATTACAGTGGAGCAAAAAAAGTATTTAGTCAGCCACCAGTTGTGCAAGTTCTCCCACTTAAAAAGATGAGAGGCCTGTAATTTTCATCATAGGTACACTTCAACTATGAGAGACAAAATGAAGAAAACAAATCCAGAAAATCACATTGTAGGATTTTTAATGAATTTATTGGTAAATTATGGTGGAAAATAAGTATTTGGTCAATAACAAAAGTTAATCTCAATACTTTGTTATATACCCTTCGTTGGCAATGACAGAGGTGAAACGTTTTCTGTAAGTCTTCACAAGGTTTTCACACACTGTTGCTGGTATTTTGGCCCATTCCTCCATGCAGATCTCCTCTAGAGCAGTGATGTTTTGAGGCTGTCGCTGGGCAACACGGACTTTCAACTCCCGCCAAAGATTTTCTATGGGGTTGAGATCGGGAGACCGGCTAGGCGACTCCAGGAACTTGAAATGCTTCTTACGAAGCCACTCCTTCGTTGCCCGGGCGGTGTGCTTGGGATCATTGTCATGCTGAAAGACCCAGCCACGTTTCATCTTCAATGCCCTTGCTGATGGAAGGAGGTTTTCACTCAAAATCTCACGATACATGGCCCCATTCATTCTTTCCTTTACACAGATCAGTCGTCCTGGTCCCTTTGCAGAAAAACAGCCCCAAAGCATGATGTTTCCACCCCCATGCTTCACAGTAGGTATGGTGTTCTTTGGAAGCAACTCAGCATTCTTTCTCCTCCAAACACGACGAGTTGAGTTTTTACCAAAAAGTTCTATTTTGGTTTCATCTGACCATATGACATTCTCCCAATCCTCTTCTGGATCTTCCAAATGCTCTCTAGCAAACCTCAGACGGGCCTGGACATGTACTGGCTTAAGCAGGGGGACACGTCTGGCACTGCAGGATTTGAGTCCCTGGCGGCGTATTGTGTTACTGATGGTAGCCTTTGTTACTTTGGTCCCAGGTCTCTGCAGGTCATTCAGTAGGTCCCCCCGTGTGGTTCTGGGATTTTTGCTCACCGTTCTTGTGATCATTTTGACCCCACGGGGTGAGATCTTGCGTGGAGCCCCGGATCGAGGGAGATTATCAGTGGTCTTGTATGTCTTCCATTTTCGTATAATTGCTCCCACAGTTGATTTCTTCACACCAAGCTGCTTACCTATTGCAGATTCAGTCTTCCCAGCCTGGTGCAGGTCTACAATTTTGTTTCTGGTGTCCTTTGACAGCTCTTTGGTCTTGGCCATAGTGGAGTTTGGAGTGTGACTGTTTGAGGTTGTGGACAGGTGTCTTTTATACTGATAACAAGTTCAAACAGGTGCCATTAATACAGGTAACGAGTGGAGGACAGAGGAGCCTCTTAAAGAAGAAGTTACAGGTCTGTGAGAGCCAGAAATCTTGCTTGTTTGTAGGTGACCAAATACTTATTTTACTGAGGAATTTACCAATAAATTCATTAAAAATCCTACAATGTGATTTTCTGGATTTTTTTTCTCATTTTGTCTCTCATAGATGAAGTGTACCTATGATGAAAATTACAGGCCTTTCTCATCTTTTTAAGTGGGAGAACTTTCACAATTGGTGGCTGACTAAATACTTTTTTGCCCCACTGTATGATGTTAATACAAAATGGGTTCTAATAAAGTCTAAGTTGAAGGAAATAGAGGAGAAGTTTGTACCTCTTGCTAAAATGATGTCCCATAATAATAATAAAAAAAATACTCTTTTCCATTAAACGACAATACAAAAATAAAAATCAAAGAGAAAAATGATCTTGGAAGGAAAGCATTACGAAGTAGAAAACCAGAAATACAGCAGGCTTATCGGAAAGTTAGTAAAATTGTGAGGATGAGAACGTGAAATTTAAAGCGAAAATATGAAGAGGAATTAGCCAAGCAATCTAAATATAAATTAAAAGTTATATGGAACTACATAAATAAAAGCACAAAAATAAAAACAGCAGTGGGTGATCTATATTGCAATCAGAATAATATTAATTCTATAAAAACAGAGAAAGATATAGAAAAGGCAGATATATTGTCAGAATACTTCTGCAGTGTATTTGTTGAAGAGCCTGATGGGCAGATACCCAACGTACCAAGGTTGGAAGTTCAGCAAACGGAAAATCTTGAAATAACAGTTGAAGATACAAAACGGCTTTTACAGAAAATTAATGTATTTAAATCCCCTGGACCGGATTTGATACAACCCTAGGATTTTGAAGGAACTTGCGATTGAGATTGCTGAACCGCTAACCGTACTATTTAACAAATCATTAGAGGATTCAGTTGTACCAAATGACTGGAAAGAGGCTCAAATTAGTGCAATTTTTAAAAAAGGAAATAAATCTCTAGCTGGAAATTATCGACCAGTTAGTTTGACGTCAGTTGTTAGCAAGACAATGGAAAAATATATACGGATATATATAGTAAACCATATGAAAAGTAATACATTATTTAGTAGTAAACAATATGGCTTCATAGGTCAACTTCTCTTCAGTTACTCACAGTTCTTGACAAATGGTCACAAGCTTTGGATAGAGGACAGACAGTTGACTCTGTATATCTGGACTTTTAAAAAGCCTTTGATACTGTTCCTCATAAAAGATTGCTATCAAAGTTAAAATCCTATTGTTTAGACAACAGAGTTATTTATTGGATACAGGATTTTTTGCACAATAGAAAACAACAGGTGGTAGTGAATGGTGCCGCCTCAGATTGGAAGCCGGTGACATCTGGGGTCCCACAGGGATCAGTCTTGGGCCCTGTTCTCTTTGTAATATATATAAACGATCTGCCAGATATGATACGTCTGATGTTTACCTTATTGCGGATGATACTAAAATTTTCAGAATAATAACAAGTGACACAGACCGAGCCCATCTTCAAGAAGATCTATGTAACATGGGCAAATGGTGTGGCCAGTGGCTATTAAGATGAGATGAATCCCCAAAAGAAATGACACTGTAGCCAATTATGTAGTTGGGGATATAGTGGTTAATCCAGTACAAGAGGAGAGGGACGTAGGTGTTGTGGTGGATGGTTCACTTGAATTCCACACAGATATTTCTGAAAAAGTAAAAAAAAAAAGCTACATCTATGATTGCAATAATAAAAAGAACTTTTCAAAATTTATGCAAGGATATATTTTTACCTTTGTACAAATCCCTGGTAATATCTTATCTTGAATATGCAAGCCCCATCTGGTGTCCATATAAATTAAAATATGTAGAAAAAATTGAAAGGGTCCAGAGAAGAGCTACTAAATTAATTCCAGGAATGAAAAATATGTCTTATGAAGATAGATTGAGGAAATTAAGTTTACCGACTCTCATATTTAGGAGATACAGAGGAGATATGATTCAGGTGTATAAGCTTACAGGGAATATATGATGTAACAGTTGAGCCTATTTTTCAGTTTTGGAGCAATAAGTATGAGACACGAGGGAATTCTTTAAAACTTTACCCTAGAACATGCCTGTCTGAAAAGAGAAAGAACATTTTCACAATCCGTGTGGTAAAATCATGGAACGAGCTTCCAGAAGAAGTTGTGTGTTCCCCTTCTATCAATTCCTTTAAGAATAGGCTGGATGCATTTTGCCTGTCAAAAGGTGTAATGTATAATTATAAAGCTTCTCAGTAATTTATGTAATGAATTTATGAATTGTTAGAAAACTTCAATTACATTAATGTGTTTTTATAAAATGTTAAAATGTGAATATATACACACACACACACACACACATATATATTTGTTTTGTGTCTTTTAGAGTCTGGAATAGAGGATTATATATCCTGTACCAGAAGTCTTTTTCAATACATTTATTGTTGGTATCCATCGTTCTGAACAGGTTATCTGACCTTTGACCTATTTCTAGGCCTATTCTAAAGCAGTGATTGGTTAGTGATCAGTTAAGCAATTAGTGTTTGCACATGTGAGGAGTGGGTGAGTGACGTGCATTATGATCTGTTGTTTAGAAAAGAAAAGCAAGTGACTTTGTGTCTCATCTTGGTGTCTTAGGTAGAGAACTGTGTTGTGTTTTGAAAAAAGTATTTTTTATGCAATTAAAAACTGAGTGAAAGGCTGAGAAATGGCTGATGGTTTTGAAGATTTGGTGTGTAGTTGTGCTCTTTGATTGAGAGGTTTCAAAAATCATCATGTGACATGTAAAGGTTTTGTGTTAGCAGTTCTCAAAAGCTGTAATGGTCAGGTGACCATATGAACATAAAGAGTTGTTCTTACTGAAAACTGAAACATGGGACTATCTTCAGCATGTATCCTGTGCACATCACTATAGATATCACACAGTGTTAATTGTGTCATGAACCCACCAGTACATCAGAAGATATTCCCATGTTCAAATTAAGAGACCTTTTACTCAATGAGGAAATGGCATCGACTTCAAAATAAAAGCCCCGTGGCTAGCTGTGTCAGCAGATTGTTTCCTTGCAGTGGAAATCATTCAGCCGTGTGTTGCTTCCTCTGCATCTGCAATTGTTTGATCTTGAATGTTTACTACAAATGCAGAAGAAGTTGACAGTGACTCCACAGAGCTACTGTACATGTAATGTCATGTTGGAACAAACATAATGGCACAAATCAACAAGTACAGTAGGAAGATGAAGAAACTGGACATGACGGAACCTCTCCCCTCCTGGATATATAAAACATGTATTATTATATTTGCATAGAATACAAGCTGTCAAAGATCATGTTCAGCTGTTCTGCATGATATGGCATGGTCCATTATGTGCTGCTGACATCTTTAAACATATTCTTTTTTGGTACGTATTATAACAATGACTTTCACATCATTTTATCTCTCTCACAGTTTGACAGTAACAAAGGTCGACATGAACTCAAACAGATTCAGGAACTGCAGTAATCAATACTGAGCCGTTTAATGTTGACTTTGTTTTCCTTCTTACATCCACTATCAACTCTGAAAATGATATGCAAAAGTATTTAGGCGACATAAAAATCATAACAAATTGAAAATATAGTGAGCTAAGAGTCAAAAGGTTGGCCCAGTTTGGGAGTCTTCCATCCAGGAGCAAGGACGACTTCACACTGAGACAAAGACAAGTCCTCAAAAGAAGACCAAGACATGTGGCTGAAAGATCTGGAAAATGGTTGTGAGTAGACCTTGAATCAAGATTATTTTGTCAATTGTTAGTCTGTTTTGGCAAAAACTAAGTGAATAGCTTTCCAACCTGAAGATGATGAGAGAGTGAAGTCTCTAGAGGATGTGGCCTTTTGTTTTGTGTTTCATGTTCCTTGTTATATTCATTGTGTTTCAGTTGTCTGTGTGTCCCTTCTGTGTCCCTATAGCCCCGCCCTGCATGTCTTCCCTTGTCCACCTGTCTGCTGATTGGCTCCCTGTGTCTGTTCTTTGAGCGGTGTTGCTCCTCATGTTGCTGCTGGAAGAACTAGTTTAATGTTTAGCTGCTGGATCCTGCCTGTTGCAGAACCTGCCTGTTGGTCCAAACCTGCACAGCCCTGACACCACCACAGCCCCCTTGGCTTCCTCTGATAGATAGAAATGAATCAATAAATATATATGTATTCACATCAGGTTGTTGGACTGATCTCCCCTGCTAGCTGACAGTGAGGCAAAGCTGCATTCTCACTTAGTAATCGCTAATACATATTCTCTACTCGATGGACTTAAATTGACAATGTAAAAGAACAATTTTGATTAGAATAATAGATGATAGATATTCAGATTCTCAATCTCCCCTGCCCACACTCAGCTGACCCACAGACCCAGGGCCGGAGCGTGGAATGAATGGGCAGAGTGGGACACAGCTCTCCGTCCTCAGCTCAAAAAACATGGAGCTCCACTTTCCACGAGAGCTACAGCACTAACACAACTCTTCATCCTCCATGACAGAAATTAAGTGGGAGGGCATGTCTTTCCAGGGCTTCCTCCTGTCCAGAGGAGGGAAGGGCAAAGCGTTTTGTGCGAGCCGAGCCAAGCTCAGACTGAGCAGACGGGAAGCGCGGAGCAGAAATGGCGCTCAGGTGCTGGACGTCCACGTGTGCATCTGCTTGGCGATCTGCAGCACAAAGACGATGTCCGGCCGCTGGTCTGGCTCTGGCTTGATGCACATGCTGACCAGGCCCCGCAGCTGGGGAGATGGGGGTTCATTAGTTTCATTGGTCTTATTGTCAGCAGATC
>CM042329.1:4625212-4632712 GCA_023566125.1 Zingel zingel | reverse complement strand
GATCTGCGGGGACAAAGAAACGAGGAATCAACACGTACTCTTTAACTTAGAAAAACAATTTTTTCCACTGTAAAATGTTTCCTGGTCACAATTCTCTAATATAAGAGCCAAACATCTTTTTTATATGTAAAAAAAAAAAAAGTACATCAGCCAATGTATCTGATTACCAGATGTGTTTTAAACTTTCTTCTAATGTGAATGACATAGAGTGGACTTTAGTAGAGCCTGAGCGATACGGGCCTCACAAGCCCAATATCACTATCATTATTTCAGAGTTTAAACAAACACCTTTAATGAGGAATCTCTAAATGTGGTAATTCAAACATTTTTTAATTATGGTGAGTGGGACCTTTCACAGCGCTCTCTGCTGGACAAACTGTGTAGTGGTGACACTGCTTCTCAAACAGATCTTTGGCATGTTGGTACCATAGACTGTATAGGTTGGGACGTCCAACCAATATACCCACAAGGAGTTTGAAGCCATCAATACTGTACCCACAATGCCAATATGTCAGTTCTGCCCCCCAGTCTTGTTGATACATACAATATTTACAATGATAAAAGCACCCCCTCTGTACTAATAATGTTGAGTTTAGCAGACAGCAGAGGCGTGCACCTGGACTTTCTTGAGTGCGACCAGCTGTCCCTCCAGCAGGTACGTGGCTTTGTACACCTCACTGAACTGGCCCCGGCCGATCTTCTTCTCAATCCGCAGGTTGGACAGAGTGCAGCAGTACTTACAGCTGGGCACGCTTCTCTGCACAGGAAAACAATGTAGTGCATTACATAGCATGATTAAGCTTAGTGACATCTAGTAAAGCTCACTCTCTAAAGAGTTCCCTAACAGACTACAGAGGACACTGCAGTAGTTTCCTAGAGGAGTTACTTAGTATTTGAAGTAATGCAGTAATGCATTTCCATGCTTATTGTGTTTCCACAACCATGTTAGTGAGTAGATCTACTGAAATGGCCCCCACACCATAACAGAGGAGTGGGATGAGTCAGATGAGAATGCAGAGGTTAACTCCTGGATGTCATGGCTGTCAAAATCAAATGAGAGTCTGTATGTATTTCCAAGTGTAAACCAGTACAGAAAGTATCAGTAAATTGTTGGGGGAGGGTCATGTCTTTTTTGGCTGAAGGTCCCACAGCTCCTCCGGTGGTCCCTTAAATAAATAACCAACAGTCCATAATTGAATGGTTTGAATTGTCATTGTCTCAGCTTTTTACTACAGATTTTGTAAAGATTAGGATTAAATGTTTAGTTTAGTTTATTATAGGATGGCCATAAACTGTGCCTTCTGCACACGGCGAGTCTTCCTGGGCTCCACAGTCCACATAAGTAACAAACATAAGACGTGTATTGGAGAATGAGTAAAACCACACTAGTATGTGTGTATGCATCATTCTAACTCTCTTAAAGTACCCAGAAAAAACTACAAATCCCCAAAAGCAGAGCATTCTAAAAATCAGATGTTCCAAGGTGTTTCTCTGTTAGTTTAGTCAGTAAAGGTGTGTTTTCAGCGCTCTACGTGCTACTGAGTGTTTGCCCTGCGGATGGACTCTGTTAGGGAGTTTTAGAGATACTGCGTGGTAGATTTCCAGTCTTCATGCTAAGCTAAGATAGCATGCTGCTCGTGTAGCTTTACATTTGCCGTAGAGCAGGGGTTTTCAAACTTTTTGTGTGTGTGTGTGGACCACTAGTTGTAATCAAGAGTTTTCGCAGACCACCTCATAATACACATAATAAAATATGTCTACACACAGTCCTACCTGTATTAATCTGCACATATTAATAGGCCTACTAGCACTAAAACTATAACTGGTCATCTCATCAGTACAACAGGCTCGTTAAAAGAGAGTTTACTGCACACAACGGCTGCCACATATTTCATTTATTTATTTACTCAAGCGCCCGAGGGCATAATCAGGTTCATTTGAACAACAGGCTTATTTCCATAGCAATGGAGTATTAAATCCATACAGTAATAAGAGCACTTGGATATTGTTAAAATTTCAAAACCTTTGGCGATTTTAGGGTTAGGCCACTAGCCTATTTTAGTAATCATGCAACTTGACAATTTAATTTAAATTAAAATTTGATATCAATATACATATTCTTAACTTTTATGGGAATTTCCTGGTAAAATGAAGATTAAAAAAAACGTATTTTATTTTGCTTTTCCACGGACCACCTGCAGTACCCTCATGGACCACTAGTGGTCCGCGGGCCACAGTTTGGGAATGACTGTAGTAGAGACATGAGAGCGCTATCAATCGAACTCTCAGCAAGAAAGGGGAGCAGCACATTTCCCAAAATGTCAAACTATTGCTTTTAAGTCTCTTTTATTTCTAAAGGCACTGTGTTTCCTGCTGTCCATTTCCCCAGTGTGTATGATCACAGTAATGACCGAGCACACCATCACTCAGCACAGAGTATGCTACATGTTAGCTTGTTCCTTCAGCTTTTATCAAACATAGGGAAACGTGTGTGAGCCGCACAGTTGGATTGTCAGAGTTTAAAGGACGGGGGGGGTTGTGTTGACATCCATCTTATGGAACATTATGCAACATTTAGCTTTTCTCCATTATCAGCACTGTGAACAGGGCTAATAATACACTGCTTAGAGCCGTACCTGTTCCTCCTGACCAGGGCTTTTGTACAGATTGTTGTGGTTGTCCAAGGCGGGCTGCTTTATGTTCTGAGCCTCCATTGTAGCATCCCACCCGTCCTCCTGCAACACACAAGAGAAATCAGCCTTTATTGACACTCATAGAGAAGTTTAGGCTGAGTGTGGCCCACATGAGTTAAACTGGCTGAATTACACTTTTAACCTAGCCCTAACATGTTTAAATAGCCTTTTAAATAACTCAATCAGGTTTTTTAAGAAATGTGCCGAGTTGTTTTCCGCATTAATGATCCCCTTGTGCCTGTGCCTCTCGTAGTGCTCATTTTGGACGCTACGTTTGATCACAAACCTAACCCATAAAGACACACTACCCCCCCCTAACCACTAAAGAATTAACCGTTTGAAATATGCTCTGTAGCACTCACATTTTCTAAAGAAACAGCCTCATTATACACTGTGATTCTCTGGAGTTACTTTTGCCAAGGCCTGGTGTGTTAATAACTTGTTTTGAAAATGTCTAAGATAGGGCAAGTTGCCACTAGCTTCCTATCCTGAAACCAAACATTACAAACATTATTGCCCCCCCCCCAATCTCTGCTGAGTCAGCTTTAAGTATTTAGCTGAGTGAACATGTGCTAACTTGCGCTCACCTCGGCTCTACTAAGCATTAAAATGTTAGCGATGCCTCCTGCCATGATTAGGTTACAGTGCAGGGACAGATCTGAGCTGCATACACATGGCAGGCTGCTGTTGATGAGCACTGTGCTGCTGTTGGCTTTCAAGGCCAGGAAATCTCTCCGCATATACCTGTCTGACTCACAGCCCAAAGCAATCAACACTCTAATAGCTCAGATTCATCATTTCTTTCTGAATTCTCAATATCTAGTCACTGTTCCATTATCTTTATTGTGACTATTACTGCCACTGTTCCTCACCCCCCCAACCGGCACCGTCAGACACCGCCTACCAAGAGCCTGGGTCTGTCCCAGGTTTTTCCCTAGAAGGGAGTTTTTCCTCGCCACTGTCACATTGAATGCGTGTTCTTGGGGGAATTACTGGAATTGTTGGGGCTTTGTAAATGATAGAGTGTGGTCTAGACCTACACTATCTGGAAATTGTCTCAAGATAACTATTGTTATGATTTGATACTATAAATAAAATTGAAATTGAAATTCAGTGTTTCAGCGGTGTTCTTCTACCATGGCTGGCTCTTACACAATGTCTCAGCCAGAAAACTGTAACATTTAAAACAGAGCTCTGTTTAAAGAGAGAGAAAGATCAACATGGTGGAATCCTAAAGAAACAGAGCCTATACGTGTGTCCTAGAAATGCAGCCTCCTGTACTGCAGGAACATAATATTGGATCGTGGAGACATTCTCATCCTTCACAATCTAATATTGTCATTATCACACACCCCTACTTGCTCTTGTGGGAATGGTTGGGTCTATGTTAATTATAATGTGGCCTAGACTGTAATCTGCAAAGTGTCCTGAGATACTTCTGTTAGGATTTGACACTATAAATACAACTGAATTAAATTGAATTTGAGGCTTTGGTTCATAATTGGCATGGGGAGCAACGTAACATTGATTACACAATAACACTTTGAATTAGTAATCCAGAACAACAAGTTGTTAAAAAATAGCATGAATTCATCAAATCAAAGCAGTCCTCAAACATATCTTAACAATGTCATGCAATGTGCTGCTTCAGTAGACAACAATATATTCCTGGGACCACTACACATGATCATTTAATATCCAGGAGTTCATGTTCTACACACCGCTGACTATCCCTCTAACAATTCAGCCACAATGAATGACTTTGACCATACACTGTGCAGCCATGTAGTCTTGTGTTCCCCACCTCTCTTTCCAAATCCAGAATAATACCAGGAAGAAATAATGACTGAAGCCAGACCCTAAAGAGTGCTTTCAGTACACCCTGCGCTAGCGACCCTACAGCGATGTCAACATGAACCCTCGCAGCTGTTTCCTCTTCCTGTCACAAGGAAAACTGTTCTGAGCCTCTCAGAAATGTCCAAAGAAATAGTAGGAGGGAGGTCCATTACAATGGGTCAGACCAAAAAACAAGGTCTACTTTTCTAAGCTCTTTTGGTGTTTTTCCATTACATGGTACCTGCTCGACTCGCCTCGACTCTACTCGCCTCGACACACTGTGCGTCCATTTTCCATTGCAGATTTTAGTACCGCCTCAGCGTGGCTGGTCGTCTTATATGCCGGCTCGACACACACACACCAGCGCACAAGTATAACCATCAGGCCACTTGAGCTTGTTCTCCAGTTCTGTGGAGGCTCCATGCAGAGCTTTCTCCGTAGCCGATGGAAGTGGCCTGATGGTTATACTTGTGCGCTGGTGTGTGCGTCGAGCTGGCCGTGTGTGTGTGTACGTTGGCTACGGAGAAAGCTCTGCCTGGAGCCTCCGCAGGACTGTAAACAAGCGGCGCCGCAGTAAACTGCCGTGACCTTACGCGACACACACAGAAGGTGTGTGTTGTTGCCAGAAGACACATTTAGTTTCTAAAGAAGCTGGAGGCAGCAAAAAATAACACGGCTGGCTGAACTATTTAAAAATAGCAGGTTTGTTCAGGACACCCCCGTCTGTCGCTTTCACGTCACCTTTTCGGCTCGCCTCAGCTCGCTGGGACCTCGACTGAGGTGCTACTAAAAAAAGTACCTGTTAGCAGGTACCAGGTACTTTTTTTCGTAATGGAAAACCAAAAAAAGCGAGTAGAGTCGAGCAGGTACCATGTAATGGAAAAGCGTCATAAGATGCCCCCCCCTCGGTGTGACTGTGAGCATGAATATGTTGCGTTAACACTGGGATCGACTGGTATACACTGCCTTCTGCCCAAAGCATGCTGGGATATACTTCAGCCCCCTGGCAGTGGGTGGTTAGTCATGAGTCCACTGCAGTTAGAGAGATAACACCACAAACAAACTTCAAGTGATCCAAAGGAACATTAGGCACATTTTACTGGAAAACTATCAGCTGATGCAAAGAGTTCCGGGTCAAAAACCACAGCAGTGGAGTGGGGAGGGGCAGACATAACCCATAGATGTGTAGATGTGTAGCCTGAGCTTACCTGGTTAAGGTGTATACATGCACAAATATTAATATTGGAACTAGTTATCTATGTCGGTTAACATAGGGATGAGAACTCTGATTTTAACCAGGGTAGGTGTTTACATAGCGTAAAGGGGTATTGCCTAAAAACCTGAATATAATCTGGTTTTTAAAATGCAGGTAAACACACTGACTGATTAAACCGGCTCTTCCACACTTTGTGCACACCTCACCGTATCATTTCTCCTCTCAGCAGCTATTTCAACAGAATGATGTCATTCTTCTCAGTAAATGAATACTTGACATTTCTCATGATGTCAGCTGCATACACTGCCATACTGACTGACCAACAAAGAACAGTGACAAGTCGTCAAACCTCCAAAACCTGATGGGCCAGCATGCTTCAAACAAAGTGTTTGACACGCAGCTTCTGCAGCCTCCCCCCAACCCCCACACACCTTTCTGACATCCCAAATGGGAGTGTTGCGTCTAACAATTGTAACTTTCCAAAATAGACACTCTGAATCACCACCTGGTGCCTAAATTAATACAAATGTGTGCAGCAGAGCTATTTTCCCTCTGTTAAAGCAACACTAGAGAACTTTTCCCGCTTCGGTCCCCCTACAGGTTGTCTCATTAGAACTACAGCTCGCGCTACCCGATCTGGCAAACTTGCATAATGTAATGTAATGTAATGGACAATTCTGCTTCCAACCTGTAGGGGGACCGAAGTGGGAAAAGTTCTCTAGTGTTGCTTTAAAACAAGAAATGAATGCAGCAGAACTAGATATGTCATCTTTTTTATTCCATGAATGCCTGCCGAGCAGAAGGCTATAGACTTATTTCTATCTCCACCCCTCCAGATGTTTTTTACTTTTCAAACTTGTAGTCTTCAACCAACGCTGCCTCGAGTGACATCACTTGAGAACATTAATCAGACTTTCACCCTCTGGTACTTTATACAAATTAATTGGCATATGCAGCAGTACTCTGCAGAGTTCATCAAAGTATACTGGATTCCAAACCTCTTTGGACATTGCTTTTGATCTGCTCTCTCTCCCATGGAAGGCTGGGCCATGTGGACATTCAAAAATAGCATTGGTGATCACATGAAATTGCATTAAAATGTTGACTATTATCAACTCTCTAAATCGTTTTCCAACCGGTCCAACTGAAGCCCAGCCCTCCTCCTCCAGTCCACAATTCAAAGTTCTGGTAAATGGGTCCATTAAACCGCTACACATGATCGGCCAACCTGTTCTCACTCCCAACTCGTAAAATACGGATGCTTGGGCTCTCATAGGGAGGTTGGCTGGGGTGGTGGATGGGTCAAACATCACAGGACTTTCACCCAACTGTCCCGTTCTTCTTTTCTTAAACCCAACTGTCCCGTTGTTGTCCTGTGTCACAAAAACGTACCGTTTATAAGCCCACCCACCATCTTTTCCTAAACCCAACTGTCCCGTTCTTCTTTATCTAAACCCAACTGTCCCGTTCTTCTTTATCTAAACCCAACTGTTCCATTCTTCTTTTCCTAAACCCAACTGTCCCGTTCTTGTCCTGTGTCACAGAAACGTACCTTTTATAAGCCCACCCCCCATCTTTTCCTTAACCTAACTGCGTCAAAAGTGACGCCAATAGTCCCGACCCAGCTCGTTTAGATAAAGCATGTTTAGATCTGACGCTAAAGGAGACTTTAAGCATCAATAACAACGCCAAAGGCACCTGACCGAGTGTCTGCATTTTACGTGATGGGAGTGAGAATGTGTTGGATTGCCGGTA
>CM042329.1:4520212-4620212 GCA_023566125.1 Zingel zingel | reverse complement strand
AAGCCATGATGTCTCTCTCATGGGTGTGTGTCAGTACCCGATCCGTACCGCCTGTAAGATCCGTTCTACGCATGCGCATAAGTCAGCGCATGCGCAGAAACTCAACGTGTTTTACGACACTGCCTGATCCGTTCTACGCTTGCGCACAGCTCTATGGTTACCTCAAGAAAACATTAGACAGTGACAGTAGACCGTTATGATGGCAGAGATGAAGTTTACAAGGTGTTTGCTGGAGTTGCCTAAAGTAGTCGTCTGGCCATCCAGTACAACACCATATAGCAAATTAAATATAGACTTCAAATTTTAAGTTTCATCATTTCTTTGCAATTTTGAAGGTAATTTGCAAACGCTAGCTAGCCTGAGCTAGAAGCCTTCCTTTGGTGTTTTAAGTCATGACTCCGTCCTGCTTCAGGTTAATCATGCTTGAAATAAAGTTTAATCATGTGTACCTCTCACTTCATGTGTTTGTACTTTTATGAAAGTATCAGGTAAAAACAGGGCTACAAATGAGATCTGTGAAAGACCAGCATACTCCTAGCTAACTATTATGTAGCTCAATGCTGGACATTTCACCCCAAATTCCGGTCACTTTACTGTATTTGTATTTGTTTAGTATTTGGTTTAGAAGCTTTTATTGGTGATTTTTTTACGGTACAAAGTCCTGCTACATACGTGCATATTTAGCTAGCTATATATGCTCCGCTATGTCGCGTTAGCATGCAGCTACAATAGTTAGCTATAAGTATGCTAACGTTAGATTGTAGTGGAACGAAGCATGACGCAGCACTTTCTAACGTCAAAAATCGCAGATAAAGGCTTCTGAACCAAACACTACACAATCGGACTTGTTTCAGCAGGAATATGACCCGGAATTGGGGAGAATTTAACAACATTGCCAACTAAGACGACATGTTTACTGCCGTTAGCATGTAGCTACTATAGTGGTATACAGCAGTGGTGTCTGGAAGAGCTGTCATCCCGTCTTCGAAAGGACACTTATGTTAGTTTATACTTCATCGCATTAATAATACACAGTCTATGGTTATAAGTCAAGACAAAGTATTAAAAGTAAAAACATTAACATAAACAACACAACAACGACGTCGCTACACGGTTTTGTAGCTATCTGTGACAACAAGTCGTGATTGTTTGTATGACTATTGTATAATAAAGATTTAATAAAAAAGTTGTGATGTTTGGGCGTAAAGTGTTTCAACGCATGCGTGGTACAAATCGTACAGGGACATTGTTAGTTTTCTACTACGTAATCATGCGCATGCGCAGAACGGATCTTACAAGTGGTACGGATCGGGTACTGACAGTGTGCCAAATTCTCTGGGCGGACAAAGCAGAGAAAGGGGAGGTAACCTTGCTCCTTATGACCTCATAAGGAGAAGATTCCAGATCGGCCCATCTGAGCTTTCATTTTCTCAAAGGCAGAGCAGGATCCCCAGGGCTCGGTTTACACCTATCGCCATTTCTAGCCACTGGGGGACCATAGGCAGGCTGGGGGAACGCATATTAATGTTAAAAAAAAACTCATAAAATGACATTTTCATGCCTTGGGACCTTTAATGATTTTTTTTTTTGGTTACAACTCAACCAGTTTTGCGTC
Source organism: Zingel zingel (assembly GCA_023566125.1). Taxonomy (NCBI): domain Eukaryota; kingdom Metazoa; phylum Chordata; class Actinopteri; order Perciformes; family Percidae; genus Zingel; species Zingel zingel. Next base: position 4,618,597 of record CM042329.1, on the reverse strand, counting down.
TGGCGGGCAAGTTTGAGTGACTTCCATCCTTCCACTACAACTTTGCGTCTTGCAGGGTTGGTAAGCCCAGGGTAGCGTCTGGCGACTGGCGCCTGGCAGTGCTAGCAAGCCAATGGTTGTGTAAATGGTGTAAATAGTTAATTTATCTATCTATCTATCTTTCTATCTATCTATCAATCTTCAGTAGTAGCCTACCTGAGATAAAACATTTCAGGGTCTTAACACAGTCAGCAGCACAAACTTCACTTGTCCAGTTCATTCATTTGGTGTAGCTGCATAGAATAAAGCATTGAAGTCATTGTCAAATTGCCCTGCTTTACCTCCAGTTTGCTGAAGGTGACTAAACTGTTGACCATCCCTTGTACACCGGGGGAGTTGGATATGTCCCTCTGGTGACAGCTTTATTTGTTTCTCCCAAGACGATTGTGATTGGTTTAAAGAAATGCCGAAAAATCAGCGCACATTTTCCTCCCATCCAGGAATGCTGTGTGGACTAGCTAGACCCTCCTCCCCAGCGCTGTGGAGGAAGGTCTGGCTATGCGAGACTACTATTCAAATGCAAACTTTCCTGGTAGGAGCACCTTGTAAAAGTTTGTTAACTGGCTTGGAGGAGACACACTTTCTCTTTTTACCTTTGAGCATTTCCCACGTGTCCTCATCCACTTGAAGCATTAGTAGATCAACTCCACCAACATGTATGTGACCCTCTCTCTGTCTGAGTCGTCTTCAATCACACTTGGATAGTCTTTGCCCTCTGATTTAACACATTTCACAGTCTGTCTGCAGTTTGACCTGCGTATCTTAGCAAAGTGGTCTTTTCCATAGCATTTAGTTGTCCTGTCACTGGGCAGCCAAGTGATCTCTATGTCTACATTTGAAGTAAGTAAACTTTATTTATAAAGCAGCTTTCAAAACCATGGTTACACAGTGCTGTAGCTACAGTGGAACATTAGTTCAAATGGGAGGAAGTAGTTTGGCTAAGAACAAACATGATGGTAAAATAAAAACTAGAAAAGTAAAACACTCAAACAATAAAACAAAAAAAACCACCCAGAAGGCACAACACACATTACAGGACAAAGGGCACATGAAACAAACACGTTAACAGCTTCTTAAAACCATCGACTGACTGCATTTTTATGACATGGGGAGGACTGTTCCAGTGGGTGGGAGCAGCCACTCTGAAGACGCAGTCTCCTTTGGTTTTAAGTTAAGATTTCGGTACAGGAAGAAGACCTTGGTTGGCAGATGTCAATGATCTTACTGAGGCCCAGCAGAGGATGTACTTCCTGCGGCAGCTGAAGAAGTTCAACCTGCAAAAGACAATAATGGTACACTTCTACACAGCCATCATTGAGTCCATCCTCACATCCTCCATCACCATCTGGTATGCTGCTGCCACTGCCAAGGACAAGGGCAGACTGTTCTCACATCCTCCATCATCATCTGGTACGCTGCTGCCACTGCCAAGGACAAGGGCAGACTGCAGTGTATCACCTGCTCTGCTGAGAAGGCGATTGGCTGCAATCTGAACACCTCCAGGATGCTGAGGCGGGCGGGAAAGATTGTTTCTGATCCCTCTCACCCCGGACACAAACTGTCCCCCCCCTTCTTCCCCTCTGCAGTCAGCCTCACCAACAAGGTGCCGGACCCCCACTGACATTGACTCTAAACTTTTGCACATTGCTCAACATTTTTGCACATCCTGCACTAAAACCATAAAGCCTCTTTTTTTGTTAAATAGTTATCTGTAGGCCTGTATGTGTTATTTGTTTCTGTTTTTATTGTTTATTTCATTTTATAGTTTGAATATGTTTTTATGTATGCACCATCATCCAAGGCAAATTCCTAGTAAGTGCTACTTACCTGGCAATAAATACTTTTCTGATTCTGAAATGGTATCAGCCATACAACTCAAATCAACACATGTATCCTTACACACACGCACACGCACGCGCACGCACGCACGCACGCACACACACACACACACACACACACACACACACACACACACACACACACACACACACACACACACACAGTATGTTAGACTACAGGAGCAGTAAATAACGGTCGACCCGCCCATGGTGTTGAGCAGTATTGTGGGAGCTGTAGTTTGTAGCTTTACACGGAACAGTCTACAGACTGACGGCTCTGCTACAATATACTCAATGTCCCATGGTTCAGCGCGGCGCGGAGCGTGATCTCCGCGTCACCGCAGACAGACATGGCGGTGTGTAGCTCTGTGTGACAGCTTAGCATCAGGTTAGCATCTGAACACAGCTCCGGACAGACTCCGCTGCCCGCCGCCGCTTCAGGATGGGCTCCCGAATCAGGTGAGAGTGTCCGCCCTCGGCCGCCGCGGCCCGGCAGCCCGCCTAACGCAGCCTCTGTTAGGGGAGATAGAGTAACGGTAGGCCCGCTGGACTTGTTGCGACACAGGCTAAAAACACTGACTCCACAAAGCGTTCAGGTGGCTCTTCTGGTCTGCTAACGGTAGTCACAAGATGAGACGTGTGTGTGTGTGTGTGTGTGTGTGTGTGTGTGTGTGTGTGTGTGTGTGTGTGTGTGTGTGTGTGTGTGTGTGTGCGTGTGCGTGCGTGCGTGTGTGCGCGCGTGTGCGTGTGTGCAGCCTCCAGATGTTGGAACATAAAACCTCTGTCAGATCACTCCACTGCTCCATCATGGAGACACTGCAGGCTCCCAGCAGTCTGACTCCAGCTGTCTGTGAACTGGGGCATCCTAGTCCGTGGTTTTTGTTGGTGTGTTTATGTGTATAATGAGCTCTTGATATGTCATCATAATGGTAGGAAAGTGACTGTGACATCTGCACCATCATAGTGTCCCTGACTACTGTACAGGTCTTCATGAGGCCGTGCACTGTGCTTCTCCTTTGAGCAGCAAAGAGACAGTGATACATTAGACACAGTGGTCAGGAGTGTTGATGTCTACAGACTCTACACACATGTGGGGATTAGATAGATAGATTATAAAATACACTTTATTGTCCCCAAGGGGAAATTTGTCTTGGGCATAGTGCTACAATCTGTTGAAAAAACATTCTAAAATCAACATGAAATAAACATAAGATCATAAGAGCAACGGAGCATCTTAGATAGATAGATAGATAGATAGTCTTTATTGTCCCATAGGGATAATCATTTCCACACATCTTCTTTTCATGTTCCATAGCACAACAACACATAAAACACATATACAAAAACAATTACATTAGGACACCCACATAGACACATCAAATGTGAAAACTACCAAGGAACTGAGGTGGTGGTGGTGGTGGTATTACAGTTTGTTCAGCACTGTGATGGCGGTGGGGACAAAACTTTAAAAAAAAAATAGGCTTTAGGACATAAAGGAAGGACACATATGACTTTACAGACAGTACGAGATCTTAAAAAGTGACTGTTATAATTAAAGTGCAAAGTGCAAAAGGTGCTGGTGTTTTTATTTCACTTTGCTCTGTTTTGCTAAGATTTCCTGTTGGAGTTCAGCAGCTTGTTAGAGGTTGGGATAAGGGATAACTGAAGTCTGTTGGTTCTACATAGAGATGTTCCGATACCAGTATCGGTATCGGCTCCAATACTGCCTAAAACGCTGGTATCGGTATCGGGAGGTACTGGAGTTTATGTACCGATCCGATATCATGTAATAAAGCCCTAAAGAAAATCTACGTTAAAGTAGTTTATTTATGTTCTTTTTTCGTTATAACTGACTGTCAAACTGCAGAATAAAAGAAAGTTCTGGGGCATTCATGTTTCACAAAGAGTTTAACCTGAGCCAGACCGACGACAAAGATAGAAATCATATCACATCCATACAGGGATAGTAGTACACAGTTGTTATACATCATATCATCCATACAGGGATAGTAGTACACAGTTGTTATACATCATATCACCCATACAGGGATAGTAGTACACAGCTGTTATACATCAGATCATCCATACAGGGATAGTAGTACACAGTTGTTATACATCATATCACATCCATACAGGGATAGTAGTATACAGCTGTTATACATCATATCATCCATACAGGGATAGTAGTACACAGCTGTTATACATCAGATCATCCATACAGGGATAGTAGTACACAGCTGTTATACATCATATCATCCATACAGGGATAGTAGTATACAGCTGTTATACATCATATCATCCATACAGGGATAGTAGTATACAGCTGTTATACATCATATCATCCATACAGGGATAGTAGTACACAGCTGTTATACATCATATCATCCATACAGGGATAGTAGTACACAGTTGTTATACATCATATCATCCATACAGGGATAGTAGTACACAGCTGTTATACATCATATCATCCATACAGGGATAGTAGTACACAGCTGTTATACATCATATCATCCATACAGGGATAGTAGTACACAGTTGTTATACATCATATCACATCCATACAGGGATAGTAGTATACAGCTGTTATACATCATATCATCCATACAAGGATAGTAGTACACAGCTGTTATACATCAGATCATCCATACAGGGATAGTAGTACACAGCTGTTATACATCATATCACATCATACAGGGATAGTAGTATACAGCTGTTATACATCATATCATCCATACAAGGATAGTAGTATACAGTTACTAATACTAATAATAAAATATATGACACACTGGTATCGGATCAGTACTCGGTATCGGCCGATATGCAAGTTCAGGTATCAGAATCGGTATCGGAAGCAAAAAATGGTATTGGGCCATCTCTAATTCTACATCTCCGCACACGGACTCTTCTCCTTGATGGCTGAAGTTTTAGATTAGGGAGGGTCCCAACCCTGTGTGGCGCATGTTGATTCTTAGTAAACTTATGTTGTTGCAGGCCAAACATCAGCATGCAGATTATTGGGTTGAGTTGTAGAAAAGTGTGAACTAAAGCTGAGTTTAAGTGGGAATGATCCATGTGTGTGGTTTGGAGCCCCCTCTCAGTGTCCTGTGTGCTGTGTTGCAGGGAGAGCCCAGAGTCCACCTTCGAGCTGTATGTGGAGGTGACCCACCCAGGCACACACAGCGCCGGTGAGTATCTCAGTGCACACAGCTTCTCTTCTGGGGGGGGGGGGTGGGGTCAGGGCGGGGTGCATTTCAACTGTTATCACACGTCAACAATAATACAAAGACACAGAAATACAATAGATACATATATTACATCACAACATATGTGTTAAATATATATCAGTTTAACACAATACAGTGTTTCCCACAGATTAGAAAGCAATTTGTGGCACATGCACGGGGGGGGGTCACGTATGCCTGTGCACCAATAAGACTTCAAACACACACATCAGAGTCTGGTAACAGGCATTTCTAAAAGCTGGGAATCCAACGTGACCTGTCGTGAGGAGGCAGATTAGTTCTTTGGTCTCACCTTTTGGCGCCGCAGTAAAACCTTTCAGGCATTTCACTTTCCATACACATTGTTCAGTGTTTGCAAACAGGAATGAAAGGTGCAGAGCAATGCTTTTTCTTCATTAAATCACACACGCACACGCACACACACACACGCACACACACACACACTGGTTGGATGAGAGTTTATGAGTCATAAAAGTTGCAACGTGTGACTCATTTCCGGGCTGCTGAGGTTGTCGGTTGTATTTCTAAGAATTTCATAATTTCCTGTCAAGTCTCCACACTAATCTTCTTCTGTCTCACTTCCTCTGCTGTTTTAAATGTGGAACCTTGTGGTCTAATGGCATTCAGCACAGAAGCACACATACAGCTGAAGAAATCTATGGTTTATAGATCTAGATATTTAAATGAATGAATGAAATGTACACGCGCATGATTACGTGAATTACTTCCAAAAGATGCTATTCCCTCAAAACATGAGGAATACAGTCGAGTGTTGAAGTAGAACAAAACTTTCTCCCATAATGCAACAGAGTGAAGCTGTCCTGTCCTCTGTCTGTCCTCTCTAACAGTCCTGTCCTCTGTCTGTCCTCTCTAACAGGGCCAGAGGTGCGGAGACAGTATCCTGAGGACTACACAGAGCAGGTTAGAGTGACTTCTCATTATTTATTTTTTTCCTTCAGTTTTCTTGTCCTTTAATGTAAACTCTAACCTGTCATGTGTCCCTGCTGTGAGCTCTGTTTCTGGCAGTGTGTCCTAGAGGGACCTGGTCATGTGTCCCTGCTGTGTGCTCTGTTAGTGACAGTATGTCCCAGATTGACCAGGACATGTGTCCCTGCTGTGTGCTCTGTTAGTGACAGTATGTCCCAGATTGACCAGGTAATGTGTCCCTGCTGTGTGCTCTGTTAGTGGCAGTATGTCCAAGAAGGACTGGGTCACGTGTCCCTGCTGTCTGCTGACTGTAGTCAATACAATTTTATTTACAGTGTCAGATCACAACAGGAGTTATCTCAGGATAGCCTAGAAATCTAGACTACCCTAGCAGCAGCAAATGTCATTTGCAGCCAGGGTCATCTAGTAACTCTCTGTTGGCTTGCGAGCTGGAAAAAACAAATTCTGGTCAGGCCAATCACATCGTGTATAGAGTCGGTGGGCGAGCTTAACATAAGGATGGCAGAGTTATGACGGTTCCGTGTGAAATCCCTGCTCCTTGAAAACAAAGAAGATGGCTGCTGCTGCTGCTGCTGCTGGAGAACAGCGGTCTTTGGAATCGGCTTTGGCCTCAACTCTGGAAGACTTGGAGTCATTCTCTGTTGGGAGTTTTGCCGACCTGATACGGAAAAAGTTTAATCTATCAACTAGCGTTGCTCTGGTTGGCTATAAGTGCAGAGTGAATTTGAAAGACAACCGTTTATCCCGCCCCTCGGATTGAGCCCTGCCAATCGTGAGTTCCCAGAACCAACATCTGGATGTGGGTCTGGCTTGTCAGGCTAATCTCAGGACACTTTACAGGTAGAGTAGGTCTAGACCACACTCTATAATTTACAAAGACCCAACAATTCCCCCCAATGAGCAAGCATTTAGTGTAACAGTGGCGAGGAAGATTTTCCTTTTAAGCAGGCAGAAGCCTCAGACAGACTCAGGCTCTTGGTGTGCAGCCATCTGCCGGTTGGGACACAGAGACCCTGATACAGATATACAGAAATAGAATTCATAATAATTATAGCAGTTGGTATGAACAGTGGCAATTATAGTAACAATTAGGATAATATAACTATGACTAGAAATAATAGGCGTAGTAGGGTGTTGAGCAGGACCACGGCAGCAGCTGCAGCCATGATCCAGGTGCCACCCTGATCCAAGGAAACATGCTGGGCGAGAAAACATAAGGACTCGGGGAATAGGTTAGTAACACGCATTTCTGGGACATGGATGCACACAGATGGAAAGAGAGAGGAGAGAGGAGCTCAGTGTGTCAAAGGAAGTCCCCCGGCAGTCTAAAACTATAACAGTATAATTAAGAGCTGGTCCAAGGCAAACCTGAGCCACCTCTATAAGGGTTGGTAGATGAATCTGATGACTATGAAGAGAAACAGAGAAGAGAAGGGGTGCCGTGTCTGGAGCTATACACCCTCCCCCGCCAGTCTAGGCAAACTCTGCAACTCTTCACTATATAACTACTCACTGTAATCTATTACATCTGTCCCCACAGGAGACGCTTCAGACTGTGCCCAAGTTCTGCTTCCCCTTCAGCATGGACAGGTATACACACACACACACACACACACACACACACACACACACACAGGGGCATTTTTTTTTTTCCATTTGTCTACATGTATTTTTGTATCAAAATGCCTCTCTCTTCTTTCTCTTCTTTTCCTGTAAAAGGGGAAAATCTTTGTGCTGACTCATGTTAACTCTGGGGCAGTACACTGAATGCGTCCAGTCAATGAGCCTCGCTGTGGGCAGCTCCTTATCTCTCTACAGCTCTGTTCACAGCCACGCCCACACACACACACACACACACACACACACACACACACACACACACACACACACACACACACACACACACACACACACACACACACACACACACACTCCCTGTCTCTCTCTCCATCTGCAGTCTGACAGTTAACCAGGTGGGTCAGAACTTCACCTTTGTGTTGACTGACATCGAGAGCAAACAGAGATTTGGCTTCTGTCGCCTCTCCTCCGGCGCTCACACCTGCTACTGCATCCTCAGGTCAGTGTTTCCGTACAGGCTATGGTAGAAACACACAGAAATGAATACATTTCATGAAAGAATGAATGAATGTCTGTGTTTCTGTCCTCTCAGCTACCTGCCCTGGTTTGAAGTCTTCTACAAGCTGCTGAATGTCCTCGCAGACTACACCATCAAAGGCCAGGTGAGTCCTGGCGGGGACGTATCCCCTCCTCGGGGGACTGGTCCATATATTTGTATAGTACAGTATACCCACTAAAATACTACACCACAGCTCACGTTTCTCACCCAAAGTGTAGCTGTGTGTCCCCTCTCATCAGGATCTTTCTTTTCCCTCGAATTTTCACCCAAAGGGTTATAATAATAATAATGATACATTTATTTATAAAGTGCTTTCAAATCAAAGGGCTGTACAGAGCATATAACATACAGTTTAAAAACATTTCTAATGACTAAAATAAACACACTCAGACTCTCAGAAAAACATACAAAGAAATTACTGTTCCACAATGTCGGTGCACGAAAAGCAAAGGCCCGTTCACCAATTGTCTTCTTTTTAACCCTTGGGACACTCAGAAGACCCGTCCCCTGAGAACGCAGGGCTCGAGCAGGCACATAAGGGTTCACTAGGTCGCTAAGATACAATGGTGCGCTGCCATTTCATATTTTATAGGTTAGCAGCAACACCTTAAAGTCTGCTCTGGCATGAACCGGGAGCCAATGGAGAGAGGATAACACTGGTGTAATATGTTCATATCTGGAGGCTCCGGTCAGAACACGAGCTGTAGCATTCTGAACCAACTGCAGACTCTGAAGACTTTTCTTTGGCAGACCCGACAGAAGGACATTACAATAATCTAGCCTGGATGACACAAAGGCATGAACGAGGACCTCAGAGTCCTTAAACGACAGTAATGATCTGATCTTGGAGATGTTTCTAAGATGGAAAAAAGCAACTCTGGTCACCTCCTTTATATGTAAACCAAAAGAAAGTGTCTGATCAAAAAGCACACCAAGATTCTTAACTTGGTCTCTACGATTGATTTCACAATCATCGAGAGACAAAGTAATGTGAAAAGATGACCTAGTTTTGCTGGTCCGATAACCATCATTTCTGTCTTAGCAGAATTAAGCAACAAGAAATTTGTTGATAACCAGCTCTTAACAGCTGCAAGACAGTCCTCAAATATACAGTGCCTTGCGAAAGTATTCGGCCCCCTTGAACTTTTCAACCTTTTGCCACATTTCAGGCTTCAAACATAAAGATATAAAACTGTAATTTTTTGTGAAGAATCAAAAACAAGTGGGACACAATCATGAAGTGGAACGAAATTTATTGGATATTTCAAACTTTTTTAACAGATAAAAAACTGAAAAATTGGGCGTGCAAAATTATTCAGAAAAGCCTTGTCCTGTGCAGATAGACAAAGCAACAACACACTCTGCTTTGTCACTGTAAGACTGGGGTATTTTGGCTTTAATGTCCTCGACCCTTTCATTAAAATACAATAAAATAAAGTTGTTGCTATGGCGATCATACACCGTCTTGTCTCGTCTTGTTGGTGTGATCTGGCAGGTTTAAGAACGCTGCAGACTGACGCGTTGCCAATAGTTGCAAGATTACACTCGCCTCGTTGCAAATCTTTGGTTGGAACTGGGCTTAACTGTGACTTTGGAGTTGTTTCTGTTTCTGGGATTACATCATGTCTTTTTTGAAATTGCCAGTGCGTGGGTTTAGAATCTTGTGAATGTTTCAGGAAAGCCAGTGGCAGGAGTTCCTGGTGACCCTGCATACGCTGCCCGTCCCCGAGCCCAGCGTCCCGGTTCATCTGGGCGTGGTGAGTCTCTCTGATTGGTTGGAGGATGATTTCTACACTCACTGCTCTGATGCAGCACCATGCATCTAGTAGAGGAGACCTCTCTGGCTTTTACTGACCCTCTGCTCCCTGTGTCCTGCAGCACTCCTTCTTCACTGTGCCTGACATCAGGGAACTGCCCAGCATACCTGAGAATGTGAGTGCACGCACACGCACACACACACACAGACAGATACACACACAGACACACACACACACAGACAGATACACACACAGACACACACACACACAGACAGATACACACACGCACACACACACACGCACACACACAGAGACACACAGACACACACACACACAGACAGATACACACACGCACACACACACACGCACACACACAGAGACACACAGACACACACGCACACACACACAGACAGATACACACACAGACACACACACACACACACACAGACAGATACGCACACACACACAGACAGATACACACACGCACACACACACAGACATACACACACACACACACACACACACACAGACACACGCACACACACACGCACACACACACACACAGACACACACACACACAGACACACACACACACAAGCATACACACACACACACACACACACACACACACACACACACACACACACACACACACCTGCAGTTTGAAGCCTTTGCTAACAGATGCTGTATTTGATGAAAAACCTGACAGTACTAAGTTATATTTAGATTTGACTGAAATATGTGGAAGCCCATTTCTCACCATGAAAATGAATGAATACATGGACAGATTAGGTTAGATCCATCAATTGTGACTTTTTTTTTTTTTTTAATGATGAAAGTGTTAAGTCACGTGTTTGATCTAGAAAGTGATATTTTTGGCCTTATAATTGGTAATAGTGAGATAGCAAGTGCTACCTTTGCTCTACTATGTTGTAATTAGGAGGTATGAGAATGCTGCTCTTGCAGCCTTCACTAGCCCAGGATTGAAGTAGTACATATCTGTTGAGCTGATACTGAGTTCTCTGATCATACTGAATCCTGGTCCACTGGTCTTTACCCAACAACTAACTCTCTGATTTGTTTTTCTCTTGTTGTGTTTGACCCTGCAGAGAAACCTAACCGAGTACTTTGTAGCAGTAGATGTCAATAACATGCTTCATCTGTACGCTAGTATGCTTTATGAACGTCGAATCCTCATCTGCTGTAGCAAACTAAGCACTGTAAGTAGAGCTCCTTCTCTCTCCCACAGCCCTGTGTCAGTCTGTCAGTAATCAGCAGTCATCCAGACTCATCTCATGAAGTGGCGTATGTATGACACGCTGATTTTTATGCCATTATTGGCGTGTTATCAAGATGCATACTCACTTTTTAGCGTGTTTATCAACGCCGTTTGGCCTCCATTGACTTACATTACCTTGTGATGGCGTGTGAATTGACGCCGTAGGGAGTAGTATGAAAGGGCGAATTGCCGCGCAGGGAGGATGGTCGGGTGGAGGATGGGTCAAATACAGGACTTTCACCCAGGAGACCGGGGTTTGTGTCCCGCGTGTGGCGTTTCCTGGTTTTCTTTTCCTAAACCCAACCAACTGTTTCTTGTTTTCCTAAAACCCGCGTGTGACGTAGTCTCGCGATAACACGCCACATGCTTCAGAAAGTGCCACGTGGCGTGTATGTTTACGTCGTCTGTGTACAGCGTAGATATAAACGCGGGTAGTTCATAATGCGTACAGATAACACGCCACTTGGCTTAAGAAAGTTGGCGTGTATGTTTCCGCGAAGTCCTGATACCACGTTGAGTCCTTAGATACCACAGCGTTTACCCTCTGCCTTCTCTGGAAAGGCTTTCTTTGTTCTTTTTGTTACTGACGGGAGATCAGTTAGATTCATATTCACAATAATAATAAAACAGATAGAGGAGGATAAGGACTAGATACTAAATCCTAGTCACATATTGGTAAAATTAGATAATCTTCCCATGTCGTTGAGCCCTAATTGATGCAAAACAAAGTCAAATCAATAACCAAAGCCAGACAGTACGTCATCTTTTATTATAATATCCAAAAGGAAATGTGAGGTCTCCATATGACTTTGCCAACTAATAAAGGAAAGCCTTTGACACATGCTGGGCTCGCATCCTTCTGTTAGATGTAAAAGACTCATGTCTGCTTTAAAAACTTAAACATATTTTATCATATATTATAATATTTCATATGTTTTCTAATTGCTGTTTGAATGATGTGACATCACCCCTCATGTGTTTGACACTTTGTCTTTGTCCACAGTTAACAGCGTGTGTCCATGGCTCCACAGCCATGCTGTATCCCATGCACTGGCAGCACGTGTACATCCCTGTCCTGCCACCGCATCTGCTGGACTACTGCTGGTCAGTATGCACACGGCATGGCATGGCATGTTATGTCATGTTAGGTTAATGTTAATGGTGTCCCTGCTAACAAGCAGGGACACCATTAACATTAACCTTGTATGGGACCCTGGAGAGATGCACTGCAGGCTTTCCCCCAGAAAAGTAGTTTAGCCCGGTTGGTGAGTGTCTTTTTTTGAAGAGGGCCCAGCTGGAGCCAGTCCCAGGCTGATGGCAGCGTTAATGTAGAGCCCAATAGTTTCTGATAACAGAATCATGGATGGAGTCGAATTTCAAATTAAAATAAAGCTATAAGACAGATTCCATAGGGCCCTACATTAAGTCAGTGCTAAAAGCTGACTGGAGATTCGAAAAATATGACAACGTCTAAAGGTCCTGACACACCAACCTGATAATCGGCCGTTGGACAGTCTGGCGAGGTCGGTGACTCGAGTCTGTTCGGTGTGTTTTGTGCCGTCGTCAGTCTGAGGAGCCGTCGGTCTTCATTTGGGCCGATTTGACTTGTTGAATCGGAAGGCGGGCAGTCAGACTCAATGACCAATCTGATTGGTGGAGACCTAACCCGGAAATGGCAAGCGGGATGAGCGTGACAAACGTCTCTCAAAATCTGATGAAAATCTTTCAAACTTTGTTGATCTGAAATGAAGACAGATTCAGCAACTGCACAGCCTATTTCTCTCTTAACATGTTTTCAGAAACACGTTTCAGTGAACTATCTTGGTAAAATATGAGATCGTATTCAGAACAAAGCCGCCATTATGCCCGGTTGTAAAATCCGGGAGAAGCCAGACCTACGTGATGCCGGTTTTAATTTTTTTGGGTGACAATACAGATTAGCGCCGCCTGCTGTTATGGAGACGTATTACGTCTCACGCACTGGCAGAATGTATGCTCAAGTCGGCGTCTCTTCGGTGTGTTCTGAGGAACTTTTTGGACCAACTCGGGGAAACAGTCAGTCTGACGGTCGGCCGTCAGGTTGGTGTGTCAGCGCCTTTAGCCTCCCCACTCTAACTGTAGTTTAAATGTCTTCAAATACATTTACATTCTGAAGTCCCTGGGCAGGTAGGCAGCATGGATGTCCCAACCTGTCTGAGAAAGTCTGCATGCTATGATGATTTTATATTCAAAGGGCTAAAGTTGAGACATAAATCATAAGAGTAACTCTCAGGTAGTGTCCCTTTGTTCAGCTCCGCTGCAGAGAAAGGCAGGCCTCGCTACACAAACCGCCTCAGTCTGAAACCTCTTATCTCACCTCAGGATGACATTTAGGATGTTTGGCACTACAGAAACATGTTTCCTAACTGCATTTAGAAACCAAAACAATGTTATCTTAGGATAGGAATCCTAGATGAAATGCTTAGAGTTGTGAGAGAGTCTCAGGTACTAACTGTTGTATGAAACTGGCTCTTTTTTTCCAGCGCCCCCATGCCCTACCTGATCGGAGTCCATTCCAGCCTGATGGAGGTGGGTATCATCCAGCAGATAAAACCCTTCTTCATCTGCTACCGACAGGTTTATAATGCTATCCTGGTGACTCTGTGACTTGAGTTGTGTGTGTGTGTGTGTGTGTGTGTGTGTGTGTGTGTGTGTGTGTGTGTGTGTGTGTGTGTGTGTGTGTGTGTGTGTGTGTGTGTGTGTGTGTGTGTGTGTGTGTGTGTGTGTGTGTGTGTGTGTGTGTGTGTGTTGCTTATAGAAAGTTCGGGGGATGGCTCTGGATGATGTGGTGCTGCTGAACGTGGACACCAACACCCTGGAAAGCCCCTACGATGACCTGCAGAGCCTGCCCAGCGACGTGGTGAGGGACTCCTGCGCAGCACAGCCTGGCCCAGTGAAGTGCTCAGGGTGGGAACACTGCCAGATAAACGTGTTGTCGTAACCGCTGTGACTTCATGTCCCGCAGGTCTCCTCTCTGAAGAGTCGTCTGAGGAAGGTTTCTACAACCACCGGGGACGGCGTGGCCCGAGCCTTCCTCCGCAGCCAGGCGGCGCTGTTCGGCAGCTACAGGAACGCTCTGCAGATCGAGCCGGTCAGTACGCCCTGTAGAGCAGCAGGGAACACAGACAGAGTGGGGGGGCTCTTATCCATCCCTTTCTGTGAGTCACACGGTGTGCCGTCCTTCACAAGGGACAGAGGGTAGATGCTAGATCAGATCCGCTAGACGTGTGGACGTCAAAGGACATGCCTCGTGGCCCGCCTTATTCTGCGTCTGATTGGCTTACCCTAACCCTAACCCTGGTATTCTTACCCCAACCCTAACCAATTCCCACTCCTCTTGCCTAGACCTAACTGCGTCGATCATTCTGGCAAATCCGATATAGCATTCACCGGGAAAGAGCCAGATCAGTGTGTTAGCGAGCGGTGCTGAGCCTGAAGCCAGAGTTTCTGAGTCGCCATGGCAACGCAGACCTCCCCTGGTCTGCAGCAGTTCAGGATTGAACAGTGTTTTTCACACTGTTGGGATAGAACTTTGTTGTTTATTCTGGTGAAAGTCTTGTGGATGTGGGTGTGGTTTAGGCAGGCGGTAGGAGGCGGGGTCAGTGCTGACATCACACTGACTCATTAGCCTGTGTGCTGGATGGGCCACGCCAGAGGAAGACTCTGGTCTTATTAGATCATGTGTATATATGCAAAAAAAAAATGTTGTGTTTTTTTTCTGCCTAAACTCAAAGTTGTTGTCCATTATCCCAAACAGTAACTTTTAAATAAAAATCAACACATTTAAAAAAAAAAAAAATCAATAATTAACTTATCAGAATCGATAATCAAATCAAGGTAGAGAGAATCACGATGCATCTAATAATCGATTATTTTTCCCACCTCTACCGATCGGTCCATCTTGTGCGGTAGAAGAGTCACATGACACCAAACGCCCACTGTGCTCAGAGCCTAATGAAGAAGCCTGCTTAGCAGAGAGCGTGGTGCCCGTTATCTGTGAGCCTGGCTCTGTCCAAACCCTTCGTACTGCACCCCTCCCCACGACATGTTGACTGTGTTGGAGTCAGCCATCACTGTGACAGCTGTTGTGTTCTCCTGCACCCACAGGGAGAGCCAATCACATTCAACGAGGAAACCTTTGTGAACCACCGATCCAGCGCCATGAGACCATTCCTCCAGAACGCCATCCAGTTGCAGCTCTTCAAACAGGTCACACATATACACACACACACACACAGACTGCACACACACACACACACACACACACACACACACACAGACTGCACGCACACACACACACACACACACACACACACACACACACAGACTGCACGCACACACACACACACACACACACACACACACACACACAGACTGCACGCAAACACACACACACACACACAGACTGCACGCACACGCACACACACACACACACACACACACACACAAACACACACACAGACTGCACGCACACACACACACACACACACACACACACACAGACTGCACACACACAAATACAGACACATACGCACACACAGACACACACACAGAGACACGCACGCACACGCACACATAGACAGACGCACGCACACAGACAAACGGACAGACAGACAGACACAGACAGACAGACGCACGCACGTACAGACAGACAGACACACAGACAGACAGACAGACGCATGCACAGACAGACAGACAGACAGGCGCACGCACAGACAGACAGACGCACACACAGACAAACACACGCACACACAGACAGACGCGCACACACACACACACACACACACACACACACACACACACACACACACACACACACACACACACACCCCTCCTTTTACACTCCGTTGTATCTTGCTGCAGTTCATTGATGGGCGCTTGGACCTGTTGAACTCCGGAGAGGGTTTCAGTGACATCTTTGAGGAGGAGATCAACATGGGCGAGTATGCAGGTGGGTGGCAGAGTGCATGTATTCTCTAAAGAAGGACAGAGTGCACGTATTCTCTAAAGAAGGACAGAGTGCACGTATTCTCTAAAGTACAGAGCACATACATCATTAAAAGAAGGATTACTCAGCACACACAGTGTGTTTACATGCACAGCAGTATGTTAGTGAATAACTGGGTTCTGCCAGTTCTCCCTGTATACATGAGAACAGGAAGAATGACGGAGTAACTCTACCTCCGGTACAGTAGGTGGCGCTCTGCCAACGCACAACTGGCATTTTCTTCCGGACACAATTTAAATAAACACGTTCCTAGTGCTGACAAAAAACAAAACCTGTGACTGTAGTGATGTAACATTATTAATATTATTTCCATTCTTTACAAGCAATAGCTGTTGATTGTGACACTTTTAAAGGGCTTGTTCGTTGTTATGAATGAACAGCGACCCAGTGATCAGTCCCCATGACTGGAACAACAGCAACACCAGCTGATCTCATTAAAGCCATGTTTGTCCAGTCATTCCAATGCTGCAGCTCACGTTAGAACTCTGATCACATATCTGAGCCAATGCAGTGACCCCGTGATGTCACTCGATGATGTCACTCACCCAGCTGCAGATGTGGTTCCAGCTGTGCTGCAGACAGGAAGTTAAATGCTGAATGACATTGCTCAGTGGTTTGACTTCAGATTGTTGTTGACCTGTTACTGTTGTCCCCCCCACCCAGGCAGTGACAGGACCTACCACCAGTGGCTGTTCACTGTGAAGGTGAGCCCACAGAAACAGCAGCCTCAACATCTGGACATGGCATGCTTTCTATGTCTGTCTGTCTGTCTCTCTGTCTGTCTCTCTGATTGTCTATCTGTCTGTCTCTCTGATTGTCTGTCTGTCTGGGTGGTGGTGATGGTGCAGTGGATATGACCCATGCCTTTGGTGTGGGAGACCCGGGTTTGATTCCCACTGAGATACATCAACCAATGTGTCCCTGAGCAAGGCACTTAACCCCTAGTTGCTCCAGAGGTGTGTGTGGCCTCTGACATATGTAGCAACTCTAAGTCGCTTTGGATAAAAGCGTCAGCTAAATGACATGTAATGTCTGTCTGTCTTGATTTACTCCTTTTAGTAACTACAAGGTCTTCATCAGGACATATCTCACACATCTCTTAGCTTCACCTCTGCCTCTAAGAATCATAAAAAAGCAGTGTCAGGCTTCACTCATGTCCTTCTACTGCCGCTCCATGTGCTGTCTGAGAGCAGCCCTTCATGTTACACTGTCTCCCTCTGATAACTGATCAATGTTCCCTGACAGAAAGGAGGCGGGGCTATCTTCAACACGGTGAAGACCAAGGCGAACCCAGCCATGAAGACCGTGTACAAGTTTGTAAGCATGTCTCTGGCTCTCTGTTGTAGATCAGAACATGAAGCGGCCGCTGGAAATGAGAACCATGTGGTTTTGTTTGACAGGCTAAGGACCACGCAAAGATGCGTATCAAGGAAGTCAAGAGCCGGCTGAAGCAGAAGGTACGTAGCTCTACACTTCTGACAAACCATCCAGGACTATTGTTGTTGCTATGGTAACTCTGTTCCCTTGCTGTGTAAATGTGACAGTTTGAATCTAAAGCTCCAGTAGCACTAATACTGCCTGTCTTACCGGAACTGAACCCCAGTGTTCTCCTGTGCCCCCCCGTGTGCAGGAGCAGGCAGAAAACGGCTTCTCCACAGCGGGCTCAGCAGTTGCCGACGACAACACAGCCAGCGGTGTGGTCAGGAGGGAGGGGCCTCTGCAAGCCCTGGACGACCACCGGCCAATCACTGTGCACTTCGGACAGGTAGGCAGACATGAGACGGGGGGGGGGGGGGAGTTATACCAGGAAATTATTCCATACTATTTATGCCAACTACAGTTCCCATAATGCTTTGGGTATGTAAAAAGGAAGTATAAAGTTGCCTTGCAGTCAGAGAGTTAGCCCTTTCTGTAGTGTTTACACTGGAGCGTTCAGAGTCAGCTGACTAAGCTTAAACACCTGCAGTTCTCATAATAATAATAATAATAATAATAATAATAATAATAAGGTTCTGTTATTTATTTATGATGTTAATATCAACGGGAAGTGTAAGTCACACTGAATCGAAACATTTTGAGGCAAATTGCAGAAATATGGCACTAATGTTATTTTATAAATAAAATAGAATAGAATTGAATGGTTTTAAAGTAGCTAAATATTGTCCATGAGCTGTCCCAGCCACTGCTGCAGCTCCCCCTGATGTTAACCACACTACAGTAACTCACTCCCTGCATCCACCTCACACATTACCCCCCCCCCAACTGGAGGCACCTCACGCTCTGAAATGCCCTGCATTCCACACACACACAGACTGTAAAAACATAAAAACAAATAGATAAGCAGGGCTGCCTTTAGACAATACTGGATATTTATATGTGTGCTTTTTGCATGAATTTGATGATGTCCTTTGATTTGTCAGGTTTTTATTTGACAGGAATAGTTCAAGAATAGCACGATGTGATGACTTTATTTCCTGCTTTCATTCTGTGCACTGCTCCCTCTATCTGAACACTGACATTGTCGACTGCAAGGTTTAACAGTTTTATCTTTCTATTGCCATCAAAAGTCTCTGAACATTGTTCCAGTATAATTATTCCTGTGGGGCTCTCTGATGAGGAGGTAGCTATGCTAAATGATGGTTCCTGTGTTGACATCCTGTTTCCTGCTCCAGGCTCGGCCCCCTACGCTGCTGAAGAGACCGAGCAGCAACGTGAGTCTGGAGAGCAGCGCGGACCAGTAAGCCTCCCTCAGCCCACTGGCCACACAGACTCACATTTAGCCAATGCATCAACTATCAGGCACATTCTTTAATGTAACATTACAGCCCATAATAGTTGGTGTTAACTAGTGGGCGATGAGGACCGGGCGTAATCTGCTTCACTCCAGAGAAAGTCTGCTTTTTCAAATGTGCTTATCAAACAGAACACAGACAATAATAATTACTTACATCCATTTAGTAAGACATTCTAATATCTGACTCCACTCACTGTATTAGATTCTCTGTAGTATTTTGCTTCCATTTAATTTTGGTTGATGACAAATATTCTATGGAGACATTTTACCAAGACCGTCCTGAGTGCATTTCCAAAGGAAGAATTTATTTGCTTTATTTAGGTGAGTGAAGTCATTTTTTTCAGATTGATAACTGATGAGTCATGCACTCATCAGAAGAGGGTTATGTCAGTGTAATGCAGCTTGTATGTAAAGTAGGCGCCATTCTTCACTACAGGTGGAAGGTAATGGAGGCCATTAATAATCAGTATCAACTACAGTGGGTCAGACTAAGACTACATCTCCACTGCTACGTTTTGGTTTAAATCTTCTGCTACGTTTCTCCTCTCATTCCCCCTGCTCTGGTGTTTCCTCCTTTCATTCCCCCTGCTCTGGTGTCTCCCCCTCTCATTCCCCCTGCTCTGGTGTCTCCCCCTCTCATTCCCCCTGCTCTGGCGTTTCCCCCGCTCATTCCCCCTGCTCTGGCGTTTCCCCCGCTCATTCCCCCTGCTCTGGTCGCATTCCCCCTGCTCTGGTGTTTCCCCCTCTCATTCCCTCTGCTCTGGCATTTCCCCCTCTCATTCCCCCTGCTCTGGTGTTCCCCCCTCTCATTCCCCCTGCTCTGGTATTCCCCCCTCTCATTCCCTCTGCTCTGGTGTCTCCCCCTCTCATTCCCCCTGCTCTGGTGTCTCCCCCTCTCATTCCCCCTGCCCTGGTGTCTCCCCCCTCTCATTCCCCCTGCTCTGGTGTTCCCCCCTGGTGTCTCCCCCTCTCATTTCCCCTGCTCTGGTCGCATTCCCCCTGCTCTGGTGTCTCCCCCTCTCATTCCCCCTGCTCTGGTGTCTCCCCCTCTCATTCCCCCTGCTCTGGTGTTCCCCTCTCTCATTCCCCCTGCTCTGGTGTCTCCCCCTCTCATTCCCCCTGCTCTGGCCGCATTCCCCCTGCTCTGGTGTTTCCCCCTCTCATTCCCCCTGCTCTGGCATTTCCCCCTCTCATTCCTCCTGCTCTGGCGTTTCCCCCTCTCATTCCCCCTGCTCTGGTGTTCCCCCCTCTCATTCCTCCTGCTCTGGCGTTCCCCCCTCTCATTCCCCCTGCTCCGGCGTTCCCCCCTCTCATTCCCCCTGCTCTGGCGTTCCCCCCTCTCATTCCCCCTGCTCTGCTGTCCCCCCCCTCTCATTCCTCCTGCTCTGGCGTTCCCCCCTCTCATTCCCCCTGCTCTGGTGTTCCCCCCTCTCATTCCCCCTGCTCTGGTGTTTCCCCCTCTCATTCCCCCTGCTCTGGTATTCCCCCCTCTCATTCCCCCTGCTCTGGTATTCCCCCCTCTCATTCCCCCTGCTCTGGTGTCTCCCCCTCTCATTCCCCCTGCTCTGGTATTCCCCCCTCTCATTCCCCCTGCTCTGGTATTCCCCCCTCTCATTCCCCCTGCTCTGGTATTCCCCCCTCTCATTCCCCCTGCTCTGGTGTCTCCCCCTCTCATTCCCCCTGCTCTGAGCCCCTAAAGCAGAGCCATTAGGAAACTCTTCTGACCCGTTGTGGTTCTGAATCTGCGGGGTTGTGTTTCAAACGGAGACCTTTGTCAACACCGACACTGACTCCAACGTTTCTCCTC
Source organism: Zingel zingel (assembly GCA_023566125.1). Classification (NCBI taxonomy): domain Eukaryota; kingdom Metazoa; phylum Chordata; class Actinopteri; order Perciformes; family Percidae; genus Zingel; species Zingel zingel. Next base: position 4,597,706 of record CM042329.1, on the reverse strand, counting down.
CTGATTGGGTCTTATCGGTCACGACGTCTCGTTCTCTGAGACTAAAGCTACTAACGTTACCATAGCAACTACCAGCAGTGGGCAGATCTCCACGCTGCCTCCTGTTTATGTCCAGTATACCAGAATGTTGATGAGATATGAGGTTTGGGCATGTTAGTTTAAAGAGATTAGTTCTACTACTGGGGATTAGGACGATTCTGCATGGATGCAGTGGCAGACCATAATGGATTATTGCCTAATGATGTTTCTTGTTGATTTTCCGGTTGCTGCTTTTTTAGTTTTAGCCTTTTGTCTGCTCTCTGCTGTGTTCAGACTCTGCTACATTCAGGAAGTGTCTTTTTTTAAGAGCAGATACAATAAAAAGGGGAGTTTATATCTGACTGATTACATTTGATGAAAACCATGTGTAGCAATAAATAATAATATTGAGGAGGTGATGCATCGTGATATTGAATCGCATTGAGTCGTTGACAGGATAATCGTTATCAAATTGAATCGAGAGACCAGTGAAGATTCACAGCCCTACTGGAGACAAAAACCCTTGGTGCACGAAGATCGCTATTGGCTCAAAACTCTGATTAAAAAACAAAACGTAGCAGAGTAAATGTTACCTCAACCAGTTCCCAAATACAGTCACAAAGAGATTTCTATCAGCAAACACATTGAGTTCGTTGGTTGGTTTGTCCATGTGGTCTAATTTCCTTTTCACATGTCGTCCCAGCTTCCTTCAGGGTGGTTCAAATGAAGTGTAATGAATGAACAGTAACAAACTAATCCTAAAAACTAAAACTGATTACTAATCCTCAACCGTCCTTTTCTTCATTTCCCTCTTCCTTCCTGCTCCTTTGTAATGGACTTGATTAACATATATGTAATGAGCTGAGCATTTCCTGTTGTCTTCCTTCTCCTCACCGTAGCTCTATGCGTCCTACTCGCCACTACACCGTCTTTCTGTCGGAGGATTCGTCAGGAGACGAGCTCCAGTACGACGAGGACTCCATCTCTGGCTTTCCTGACAGCTTTCTCTTCTCCGTCCCGTTTGAGTGGTCTCCTCTGTATGCATCTCTCTGATTGGCTTTGCACTATTGAACTCTTCTCTTTTCTTTCTGATGAAATGTGTGTGCATGTCTTTTAAAGCTTTACATTGCGCTCATTGGATAGGAGAATCCGGGGATTAGGTTTGGGTTAGAGGGCTAAGAGAAGAACTGTGATTGAGATGAGGCCCTGGTGGATCAGGTGTGTCTCATGTGTACAGGGCCCCCCGTGTATTCCAAGCCTGGTGGCCCACCGGGCCTAAACTGCCCCCCACCTGGCCTAAGCCAGTGGGATTATTTTTTAATATATATTTTAGGACGTTTAGGACGCAGAGCTCAAGCTCTCAGGTTTCTATAAAGCTAGGTGTCAGTTTGTTAGGACCTGACTGTAGTGTTGTGTGATAAAGACTTGTCAGGCGGTATTGTTGTACTATTTCCAGCCGGTAGCTGTCCCTTTAACATTTCTGCTTGTATTAGGCCTGTGTGAGCAGAGTAACAAATCAATAAGCAGGACTGCTTTATGGCAAACACTTAGGATTCCTGCTTTGTTCCATCATAGCTGTAAATGGTTCCTCAGTTGATTTTCCCAAACAATTTGCTTGATCATATTTATTTATCACTGTTGTGACGTAAAATGACTTATCCCAGGACAGAAGATTGTATCCATATGGCCCAACAGGTTAGTTCATCAACATGCTACTGACTTAAAGCATGGTACCAACCATCACAGTACATGGGTCAGGTGTCCCCCAGAACCTGTGCCAACATCTCCATGGTTCACCCTTTACCTGGACATTGAAAGGCATTTGTTGCAATGGATACCATCCAACACGACACTACTGTGAGTGGTCGTTTGATTTTCATTTCAGCAGACAGACAGTCTGTCTCTGTGGCCGGTCCTAAAGGTGACTGTTGACGATGAGCAGTGGAATTAAAGTTGTGTAGGAGGTTTGCTAACACTAACCTCTGACCTCTGAAGCCCTCTGGCTTCATTAGTTTCCCTCTCTGAACTAGATAATAGGAATGTCCTTTTCTAACTTGCCAAGAACAGAAGTGTCTCAGCAGAGTGAAGCAATACTTTTTTTCTACACTTCTCTTAATGTCAACTAATCCCATAAAAAGACCAAAACTAACAATACAATACTTCCCCCTTCCATACACTGTGTGCACCACTCGGGCCCTGAGCCCGCTGACTCCTACTGAAGCTGGCAACAGTTCCTAAAACATTACTCAAACAGAAGTAGTTGGCGCATTTTTTGTGGGCTATTTTAACCCGTGGATTAATAAACATGTAGTGGGGTACTTATTCGGCTCCAAATAAACTGCAGTGCCCGTGTTCATCCTAATGAAGAAATATTAGATTTCATGGGATTTATTGACAATAAGAGTAAGAGAGATACTAAGTTGGAGGAAGTGCCGGATTAAGCCTGGCATGTTCATCATGGACTCTGAAGAATAATACGTAGGTGCATCTTTAGTTGGGGTCAATGGTCCTATTTCAGGTTGGATACAGTGTCCTCATGAAAAGAAGAGAAGTGCATAACCGTTCCACTGTCCCTGCAGGCCACAGCCGTACCGCTCCCTGAAGGAGGTCCAGTTGATAGAAGGGGACGATCATGGGTTTGGGGCAGAAAGTCACACTGCCCCTCCCAGTCCAGTTAATGACAAGTTCTCCAATGTCCACCTGCTCGGCGACATCTTCGGCTGCCAGGACGAGCCTGACAGCCAACCAGTCACCTCGGCTAAAAGCCTGGAGGACCTGAGGACTCCCAAAGACTCCGAGGAGCTACAAGCCAAGTTCACCTACCAGGTCAGAGGTCCAAATGCTCTGCAGCCAAACGCTGTTTAATACTGTCTACCAAAGAGACAACATTTGGTCCAGAGGTTGACAGCAGGTTCCCATTAGGTTACTTTATTGGTACCTGGAGGTAGATCTGTCTTGCAGCAATGATAAGGATTGTTGTTGACCACCTGAATCTTCATCTAGCACTACGGTCATGTGAAATAAAATCTTAGCTATGTTGATTAGGGCTTATTACTGTCGCACACCGGGCTGATGCTGCTGGCGACACATGGCATGAAGACAGACAGCGCAGATTGCAAAATGAAGAGAAAGCGCGTAAATAGTGAGGGGCTGAGAGAAGAGACCGGCTGGAGGAGACCACAGGAAGGGTCCAAAGTTTGGAATCAGTTAATTAAAACTAAAACTCTGTACAGTGTGTCTACTGAAAAATCTAACTAGCTTAGCACAATAATAGCACGACGTCAGTGCTTTAGCATCTCAACAGAAAACATGGAGTCTAACTTCATCATCTGTTCCACGAAGAGGACCGACAAAAGCCAATCACAGAGTCGTATGGACGATGACACCACATCAAACACAACAACTACCAAAATCAAAGACAAGAAAATACGTAGTGGTGACCACGATCTGATCTAAAGAGCCGACTTGTTGACTATCTACTAGCAGAAGTGTAACAGCTGTGTGACATTGTAATCAAATATATAAATGAAAATAGGTTGAGTATAACTAATATTTACATATAGGCCTATATACAGACCAGTCTCAGGTTGAAACTTGTAGTTCTGAAAGTTGAGTTGCACAACTTAAGGTCATGTTTATGTATGTTTTAATGTGTGCCTTAGTTTGAGGTTGTTATTGCATTTCAGAAAATGTTTTCTTTAAAAACAACGCACTTAATGTGTTTAGTTTTTTGAGAGATGATATTGTAAGCAATGTAGGCAATACAAATGTTGCTTTTTCCGAAAATGTAACCAAACTATTGTATATTATTGCTCTTCAATAAAACAAAAGCATTTCTGTCCGATTACTTGATGGAATAATCGGTAGAATACTCGATTACTAAAATAATCGATAGCTGCAGCCCTAATGTTGATTATATTATTATTATTTTTATATTATATTATTATAATATATTCTTGGGATCAAGTCTGTGGATTGATTTTGATATATGAGTGGGCCCCTGGACTTGAGGAAATGGTAGAAAGAACACATGAATTAGGAAGTGGTTGTCAGTAATACGAGTTGTAAACTCAAAGGATTTACTGGTCCGATGGTGAAAACCCACCGGTGTGCTCCTTTAAGGTCTGAATGATGTCTTGTGTTTGCAGCGGATGGACCTGAGTGTCAGTGAACACTCCCGAACACTTCCAGGCCTCAAGCTGTCCAACCCTTACAACAAGCTGTGGAGTGGCGGGCCGGACCAGAGCGCCAGAGCGTCCGTTTGTGTGCCTCCTGCCTGCGACAGACCTCCGCCCGTCCAGCCTTCCCACTCTCCGAGCCGGGAAAGCTCTGGCCCGGGCCCCGACCCTTTGGACTCTTTGGACCCTTCCGCCTCCGGTAACATCACCATTCCGCGTCCCCACGGAAGGAAGACGCCCGAGCTTGGTACTGTGCTAGCCCCCCCGGCGGCCCAGTCCCGCTCTAAAACAGCCGGCACGGCTGACGGAGGGACTACATCAGGGGGACAGGAGTTTAGGCAAGCCCTGAGCATGAGCACAGACGGAGAGCTGCTGAAGGCCAGCAGGGCGGCTGAGGACAGTCTAGATCTGATCAGCCTCCTGGACCCCCTCAACAGCTCAGCAGCCAGCTGTTCCACTTCATTGAGTGACGGGCTAGATATTGGCCTGTTGTCATCTTCCGGCAGACCAACACTAGCCCCCAGGTCTTACCCTCAGGGCCTGCCTCCCTTCCCACTGCATCATCCTCACATATCACTCAACCCTTTTGCCCAGTCTCTGCAGCACACTTCCCCTCAGATGCGTTACTCACCGACTGTAAGTGGCAATCCTTTCAGTGTGGTCTACAGGCCTGCACCAGGCTCTTACCACGCACAGTCTTATTCTACACTACCGGGGCTCTACAGACAGCATTCGCCAGGCAGTTCCACTCTGCCACCCAACTATGGACTGCTGCAGCCAGCCTTCCCCCCCTCAGCCCCCTCCATGCCTCACTTCTCTGCCAGCAATCACACTCTGTCCAGTCTAGCAGACTCCCCGTCTGTCCCCAGTCATGCTGTGAACATTCTGGCAAAGCCACTTCATGCTGAGGGGGACAGCCAGAAGACTCAGGATCCTTTTGGGGATCTGCTGACTATGGCCAAGCCAGCTACACCCCAAAAAAAGAAGGTGGAGGACCTTCGGAGGAGGTGGGAAACATTTGACTAAAACCTGTAAATATGTACTGAGGTGCTCCTCTCTGTCCCGAGCCAATCTCCCCTCACTACTGAATCAGGACCTTCTACTGCATTTAATACTGCATTAGCTGTCAGACGTGCTGCTCTGCTTATGCAACTCACAATGGTAGAAGAATAAGAGCTTCAACCTAAAATAAGTTAGTGAACATGAACTAATCAGCCTTGCATTATTTCCCCTGCACGCTAGCATTAAAGCTACTTTGTTGACTGACGTCTTTATTCTTCAACAACGTGACGTAATGAAGTGTGTTTGGCTGCGCTGACCCCAGTGGTTGATACAGGTGTCTTTTCACTTGCCAGTCCTACCAGTAATAAAATGTACAGTACATAACAGTTTTTATTGATTTCTGAACATGGTTTTCTTCTACTCTTGTGTGTGTGCATATGCATCAGAGATGAAATCATTTACTGTGACAGAAGGTCCTGCCCCCCCTATACCCCCACTTTCATCAGCTCTGCTGCTGACCAATGACAGGAGTGTGAACTGTGTTGTCCTCCCAAAACCTGCACCTGTCTAAGGACCCCTGAATTTGGGTATTTTGTGTTGTTTGATTTTCCCGCCATTCTACCCAGGAAATGCCACTCAAAACCAGCCTTGCTTCAACATGTTCAGATGCCACGCATTAGCAAATTGCTTAGAAAGTTCTTTACACAGCAGCCTTGTGTCGTCGGGCTTTAATGGTAGCACATTAGTGTAGTGCTCAGTATAGATTTGTGACTTTAAATATAGCACGCAGTGTTTCCTGAAAGGGGATATATGTCACGCTCACAACAGCATATGTCTTAATGATGTTGACTTCTACAGGTAGCTAGTAGCTAGCCTGCTAGTTAATTAACATCCCATTGGCATTATGCTACTGTAGCTACAAAGTGTGGTGAATCTGATCACGCAGTTAGTTCCCTGTACATGTTTTTTGAAGATGCTCAGTATTTTAGTTGAGTTGAACATGTGCTGCTGTTTTCTAAAGAAACTTTGGAAGAAAAGCTGCAAGCCTCCAAAAGCCTGTAATGTCCCTAAATGATTTGAAGCATTTCTGTTTGATTAAATATATATATATATATATATATATATATATATATATATATATATATATATATATATATATATATATATATATGTATATATGTATGTATGTGTGTGTACTTTGAAACACTTAATTGTATATTCTGTTGTTTTAAATGGTTATTTCGCTAATTCTGACACTGATATATGAACTCTATTCTGTTTTTGCCTTAGTCAAGTCTTGTGTGTGTGTGTGTGTGTGTGTGTGTGTGTGTGTGTGTGTGTGTGTGTGTGTGTGTGTGTGAGAGAGAGAGTGTGAGTGAGTGAGACACTTTATTTGTTCTAAGACTGATTAAAAGTTGGGGACTAGTCCCCTTTTGCATTTGATTAAAATATTTCATCATAACATGTCAGCCTCACACAACTGACTCTGGATTGTGTTGAGCTACGCAGGGCATTTTTCTTAATCACCCTGTTACTTTTGCCAATGATAACAATGTCCACAGCTTCATGTTCTCTTGACATTTAATATGGAAATGTATGGTCCCCACCCAATGATTTCTGATTACTTTAACTTGTAATCCCCTGTCCTTTCCCTTTTCCTAACTCTTAACCCATAAAGTAAATCCATAGTTTATAATGAAATACATTAAAAACAAAAACATGGTCCTCTATGGCAGTGGTTCTTAAATTTCCTTCAGTAATGTACCCCTTTGGAGTATTTTTTCATCTAAGTATCCCTTAACCAGCACTAAACATTTTTGGTAGAAATAAAGTGGCACAATACAGAGCTGCACCATTCATGTTTAATTAACTGTAAAAACAATACTGTCACTGTAAAAGACTTAAATGCTACATTTCAAATGTTCAGAATAACTAAACTTAGGTTTTGGTGACTTTGACCTTTTCTTTAGCCTCTTCATCACACCAGAATGTCCACTTGTAAAACAGAAATATTAAAATCAGTATCAAAATATCCACAACACTCTGTCTGGGTTTCTTAGACATTAATTCTAACTTGCCCCTTTATTACGTCACAAATCAGGATGGGTCTGGAGCTATCATGGCTAGCTATCATGGCTAGCATGATCACAATAACACACTACAAATGGAAAATTATGTACCTTATTGATCGTAATCCCTGTCCTCCCTGTACTTCTTCACTTGAGGGCGGACATCGAGGCCACTTGAACTATCATCGCTATTTAATATGTAAGCAGGTAGAGGCCTTGGTCAGGCTGCTGCTAGTAGTACCAGTGTCAGCCAGAGAAGCAGAAAGGAGCTTTAGTGCTTTAAGAAAGGCAGATCAACTGTCACAAGAACATCTAAAGCATGCTGCAGTCTGCCATATACATAGAAACATGATGGACAAACTGGATCTCATGGCAATATGTAGACAATGTGTGTCCATCAGTGAGGGGCAGAGACATGTATTGGGTCATACACATGAACTTGTGCGTGCATGTATTAATATGTGATGGGGAAGAAGACAGAGACATGGGGCTATGTTGAGGTAGACAAAGTAATTGTTGATTTAAAGCTGCTGTACAGAACTGGGATTGTACTGATAATTTCTGATAATCTTTTTTTGTGTACTATATAGTCTTTGTATATCGTGTAGAATTACTGGGAATCCAATGGAAAATTTTCTGTGGGAGGATCCCCTGCCAAATTTGTGTGCCCACCACTTCTCAAATCAAATCTACACCATGCGGTGCTCAAAATAAACAATTTTGGAAAAAAGGAAAACTGCCAGTGGTAAATTATTCAGATATTTTTATTAATTAACATGGTTTATGTGTGGCAAATTTTGCCTGAGCTGACAGTTGACTGAGCCGTGCCTTCTATTTGGCCTTGGGGCCGTTGATCGGCGGGTATGGTGGAATGAGGCACTTCCATGACTCATCCCAACCTGAGAACGATTTGACAGGCATCTGCTTTTTCAGACCACCAGGCCGGACTGAGAGCCTCCAAGATTCTACCCACTCCTCAAAGAACTTTTCTGCGGTATTGTCCGCCATCTTAAGTGTCTTTCCGGAAGCACGGCCTCTCTTGGGACGTGGTTGAGTTTTACCCAACAGGTGGCATCCTGCCCACTTCTTCTCTGATTGTTTCTCCTTCTCAGTGTTAGAGTACAAATGCTTCCTTGATTTGGCCATGTTTGGGATAATCAACCTGGAGTCCACAGGTGCCTTAGACGTTTTGTCTTTGATCTGTGCACTGGCCCCCTGCAGGAGCCGATGGGAATTTCCCCATAGCTTGAAGGTTGCAGGGTTGTTGCTTAAGTTTTTGTTGATGTTGTTCTGTATGTTCTTTCCTCTTGACCACATTACTGTATAGTGACATTGGTTAGGTGAGGACTTCACCCAGGGTTGCTCCATATGGGGCGTGGGATTGGCGATCCTGAACGACCTTCCCCACTTAGATCCATGCTCATTGTCAGTGGTATGTTGCTGCTGAGTAATGCCGCTCATGCTTTTTCCAGGTATCCCTGAAGATCCATAATGACTCATTTGATGGCTCAGAAGTGACCCAGCTCTCCATGAAGCCTCCCACTGTTTTTCAGGATATCTTTCCCTGAACATTTGGTTGTCAAAAGACTGGCTCATTTTAGCTTTGGCTCTCTGCAAGGAAATCTTCTCTCTCTTAGGTTGAATCTCCATTAACACATACACTTCATTCTCTCTAGCCACTTGCTCAGTACAGTGCTCTGTGTGAAAGACAGACCACCTCCAGGCTTCCCTCCACTGGGTTAAGGAGGGTCTGTCATGGTGGAACTGAGTTTCTGAGACCATCCAGGCCACCTGCCAATCATTAACTGACATAGCATACCTTCTCTGTGCCTGTAAAACACCAGGATGGTGGGAAGCCACACTTGAACTTGCTTGGCTGGTTTGTGCCCTTCCCTGCCCAGGTTCTGATTGATGCTGGCGCCTCGAGAACCTCCATGATTCTCCCAAAATGCACTCCACGGTTGGCCCATTCTTAGGGTGTTCCACAGGCGCAAAGTGGTTCTGAACCCTAGCGTGATCTACTCGGATTTGGGGCGTGGAGGACCAACCCTGTTGCCAAGGCTCTGGCTCCTGGCACAGGATCTGAGAGGTGAATTTCCACGAGTCTTCCCACTCTGAGGCATTGGGCTTCATGTCTCCTCTCTGCTCAGATCCCCTGAAAGGCCTCGAAGGGTCAGGCCTCATTCTTCTTCTCTCCATTCTCATTCTGTGTTTCAGTGTCTTCCAGGAGTTAATCCATTCTGTGGCAGACATAACATTTTCCAGGTGTTTCAGATGGTGCAGCTTAGATTGAGCAAATTCTTTCTTTGGGTGATAGATCACATCATGTTTCAGTTGCTCATAGCATGAGTCTGCTTTCTCCAATGTTGAATAATGCTCCTTTGTGTTGTTCTCCACCTTTTGAGTCTCCAAAGCAGTCTCCATCCTTAGTGGCAAGTTCTTCAGGACTTTCTCTATTTCTTCACATGGTTTTGAGTTGTTTTTGGTCACCTGCCAAGACTTGCTCCACTCAGACAGAGCATTCAATTCTTTGCAGAGCTGCACGTACAGATCTCTATGTTTCTGCTCACGAGACACAAGCATGACTTTGTGGAGATGTGACTCTCTCAGCTGGCTGTGATCCTCGTAGGTACCACTGTGCTCTTGCCTTAGAGAGGGATCTGAATTATTGTGGTTGTTGAAGACCACCATGGCTGCTTTCCATGAATCGGCCCACTCTGGATTGTGAGATTTTTGAGGCAACTTGGATTTGTTGCAGCCATGGTGGTTGACAAGCCTCCAACATTCTTCCCACTTGGAGCTCATCCCTCTATCATTATCCTGCTTTTCAGCAATATACTCATTCATTAGACCATCATTTGAAACAGCAAAGGGATCCTGCTGACTTGCTGGCTTGGTGGATTTCCATGACTCACTCCACTCTGATGAGGACAAGGCTTCATTTTGGTGCTGAGTCTCCACCAGTGAGGTGAAGAATCCAAATTTTGCGACATTTTCTCCATTTATGGAAGATGCATCCTCCATCTTGTTTTTGTCAGATTTTCTCCAGGACATCTGCCACTCCTCAGTGGGAATATTTAAGTCTAGCTTTTGTGATTCCACCATCCGGTAGTCAGGTTTCTTCCAGAGATGGAGGCTGTCAGCATCCATCAAGTTGGGGTTGGGTCCATTTAGCCAAGTGGTGTCTGCTTCAGTGTGAGGCTGCTGGGTAGCAAACATCCAGCACTGGCCCCAGTTTGATCTAGCTTCATCACCCTCTGCTGGTAATGGCAAGCATTTGTTGTACTTCCATGATTTCCCCCACACCGTAGCAGAAGGTTGAGTCTGGCTGATGAACATGAGTAATTGTAGCCTTTTAAAATGATTGTCCTGCCCCTTTTTGTCCTTGTAGTTGGGGGGTGGAGTGGAGAAGCCTCTACTTTGGCCTCCTGGTCTTCCGATTGGACCTGAACCTTTACCATGAGGAAGAGTAGGAGCAGCCTGTGGTAGCTTGCTCTTCCAGACATTGTTGCTGTCGGTCTGATTGTCAGCAGGTTTAGGTTTCCTCTCCACCCTTTTGTAATGTCCCTGTTTAGCAGCCAAACGGTTTGCCCAATCCTGGTTAATACTGTGGAAAAAATAAGATAATAATATGATATAATATAATAACAATAGAAGAAAAAAGGTAAAAATGCCAACAGACAATACAAGTACATACAACGACAATGTCTCTTAACAACAGAAAAATGTGTACTTTAACTTCCTGGAAACTCAAAATATATTTAATGGCAACCTCATTCTTGCACTAAAAACGCTATTGTTTCAAGTGTTACATGCCTGCCTATTGTCCAAAATAATTGACCTACATCGCCGTCTTTAGACCATGCTGCTAACAGGGGAAAGATATTGTGGTCAGTGATGGCTATCAGAAGCTAATGTTGTCCTCCCCCTCACACTTTGTGATGCTGTGTTGTGTAACAGCTGTACAGTAGAGTAAAAAGGGCTACAGTACAGTATGTATGATGTATTAATATGCACTGAGGAAGTCCAAAGGTGTGAGGGCAGCAGTATGTGTGACTGTACTGTTTATATTTCGACCTGTGGCGACACTCTGTGTGTAGAGGGGGGCTAGTGTTTCTGAGTGATGGTGCAATGATCCTACAGTACAATACTGACTGGCAATAACAGCACACGCTTTCTGAGTATACAAAAAAATGGCACTGTTCAATAGCCATGCTTAGTGGGTTAGGGTTAGACATTTTATGTATATATCATCAGAAATACATTTGAGAACCTTATTTTTTACACGTAGATTTGTATTACATACAACAATAAGAATGTGTGCATTGAAAAATATTCATGTGGAGTCATTTATATATAAATCCTGAAATACATTTGTGAATCCTTAATAATATTTTTATATTTTATGTGTATTTAATCTAGAGAGTAAACTGACTTCATATTTATGAACAGAACTCCACAACTAAACCTGGTCTTTGCTGTTATGTAACTCCACTCTGTGCAAACTGTAAAAACATTAGTTGTCCGTTTATCCGGCTATTTATTACACCTCTCATTAAATCTGTTCAGCAGTGAAATAACAAGGCACAAGAGTCGTGATACATAATCTCTTCTAGTATGTAGCTCAGTCTGATCTCTGGTGTCCGGGTTAACTGCTGACCTTTATGTGGATGGATCAAATTTCCCTCACAAGACACTTTCATTTCCCTGCCTGTCTTGCTTTCGATATCCTTACATGTCTTTTTGGAGTTTTGCCTGCTTGTCTTTTTTGGCTTGGAAGCCTGATATTGGCAGATAAAGAACAGTCCATCAGAGAGTTGAATTGTTTGACCAAATAAGGACATGGGGACCAAAATCTTGCAGAGCAGTGAGTCGACAGATGGCTGAAGAAGAAGAGGTTCTGTGATTTATTTATGAATGTATTTTTTATGAGGGGATGCAGGGAGACTATAATGTCTATTTCTGAGTCAAATTCCTTATATGTGTGCACATACTCAGCCCAAAAAGCCGATTCTGATTTGGATTATGGTCTTTATTGTTCTAGTACAGTCAGCTCTGTAAAACCAGATGAGTGAATCTAAGTTTCCTGACTGGCATGTATTTCTCTCTGCAGGTCAGTAAAAAGAGACCTGGGTTGACACCTCAGGAATGTAGAACGGTCAGTATAATGTTCAAATATTATCCTGCTGCTGAAGATATTCAATAAAATAAATAAATTATTAAAAAAATAAAATCTGCTAAAAATGTTTGGGGTCTGAGCAATCTCTCACCACATTTCCTGTTGCTCTACTACGAGTGGCTACTATCCAAAGAAGGCAAAATTCCAAGACAATCTTGAAAAATGTTGATGTAGAGACACCGGAATTTCCCATTTTTTTGGGATCAATAAAAATCTATCTATCTATCTATCTATCTATCTATCTATCTATCTATCTATCTAAGGTTTCCTAAAGCCCTGGCCGTGTTAAGGACTTGCAGACACACAGACAGACAGAGTTTGTGTCCTTACGAGGGGAGAGCGCTCTTCTCTCTTCGTTCGTGCTCCTGCTGCAACTTCTGGTCATACTCTCTCGCTCGGATCTCCCACACGTTCTTCATGATGGAGGCTTCGCAGCTCACCACCTCAGGGTTCTTCTCATTCGACATCTTCAAACTTGCTTCAAACTTCCTGCACACACAGAAAAAAAGATAAAGAAGCCTGTGATGAGTTATTCTCTTGTCCACAGTTTGTCCCTTTTGCAGATGGCGATAGTCCTATCCTAAAGCGTGCAGAGGTGGACGGCTGTAGCTTACAGGGGTAATGCTGTGTAGGATCCGTGAGAGATGCTGCAGGCAACTCTGCTCCTTTATACTGTCACTCCCAGAGTCATGAAACTGCTGCTGGATGTCTGAGGGTCTGTCTTGGCTCAAAATAGAACAGCATCCAACACACACACAGAGAGAGAGAGAGAGGAAGACCCACTGCTTTCTCTAGGAACACATTGCTCTTAGTGCTCCCTCCAATAAGAGCTGTAGGTTTGGACTGAATAATGTTACAGGATCATAACACGTGACCTCACTAACAAAGGTTTCATTTTCTTATCCAGTAAATGTATTGCAAAATAGGGTTACAATAAGACATGTAACACATCTGATTTGTTGGTGAACCCTGATTGTTCTCACACTGAACACAGAGTTCCCTCCTTTTAAACTCCATATGGGACGCGAGTGAATCTTCTTCCAAAGCATTACAGCATACAGCTGCCTCCTTCCACACAAAGGTCAAATGTTTTTGAAGTCATGTTGCTCTTTTCCCAGGGAATTATTTCTATAAATTAAGTTTAGTTTTTAAAACTGCACATAATCAATCACAGAATGACATGTATTCTAGTTTTCAGGTTTTGTCAAATAGCAGAACTGTAAGCTGCCATGTAAGCATGAAAAATAATCAGAAGAAAGCACTTCAGCTGAGAAGATGATCCAGCTCCACAGAGTCATGTTTGTGTTCGCTCGCTGGATTTAAGTCCTATGTTCACGAATGTTTTAGCTCTGGTTTGGTCTCTAGCGGTTCCTGATGAAAATAACACACTCTTCAGCATCAACAGGTTTCACTTTCTTCAGCAGATTCTCTGGGTTCAGAGAAGTATTTGCCAAAAAGCGTTGACAGCCATCTTTGTTCTGAGGCTTCACTGCTTGCAGGTCTAAAGCACCGCCTAATGGAGCTTTGAATGAACTCAGTCAGTAAAGTGAGACATGGTTTGGTTCCTGCTGGGCCCTGAGCCTGCATCAGATCTGTGCTGTTCTGTGTGATTTGAAGTTGAAGTTTGATGGTGCATGTATCCAGCTCACACCTCCTGCTAAATTTATAGCCGGCCGCATGGAACGGCATGCTGGGAATGTCAGCACTTCTGGAACACGGACACGCTGACATCAACATCAACCAGTGATGACCTAATTTCTCTCCTGCCTTAGTAATGCGTATATACATCTGATTCAAACACAAGTCCTGTTTCAGGACCATGTCAGATGTTTAGAACGTGCTTTTGGGGCTGGATGTGCATGGCTGTTGACTGGACACGTACAGAGGACTGTATCAGCTGTGTTGACACACAATGGCATCTCTGGTTTTTATTCTCGTTTCTCTGACTCCTGAGCGGGGGGTGCTGTGACCACTGACCCCTGGCCTCCAGTCCATGTGGTGAGAGGTGGGACTCTCTGTTCCTCTCAGCCAGTATGCATATCTGTCATGAATGGCATTCAGAAAATTCACTGTCTGAAAAAAATAAAAGAAATCACCTGAAATAGAAAAAAGAGATGAAGTTTCAAGGTACAGTAGAACAGTGTTTTCTATAAAAAAATAACCTTGTATATAAATATGAAGGTGATTTTAGCCATGCTAATGCAACATGTTGGATTGATTCAGACATTAGTCTCCAAAGGATGAATGCTAATGACTCTTCCACTAGAACCACCAACAGATGATCCTAAACCACCTAAGCTGTGTTGCTAATGTGTTTGTAGCGGTTCACCAGAAGGGCTCCAAGCCATCATCGCTCTTTACTACATGATGTGATGTCAGTGTGGAATAGGCCTACACTGTTATGTCTAGTTTTCCCTATACAAGATTCTTTTAAAAGGTCCTATGACATGCTGCTTTTTGGATGCTTTTATATAGGCCTTAGTGGTCCCCTAATACTGTATCTGAAGTCTCTTTTATATAGGCCTTAGTGGTCCCCTAATACTGTATCTGAAGTCTCTTTTATATAGGCCTTAGTGTTCCCCTAATACTGTATCTGAAGTCTCTTTTATATAGGCCTTAGTGGTCCCCTAATACTGTATCTGAAGTCTCTTTTATATAGGCCTTAGTGGTCCCCTAATACTGTATCTGTAGTCTCTTTTATATAGACCTTAGTGGTCCCCTAATACTGTATCTGAAGTATCTTTTATATAGGCCTTAGTGGTTCCCTAATACTGTATCTGAAGTCTCTTTTATATAGGCCTTAGTGGTCCCCTAATACTGTATCTGAAGTCTCTTTTATATAGGCCTTAGTGGTCCCCTAATACTGTATCTGAAGTCTCTTTTACATAGACCTTAGTGGTCCCCTAATACTGTATCTGAAGTCTCTTTTACATAGACCTTAGTGGTCCCCTAATACTGTATCTGAAGTCTCTTTTACATAGGCCTTAGTGGTCCCCTAATACTGTATCTGAAGTCTCTTTTATATAGACCTTAGTGGTCCCCTAATACTGTATCTGAAGTCTCTTTTATATAGGCCTTAGTGGTCCCCTAATACTGTATCTGAAGTCTCTTTTATATAGACCTTAGTGGTCCCCTAATACTGTATCTGAAGTATCTTTTATATAGGCCTTAGTGGTCCCCTAATACTGTATCTGAAGTCTCTTTTATATAGGCCTTAGTGGTCCCCTAATACTGTATCTGAAGTCTCTTTTATATAGGCCTTAGTGGTCCCCTAATACTGTATCTGAAGTCTCTTTCCTGAAATTCAGCCTTGGTGCAGAATTACAGCCACTAGAGCCAGTCCCACAGTGAGCTTTCCTTAGGATGTGCCATTTCTGTCTGTAGCTTTAAATGCTATTGAGGAGGAGAGAGGAGGGGGGGCAAGGTGGAGGGTGGGGGTGTGGCCTTGACCAACTGCCACTTTGCTTGTTTGAAAGCCATGATGTCTCTCTCTCATGGGGGGGCCAAATTTTCTGGGCGGGCAAAGCAGAGAAAGGAGAGGTAACCTTGCTCCTTATGACATCATAAAGGGAAGATTCCTGATTGGCCCATCTGAGCTTTCATTAGGCTCGTTCGAGATGAACTGCGCCTCGCCTGTAAAGTAGACGAGAGCAGGCGGCAGCAGCCGGGGGCGGTGACAAAAATCCGCTGTCAAGTCGGACAGTTTCCAGCCGATACCAGCCGCCTTCAGGCTCAACAGGAAGTGACAGAAACACTGTGGTCTGATTCCGATTTAATAAAATGTTATCAGACCCATATATCAGCCTGTATACAGTCTGCAGTTGTTTTAATTATGACAGAGTAACTGTTAAAATGCTCTACATGCGATCTGTTGCTGATTTTAATTACCAACAGACTGGAGATGATCTGTAATCTGATCAGATTTAGTCTCTCTGACTTATAAACGTCACTATCAGCCTCACAACATGTGTTCTGTACAGAATGAGCCTTTAAATCAAACAAATAGCAGTTAAAATCCCTCCAAATCAAAATCAATAAAAAGTTTATATAAAACGTTATCATGTTCAGTCGATTGTGAACCAATCAGATCAGCTGAGAGGCCGACGTTTCCCAGCATGCCCTGGGTCCGCCTGGCTCTTGCAGTCGGTGGAGAGCAACTGCGGCGCCTGGCTCTAAAAACTGCGGCCGCCTTGATCTCGTGAGATTATCGTTGCCCACGTGTGCATGACGTCAGAGCAAGTCGGGATCAAGTCGGACACAGATCTAACCGGCATGCATTGGGCGGCAATTGCCGGTGATCGATTCTGCGCAGATCTGGCTCATCTCGAACAAGCCTAATTTCTCAAAGGCAGAGCAGGATACCCAGGGTTCGGTTTACACATCACCATTTCTAGCCTCTGGGTGACCATAGGCAGGCTGGGGGAACGCATATTAGTGTTAAAAAACCTCATAAAGTGACATTTTCATGCCATGCAACCTTTAAGAAAATGTGATAGTATAGCCTACCTTTCAATTCATTTTTTTCTGTATATATTTAATTTAAAAAATGTTTACTCCCTTCTTTTCTTACTGTGTATTTAAGTACATTTCTTCATAAGTTTACTTATGTTATGTTATCACTATGTAAGGTTGTAATGCTCATTGAAAGGAAATTACCTTATTTATATATATTTTTTGAAGTACGATGCCGAACTGTTCTACAATTGTTTGTATCACGTGATATTTGTGAAGATATGCAAATAAATTCCCCCCCCTGTCTTGTGTTCTCCTGTCTGTCAGAATCCAGGTCAGGGGGCATGGCCTACTCTCACCTGAGGCACCGGTGCAATCAGCACAGCTGCTGCTCATCATCCAATCAGTGCTCTGCATTTAAGCCTCATTCTGGCTGCTCGCACCTCTTAAAGCTCACGCTGCCGCTGGGACCTGCCGCGTGGCTTTCACTTTATCTTCTGAACAAACATCTTTGACATCAGGTTCCCAGACAGTGGGGTTCGTCTGGCTTGGCCTAGTGGGAGCAGTGTGGGGGGGATAGTGTGTGGGAGCATTGACCGACGGCCTGTATAGGTCCGGACCGGTGCTCTCGCCCTGTTCCTTCACACTTGGACAGGAAGCTGGTGGCTGGTTGGGCTGAAGCTCTGCCCACTCTGTGTTCTGGCCTTTTCTTTCTTTTTCTTCTGGCTGTTGTCATTAGTAGAAGCAGTGTGTAAGGAGCCTATGGCTACCTGAAATATCTTCTTATTTAATACATGACATGAAGGAGAAGCAACAGTTTCGCACAGTGTGGAGTAGCTCTATGCGGACAGGGATGGTGGGGATTAATATTCTAAGGTTTTATATTCTTTAGTAGAATGCCCATGTCTCACTGCAAATGGGAATGTCCCAAGTTTGTTCACTCTGGGGACCAAAATAAACTCTAAAATGTATATAGAACTATTCACATTTTTTTTTTACCAGGAAAGTCCATATACTTGTATCTAGGAAGCTAGTTTTGTGATGTCCAATGCCTTTTCTGTCTGACACCATGAGGCCAAATTGCTCTCATTTCCACATCCAGGCTTCATGTGGCCTGCATGGGTCTGCCTACATACACATACAAGGCCATCCTGTTTGAAACAGGTTAGGGCTATCTATTGGCTAAGCAAGCTCAGTCTCCTGACATAACTGCAGGTGATTG
This sequence comes from Zingel zingel, assembly GCA_023566125.1. Classification (NCBI taxonomy): domain Eukaryota; kingdom Metazoa; phylum Chordata; class Actinopteri; order Perciformes; family Percidae; genus Zingel; species Zingel zingel. The sequence continues at coordinate 4,579,586 of CM042329.1, read as the reverse complement.
GTCGACACAGTCATTAGTCAAAGCAGTCAGAGCCAAGATGGTGGCGGCTAACAGTAAAAGATCATTTTTCATCCAAAAAAAAAATGGCTACATAACTGGTATCGTTCTGGAATTATTGTGCAAAGTCTCTGAAAAGTCCCAGACATTTCAAGCTGGATTAAAACATCTTCTGGGGAAGGGTCAGGATTGCACCAAATCCCTTTTTGGAAACGTCCTGGTATTAGCTATCATGCTAAAACAAAGAATGAGGCTAGCTTAAAGCCACCCGGAGATATTGGAGATTATGTGTCTTTTGGATTCATAATGTTTTATTTATTTTACAAAGACACTGAATGGCTTCTGGATGGCCTACAACTATTATAACGGTGCATTTCTTTGGTTTTAAACGAGCAAAGTGAGTCCCTGCACTGTACAGATATAATACATAATAGTGAATATGACATTAGAGTCGGCAGTTAAAGTCCCCAACACACATAACAGGATATCTCACAAGCCCCATAATCTCATCAAATTCAGATACTACCAATCAAAAAATGATTTATCAGACTGTGATTACTCTAAACTTCCACTGCCAAACTGGAGCTCAAATCAAACACTAGGCCCTGTATGATACCGGGCTCAGGTGTGTGTGTGTGTGTGTGTGTGTGTGTGTGTGTGTGTGTGTGTGTGTGTGTGTGTGTGTGTGTGTGTGTGTGTGTGAGAGAGAGAGAGAGAGAGAGAGAGAGAGAGAGAGAGAGAGAGAGAGAGAGAGAGAGAGAGAGAGAGAGAGAATGTCAGCTCTTTATAGAATAAAACCATGTTGGCCTTAACAGAAAGCAATATCCAGAGACAAAGCTGACTGTTTGTTGGGGTTTTTCAATCAGTGCAGGTCTGGAAATATAGGAATTGAGAGCAGTGTGAAGAGGACTAATCTGCTTCAGTGGAAGCTGAACAGGAATTCTGATAATAAAAATGAACTTCTTTTTTCATCATAAATGATAAGAGGGATGCCATTAATATTGGTGCAAACACTACTCCCAGGAGAGACGGACTGTCCTCTGAACTATTGAAACATCTGGATGATTTTGTCCTTTCCCTGTTTAACACTGTGTGGGCAAACAATGGGAATGTGATCTGGGAAAACCCCTACCACCAGAACAATGGGACTCTATAATGAGATATACAAATGACGTTATTAAATGTGTTCGAAATATATATAAACTTATACAGAGGAAGGTTTTATACCAAACATATATAACTCCACAGAAGCCAAATGAAAGGAATTGTAATATGCCAGACTTACGTTGGCATGGCTGTGGAGAGAGGGGAACTTTAATACATAAGTTATGTTATTTTGCCTACAAGTGTGTCTGTTGGGAGCCAAAGTGGACGAACTATAATCTGCAATAACTCAACGCATGATAACATTGGTATCTCTATCTGTGACGGATGTACAAATATGAGCATGTTCTACTGCCTTTTTAGTTCAGGTCTTAATGAGTGACCTGTGCCCTTTTGGGAGAGGACGAGGGAGGATAAAAGCAGAAAGTTAAAAAAGGGCCTGAACAGCATTTAAAAAATGCATGAGCCATACTCTCCTCCATACAGAGGATATCCTGAGAAGCCATGTATGTGATACTGCAACATGTGCTGCTGCTGCTGCTGGTAAAAACAGAGCTGTACAGTGTGTCCCCATGCACGGCTCAGCTGGCACCATCATGCTACATGTACATGGACCGTGTGTGTGTGTGTGTGTGTGTGTGTGTGTGTGTGTGTGTGTGTGTGTGTTGAGCAATTTTGAGCACATCAAACACTTCGACAGAGACAGGTGCCCTTTTACATGTAGGTTTATTTTCACACATTTTGCCCTTGCTCAGGCTAAGAATCATCAACACTGTTACAGCATGAAGGTTGGAAAATGTAAAAGAAATATGGAATGGTGAAGTCTGATACGAGTGTTAATTTACTCTGGAATCTGGTTCTCAGTTTTCCTATTCATTCCTCCGGCCTCTGACTATTATATGCATATTACTATCCATGGAAAGACAGGAGCCGCTCAGCAGCAGAGCCTGGCATGAAAAACTCTCCTCCTCCGAAGACGGGAATAACAGGTTTTTAGAGGCGCTGTTTGAGGCTCATGTTACCGTGGTTACACTTCCAGCAGGCGCAGCTGATGGCCGCCACGCTACACAATGCTATCAGACTGGTTCACTGTTAAAGAACATGGCCTCTGTTATCTTTTAAAAGAGAAGTTGTTTTTGATGGAAAAGTACATTTTTTGGGTGTGAGATAATTTTTAGAAATTGAAGACATTTTCGGGAAATAAAGTGATTTTATGGAAATTTAAGACATTTATGGAAAGTGAAAACATATTTCAAAGTCATTTTGGCAAAGTTGAGACGTTTTTTCAAAAAATAGTCATTAAAGAAAATAAGGGCATTTTTGTAAAGTTAAGTCATATTTCGGAAAGCGACATTTTTTTTTGGAACTTAAGACATTTTTGGAAACTTTAGTTATTTTGGAAAGTTAAGATATTTTTGGAAAATGTAGAGTTTTTTTTTTTTTTTTCTCCAAAAAGTGTAATTTTTCAAAGTCAAATCATTTTTTTTGAAAACTTTTTGGCAAATAATTTTTTTTGGAGGTTAAGACATTGTTAAAACACGTTCTTCTAGTTTATTTTCATTCCTCTTTCTAGTTCCTGTTGTCTAGAAAACATGTATATTATTTTCTGCAAATTCCACAGCATTGTCTTTTTAAATGGTGCTCATATTTCCTAAACATAACATAACAGAACAGATGAAAAGATGTTTTGTTCCTCCTCACAGTCTGAACACTACAGAACACCTGTCCTCTTGCCTAATGCATGCTGGGATACGCTGTAGACTCTGAACACACGGTGGATAATCAGGACACTTCAGAACCAGTTTGACTTTATTACATGTGTATAATGTGAACATCCTGACAGACATGCAGCCAACACCTGACTGTGTACTAAATACTGACATGCACATCTCTGTTTATTCCTTTCATCACTTATTTTGGTGCAATATTTCAACCTTAGATCCTAACAATGTCGTCTACATATTGAGATGTTCATATCATCAAACCTGGCTTTAATATATTCAACATTGATATAAACACACATTGCTACTGAAACATGAGCGGACGCTCCCTTCATGAGGTGCGAGAATAAATATACAAACTGTACAGCGGTCACACAGGACCAGGCTGTGTACAGTCTGGGATCAGGAACAAAATGAAATGAAAATAATCTTGTTTCTGTATGGGTTTTATACCATGGACAGCAACCCACCCCCCCAACACAGAAAACTTTAGTCTTTTAGCACTAGAGTCCTGAAGCTGCCCTGTGTAGCCTGCTGTGCAGCGTGATAGAGAGAGACAGAGTGGAGACACTCCCATTGGACTCTGTTGTACGCTTTTTGCAGCCTACTTCCGGGGTATGCAGCCTCGCATAGTTCCAAACATCCATTCTACAGCGTTGGTCGTCATTTATTTTCATTGCTGGCCGTCGAGTAACTTCTGAGGTAAGTTGATTAAATAGCTACCTCTTTTGAATTGTCAACTCTCTATATTATATCAGAGGCCCTTTATGATGCATATACTTATCTTTATCACCTGCCACGATTGTATCCTTGTGTTCTGCTTGTTTATGTTGGATCATCGGGGGATGCAGGGCTGCACAGAGCGGAGCAGACTAAGATGTTATCCGACTGGTACGCACCTAACGGGGGACAGCTCTGGGGGGATAGACCGGGGTCCCGCGGTCTACTGCAGGCCTCCGGGAACATGAGGCGCAATACAGGAGTCATTTAATGCTAACTATTAATGTTTAGTTCAAGGTCATCTTGAAAGGGCTGTTGGATTACATGTATGAATACAAATTATTCCACACAAAAAATATCATAAGCCATAATGAGCTTTAAAATGTTTATTACACAGACAGTAGTGTGACTAATGTCATCCCCAATTTAATTTAAACACTAATTTGGTCTCTGTTAAATATTTGTGTGAACTTCTAGTTAACTAAATTGTTCCTCTTTCTTAGCGCCAAATTATTTCTTTTTTTTTTCTTTTCCCCACCGTATTCCTCTCTTCTTAACACTTATTTATTTATGTATTTATTTTTTATATATATATAATATACACACACACACACACACACACACACACACACACACACACACACACACACACACACAAACACACACACTTGTTCTTGTTGTCTCACTCATTGTTTAATATAAAAAATACTATTTCATTCATCCAAGCGTAATGAGTTGTTATTCTTTATATTTGATACTTTGTGTATGACTTAGCCTTAAAATGATCATGGTTGTGTGGTCAACTCCTGGCTCATCAGAAGAAGTGGGCTGGACACTACATGCTGAATGGACTGTTACTACTTTGCCATTGAGAAAACAGAGTAGCAAATGAATGTTCTGTGACACTTTGATTAACAATAGGCTACTTTTAATGTAGTAGTAGTAGTAAAAATAATATAAAGTGATCCATTTATTAACTGTATATAATATTTATAGTTTGACTTAAGATGGAAAAAAGCAGCTTGTGTTTTTGTATTTGATCACATTTGAAGATGAAGCCCTGTTCCGACTGTAGCTATCTGTTCTAGTGTATATCTGTATATAAAAATACCTGACAATCACTCTGGAAGTAAGAGAAGGTTTTTATTCTTGTGTTTTAAACTGTTGGGTGATTATTGATTACATTAATGACAGATTATGCCTTCAAGAAAACTATTTTTCAATTACAGACCAGTAGCTGTAGTGGGTTCTCATTTTGAATTGTGCTTTATAATGTTTTTATGGTGAATGTTGTAGTGGCTCACCCTACCACTCCAACTGTAAAACTGACATTTACAAATATGCAATAACAATCAAACAAGTACATGGGTATGTGTTTTCATTTATATTTACCATTCAATATCGCAATCGCTGCTGTCAGTCCCATAGTAGAACATGACAGTGCGGCGTGGGTTTGGAACTCTACAGGCTTACATGAACCACATGACCACCCCGCTAGCGAGGTCAACGAGTGTCTCAACTCTTCTCTCTCTATGGCTCTGCTGCTGTGTGTGCAGGGTACAGACTCCAAAATATGACCAGATGGACTAGTTCCACAACTTCCTTTTGACTTTGTCAAACGATGCTTTTAAACACTAGGGTGCATGCATTGAGAGACAGTGAGGTGGATCCAGGCGTCAGGGACCCGCTGACCCTACGTCAGGAGTCAAACTGGCTGTGGGGCTCCTGACTACGACCACTGAGTAGTCCTGTAGCGCTCAGGGTGAGCAGCTGGGCGCAGGGACGTTTTAAGGTGCTGTACATTTCCTGGTGCTCTGAGGTGACTTTTTGTGACAAAACTACTTCAAACTGTTCTGCCATCAGAGGCGTGAAATCTGATTGGCCACCCCATACATTACATTTTTAAAACAAATGAATGTATGTAATGCTATGTATGTGTGTGTGTGTGTGTGTGTGTGTGTGTGTGTGTGTGTGTGTGTGTGTGTGTGTGTGTGTGTGTGTGTGTGTGTGTGTGTGTGTACTTCATGCCAGCCCTGCATGAATCGGTGCAGTCAAAGTCTGGACACGCCATTTAATGGTGAGCGACTTTAGCGGAGAGTTGATTTGTAAACTGATGAACATCTATGTGATGTGTGTGTCAGTCAGCGGAACCCACAAAGTGCTGGAGCCTCGCCCTGCGTTCACACACTGCGCTGATATGTGGACAGGGTTGCACAGACAAAACTCAACTAAATAGAACGTTGAGCAGGATGTGTGTCCCATGGCATCCAGGCATTGACAGGAGGCCGACGGTGCAGTGTGACAGTGCCAATTTTACTGCTGAGAAAAGTGTAAAAGTCCTCTTGTGTGTCTGAGTTCAAGCAATATGAAACTGCACTCTCCAATCCCACAATCTGATGCAGTCTGTAGTCTCCTGGTAAGATGTTTGGGAATACTTTATGCAATCTTAATCCTACTCTCTAGTACTTTGAGAAACTATGCAAGCTTGTATGTTTAGTGGAAGCTGGAGGAGCAAGCTGCAACCAACCCCCAATCTGTGAATATCAGCAGCTGGTGGAGCCATGAAAGCATCGCCGCAGAAGAGGACACAACAGAATGATGATGGTGAATTAAAAGAGCTCCAGGTAAAGCTCAAACAAGAAGCATGGAGAAAAGAGTTACAGGAAGCTCACAGCCTCTTCAGTGACATGCTTCACGTATGAGGTCATTTCCACTCACATTTGTTTTGTTTTGTGGACAAATTAAACTTGCTATGAAAACAGGTGGATGGAAATGCCCCTAATTCAACAAACCCACTCATAATTAAGCCTCTATTTGGCTTTAAGTGTAGCCTTTTTAGTTAAAAAAAATCTTCACCAAGACCCACTTTACAAGTAATTCTGGAAAAGTCAATTGTTTTCCTTTGTGATAGAAAGGTTGGAGCATTTTCCCGAGCCCTCCAATAGAGGCTGAGAGTTTTCCTAGAGCAGCATCTAGTGGCCGATAGAGGAAGTGCAGCGTTACTGACAGCTGGGTGCTGCTCGGCCCTAACATCTACTGACAATGCTTTTCACAGCGCGTGTGTGCTCGTAGCCTCACTGTGTCATGCTTCCTGAAAGAAAGCCCGGAAACTGTCCTGTCTGCACTAGTTTGGACTATAAACACAGATGAAGGACCTGCCATAGACAAACTAAAGTGTGTACGGTACTCGGGGCTGTGTCCTCAGAAACACAGCCCCTACAGAGTTAATGCAGCGCCACACAGAGCAGCAGACCGGCTCAGTACCTGGCACCACCAGACAACACATGCCCTCAGTGGAGGATCTAAAAGTGTCCCATCATGCTCTGCGTCTGTGTCAGATGAGTCTTTCCTCTGGTGGCACTTTGAGCATGCTGTCCATCTCCAGCCGAGCTCCCGCCACCTCCTGAGCACTGGGGCTGTATGCGCCCTCCGACTGGCGCTTCTTCCTGGCTGTGAGCACCATCAAGGCCAGGCCGATGGTGAGGATCAGCACGCAGAAGCAGAGCAGCGGGATGGCCACCAGCAGCCAGGGAATGCCTTGTTTCTGGGCCTGTTTCTGCAGAGGCACACACAACAGGATTCTCACACATTCTAGCCTTCAAATTAATCAAAAAATAATTCAGTATGTTGGATGTTTCTTGGGATATGTGGTACATGTTGCTAGGAAACAAGTGAAAATGGACATCTCTTGACCTGTTCGTATAAAAGTAAAGAATAAAAATGTAACAAACGTACGTTAGTGTCACAGATTGGACCGCTGTAGCCAGGCGGGCATTCACACACAAACATGTTGAACCGATCCAAACAGGAACCTCCATTTCGACAGGGGTTAGACTCGCACTCATCAGTCTCCAGTTCACACCTGCAGGACGCAAAACACATGACAAACAGAACCACACTGTGCAAACGCTGAACATTTCTTTATGTTTGCTACTAGTCTCTACTGCTTTATTAGTATTAAAACACATTTCACAATGGAGGTGAATGGATTCAACAGCAACGTGTCTTTCTTTCTCGAAGCAGCGTCAGTCAACAGTTCTCATAATGACTACTTTGCAAATTTCATGTCAGACAAATCTCAAGATTTATCCAAACCTGGAAAAAGCTCATGTGACATCACCCTGAGGACTGCCTCTTCACCAGACAGATGCATTTAGGTCAAACTAATCATTTGGGTGAACTGACCATTTAGGACTCTGGCACTGTAGTCTTTTTGAATGATTATAAAATAACATCTAAAGTGAGCTCACCTGCTGCCTGTAAAGCCTGGCATACACGTACAGTTAGCTCCCCACAGCCCGTCATTGCAGATAGCATCATTTTCACACTGCACATCTTCACCACACTGGATCGGAGGATAGTCCCACCTGGTGGAAAAGGTATCACACTTAGCTTCAGTGAATGCTGACTGAAATGTTGCTCTGTGTGGGCACTGCATGCTAACCCTGAAGCTAGAGCTAGCACTGTGTGTCTGGACATGTCAGTACTCACTGGCAGAGTGGGCCACTGTAGCCCTTGGGACAGGTACAGGTGTACATGTTGACTCCATCCTGGCAGGTGCCTCCGTGTTCACAGGCGTGATGCTCACACTCGTCCAGATCCTCCTCACAGAGTGGGCCAGCATATCCAGGGTGGCAGCGGCACTCGTAACCAGCTAAGTAGTCCTTACAGCTTCCATGAACACAGGGCTGAGATGCACAATCATCAGTGTCTGTCTCACACACTTCCCCTTCCCAACCCGAGTCACACACACAGTCAAACTTATTGAAGAGGTCTTCACAGGTGGCTCCATTCATACAAGGGTCTGAATCACAAACAGGGGCACTGGTACAACCCAACTGAATCTTTGCTTTTCCAACTAAGTGGAACTGAGATGGCTGCGGGGCTTTGTAGTCATCGACAAAAGGCAGGTAGACGCCGCCGAGCCTCATTGCACCCAAGCAGCCAGTGAAGCTCTCTGCGATGGCCAGCATGGCCCCCTTCTCCCTGAGAAAGCCAAGGCTTCCTGTGCGCTCTGGCCCGCTGCTGGCGTCTGTGATTCCATCCACAGTGATGACCCAGGGAGAGGCTTTGTGCTCCTTCTCAGCCATTGAGATGTTCACGCGATGCCAGCTCCCGTCAGCCACTCGACGAACTCCTGTAAAGGTCAGCGCCTCGACACTGTTGCCAATGTGGATCTCCACCCAGACTGAGGAGTCCAGCAGACCCACCAGCAGAAGGTCCGAGCCCCAGGAGGCCCTCAGGAGCACAGCGTTCTCTGAACGAGTGCGCAGCTCCATGTATATGTTAGAAACAGGTTCAGCTAGGGAGCCTGCAGCACTGTAGTGCACCGCGCTGTTCTCAAACGTGGCATTGTACACACCTAAGGGTCAACATGGAGAAATATTTTATTTTTTATTTTTTATTGAGTTGATTCTATGGAACAGTCTGACAACAAAGAACGAACACCTTCACTCCCAATGCCGATACCTCAACTAAGGGGGTGTGCTGACCCAGAGAACCATCTGATACCAAATTAACTGGTTAATACCAGAAACTGAGATTCCGCCATTTACCAAGAAGTATCACCTAAATAAACTCCCTTTACCTGGGAAAAGAATTTTCATCATGTCTTTTTTGTGTATCTATGTGCACCTGTGGGTGGGCCAAAGAAATTAGTCATTTCTGACTAGCCACATACGTATAAAAAATATTAAGCCAATCTTACATTCATATCCATCAGGAAGGTCCACACAATGGCCGCCGTTGACACAAGGATCACTAACACACCACACACGGGTTTCGCAGGTCTTTCCGGTGTATTCGTCCGGACAAGAGCACGTGAAATCGTTGAATGTGACGGTGCATTCTCCTCCATTCTGACAAGGTTTCATCTGAAGAGGAAAGCATTTAGATTTGATAAACAGCCAATCATAATCAGAACAGACTTAGCTGTTGTATCCAAAACTGTCAAGGGTCAATTCTGTGACCCATTTTGAGGGCTGCACATATCTATCTTTGAATGAGTGAATGCATGTATAGTACAACCGCTGCATCTATGGCTTATCTGTGTGTGAGACACTCTGTTGACCATCTTATTCGGGAGGAGGGTTAGCATCCATACGCTACTATTAGCCAGGCGTCCATGCTTACGCAAGTAACAGAACCTGATTTGTTCAGGTCCTATCCCCTGACCAGTCGGCTATCCTAACCTTAACTACTCGAGGTCATAATAACGCCTAACTGCCACTGATGGAGGCTCTGCAGCCATTTTGCCACCAGCTGGTTCATACTTCAGTAATTCTCTTAGCCAAGTGAGAACAATCATAGCTGTCAGTAAATCAGTCAGAATTACAACTGCGAGGCTGCCTGTAGATACAGTCAGATGTATGGGGCTGTAGGAATATATTAGGGTGAGGACAGGACCTCTATTCTGTATTTCATTTAAAAAAGCAAGGCCCTCCTCAGAATTATTTATATTCTTTTTTTAGCTTGTCCTCAACCAGAAAACAACCATATGGGTCGATTGTGCAAGCAGCTCAAATGACCCAACAATTACGTTTGTTGTTAGGCAGCGACCTCTGGGGGCTGTAGTAACTATCGCAACAGCAAACCAGGAAGTGAGCTGACAATTAAGACAGCAAAGGTTGGAGGGATGGGTGGATCAAACAAACACAGGACTATTAGTCAGGAGATCACAGTTCGTTTCCTGTGTGAAACCAAAAGCCAACTGTCATTTGGAAATGAATTGAGTTTTACGGACTTCATTTCAGGATAACATAACGTCCTCATTTTAGCAGTTTTACATGACTCATTTTACTAACCCTAACTAAGAATGTTTGTTGCCTAAACTTAACTAGTTATGTTTTACAATGTTGACTACGTGTTTAAAATTGCTCCTGTTCAAGGTTTAGCCTGGCTCAGAATGGACCTTGGGCCTTGTGTTACCTTATTTGACAGAAATCTATGCATTTTCCTGTTATTTCTTGGCCTTTATTTTTTAATAAGACATCTGAAGACATGAAAGGGGAGGGGGGGAACGACGTGTAGGAAAGGGCCGCAGATCGGAGTCAAACCCGCGGCTGCTGCGTCGAGGAGTGAACCTCTATATATGGGCGCGCGTTTTACGTGGGGAGCTACCCAGGCGCTCATTTTACTGTTATTTCTGACAATTTGATAAACAAAAAATGTATACTATGCGTGAGTAAAAAAAAAAACAATTAACAAAAACAATATTCATATGTAAATAACTCACCGGGAGAGTATGCCACAGGCTGACTCTAAGACTCTAAAACTAAGATTAGATCTCATATTTAAGTTTATGTTCTGCTTGTTCAACGGTTGTTTGGCATATCGCTCACACAATTAGAGAGGATTTGAATTGTTATTTTTATTCTCAATTCTTTTTATTTTGGCGCAGGTGATTTTCCTTTGGTGCTTGCTAAAACCTCTTTGGTGGCGGAGGCAACAATTCCTCTATGCAGGAACAACCCTGCTGTTACGTTGAATACAACAGTCATATGATTGTGGTAACATGACCACCACCGTGCGGTTTTGGGAGTCTTCATAAATCGACCTAAAATGTCTTTAGAACCCTCCTCTTGACTTTTCCCCAAAAAAATGCAAGACTAGCTCTGAATGTATTAGTGATTGAACGTTGTCTCTGCAGAGCCTGCAGCCCACAGCAGCTCCCCTCACTACTTTGTTCAGTAGAAGTAACTCACACTATAACTGTGGCAGCGCTACTGAAAGGAACAAAGCAGATTTAGGAAGTATTTCCTACCTTGCAAGTGTCATCACTGACGCAGCCCTTCTGTACATTTTCAGCATCACTTGGTAAATACACTTCCTCCTCATCCGAGCTGTTCCAGGCGTCCACATCGAGATGCACCGAGTCTAACCGAAGGTCCTGCAGGCAACCTTTGTAATGCCCCCCCCACATGTCAGAGTCCCAGTCTCTTGGAAGTCCCCCTACATAGGCCTGATCCCCACTTTTAACATCCACTTCAGGGATCTCTCCTATTCCGTAGCGAAGTCCTGTGTGCTCAAAGATCACTTGTCTGTGTCGGACTTCCACCTGTAGAAGTTGCTTCTCGCCAGTAGTCACAAATATCGGAGCTGTCAGTGGGGCACTGTTAGGCAGAGAGCTGACAAAAACCCTCCCCATCCCCAGGTAGACAGAGAAGTAGATGTCTGTGGCTCTCCGGAGCTGGAACAGCAGCCCGTCTGGCTTTAAGGAGCGCAGGAAGAAGGACACGTTGAAGTTGCTCTCATGGCTCTGACCTACATCGTAGACACTGAAGCTCACTGTGTCCTCATGGCTGTATGTCCAGGAAGGGAATTCTGACAGAAGTGAATTCAAATATTTGGATTAATCACACAAAAATAGAACTAAACCATTTAGTAATAGGACTTCAGTATCAGGAATGCCACTGCAATATCACATAAGTTGTTTCAATCAACACTTTTTCCAGCCATCAAATGGTAAATAACTTTGTCATATGGATTAAATATGTTTGCAGTAGTAAACCATGCTCATAAAGCTGCAGCTCATTCTATTCAGCTTTTGTTTTTGGGTCCGGTGATGAGAAAACACGAGCTGTCATCAATCACAAAGTGCCATACGTTACATTGTCAAGTCATGAAAATAAAAAGCAACAGTTCAAGTTGCAGCCACAAGTGTTTCATGTAACATAACAAAATTAAATTATGGTAAACATACATTTTACTTACTGGCTACCCATCATTCCAGACGCAGTCAGAAACATTGTTGCTAGGGAACGACCCTTGATCTGTGTGGTGAGTTTTTACCCTTGGACCCCAAATCATCTTTAAAAGTCACTTTATCTCTTGTTATTTATGTCTGTGGTGTCAACGATCAGAGATCAGTTCTGATGTTACTCTCACACATACTTTAGCTGATTCCATGTGTACAGTGGTGCTGGAATGTCACTAGGTCCATAGTGACATTTTAAGGGTACTTGTACCTTTATGTTATGCTACTTTAAACTTCTACTTCTACTAATGCATTTCAAAGGGAAACATTGTACTTTTTCTCTTTTTTAACTTTTGTGCTCTGCATAGCCAGACGGGTTTTACAGTCAGGTGCATTCTGGGTGGAGCTATGTTGGGTTTTACATGATGTCACCAAACTATGTACTAATAAGAGAATAAATCATTTATAAGAATAGTAATGGGGAAAGTTTTCCCATTCTAACAATGCCAATCAATGTCATTGATGTTAATCAATGTTTGTGCATACTTTGCAAAAGCTTTGTTCCATAAGCAGCGGTGGTGAAGTCTCCACAGCACCGACTAGCAGCAAATGATGCAAAACAACAGGGATGACGCGAGTCACCTCAAATTTGGATTCAGTTAGAGAGGGATGGAGAAAGTAAAGGTACAGCGTGGCTGTCAACAATAAATATTGTTTTTAGTAATAAACAGGCCTTCTGCATTAGCTGTCCGTAGCTGAGTAGGGTACACCAACGCTACTCCATCTTAACGTGGGCCATAATGGTGGTACTTAGAGAGCCTAATATTTTCTAAAGTGGCATGTGGTGTACATCATTTCAGAAACACTGCTTTAATGCATCAGTATTAACAAAGCAATACGAGTATTACAGTGACCAGGTCCCCTCTGCATAATGAGCACTTTTACCTTTGATAATTTTTTCTCATAGAAAGGCTCATTTTATTTTAGGCTACTGCTGTACTTTCATTTAAGTACCATTTTGAATTGGACACTTTCTGCGGTGTTTGGTAAGGTGAAGTAAAAAACACTACAGGTAGTAAAATGCTTACCTTGAAAGCAGCGCTCACTATGGAAGGGCCGGTAGCAGTCACACTGGTAGCTGGTCCACAGGTCCACACAGCGTCCATGTCCATAGCAGGGGTCCGGCTGACACCACTCAGTCTTACTGCAGCCCAGCTCATGGCCTTGGTCTTCTGGAAGCGTTTGCGGTAGGATAGGCTTAGAGTCAATCACCAGGTCTTCCATACATCCAATGAAGCCCGCACCACTCTCAGAGTACTCCAAAAGCTGCTCTGGTGCTCCACCTACATACACCTGAGTGAAGGCTTCAGAGGGATGGAAAGCTGGTTCATCAGCACCACCATCTGTGACTGTGCACCCGTCCCTGTCACAGCCTGCGCCTTTCACAATCAGAACCAGGCCTTCATTATCTACAAACACATGAGCATCCCGCCAGTCTCCGTCACTGACCACACCAGGAAATGTTACATCCAGTTCAGACTCCTCAGAAAAGGCCTTTGCGTGAAGGCCACCATTCACAATCTCCAAGATGAGGTGATTGTCCACATCCCCTCTGTAGAAGAGCAACATATTGTGTATAGTCGTGCGGAAGCGTAGCTGTACTCCGAAACCATGGTGACCACGGTGCTCCACCTCCCTGCGGGTCCTTTCTTCTAGAACAACCTGGATGTGGATGAATCCAGGACTGGAGAAGGAGAAAGTAGTTCTGGTGGAGCACTGCTCATCATAGAAGCCATGAGGGCACAAGCATGTGTGGCCGTGTTCTCCAGCCTCCAGCCACGCCTGGCACGTGGCGCCGTTCTGGCATTCATGGTCCACACAGCCGTAGAGTTTCACATGGCAGTTATCCCCTCCCCATGGAAGTTCACCTGGCTCGGCCTCAGGGCAGTGGCAGGTGTAGGACGCCCTGCCGTCCTCACACCAGCCCCCGTTCTGACACGGCTGGCTCTCACATTCATCAATGTTGACTTCACACAGCTCACCTGCAAGGGGCGACACCGGGGGTTAGACATGGTGGTCAGGACTACAGGCTACCAGAGCAGAACCAAGGAGGGAAGGGGAAGGATGATGCTGACGTTTCCCCCATATTCTTCTTGTCAACAAATGTCATGCGTTAGTTAGTCATGTGCTGACTCCCCTACCCTGTTTGTAGCTCTCAGGTCCAAGCCCATTGGTGGAACTTTTAAAAAGCCTCATAAATATGGTTTCATTTTTAAAAAGGCTCAATAATTTCTTAAAACATTTGGTCTCTGTCATTTTATTTATTTAACCTTTATTTATTCAGCGAAGGTTCACTGAGAGGAAGCATCTCTTTTGATCACATTCACACAGTTCAACATTCATACATGGAAGCTGCCCAGTACTACCACAGTCTGATCTGATCACATTCATACCTGGAAGCTGCCCAGTATAACCACAGTCTGATCTGATCACATTCCTACCTGGAAGCTGCCCAGTTCAACCACAGTCTGATCTGATCACATTCATACCTGAAGCTGCCCAGTACTACCACAGTCTGATCTGATCACATTCATACCTGAAGCTGCCCAGTACTACCACAGTCTGATCTGATCACATTCATACTGGAAGCTGCCCAGTACTACCACAGTCTGATCTGATTCATACCTGAAGCTGCCCAGTACTACCACAGTCTGATCTGATTCATACCTGAAGCTGCCCAGTACTACCACAGTCTGATCTGATCACATTCATACTGGAAGCTGCCCAGTACTACCACAGTCTGATCTGATTCATACCTGAAACTGCCCAGTTCAACCACAGTCTGATCTGCTGCCACTGAGCAGCTCCACTGGAGCAGTTGGGGTTAAGGCCCTTGCTCAAGGGCACCTCGACTAAAACAAGTATTAAGTTTGTCATAGTTAGCTCTTTACTAATGTTAGTCCATTAACTCTAAACTATTTGGATTGTTTCATTTTATTTTCTGATCATATTTAATATGTATGTATAAGCGTAATATTTATTTTTAGAATAGCAGAAAATGTTAAATGTTGCATTGCCACTGATACAAAGAACATACAGTATAGTATTCTAAATTTGAACATAAGCCCATTTCTTACACGGTCCCAGACTCACCTAGAAATCCAGCAGCGCATGCACAGGTGTAGCCGTTGATCTTATCCTCACAAGTGGCTCTGTTCTGGCACGGTTCAGACTCACACTCGTCAATGTTGACCGAGCAGTTCTCTCCTGTAACGTGAAAGAAATGAAATGATTGTCAGAAAAATGTAAAAAGCTGTGAGAACTGATTAGTTTATTTAGGTTTCCTGACCTGCAAAGCCTGGCTGACACTGGCAGATATATCCAGCTGCATCTGCAAAGCTGAGCTCCCAGTCCAGCTCCCAGTGGGACGGATCTGAGCGCTCGAAACACTCGCCGCCGTTCTCACACGGCTGCTCGCCACACTCATCGATATCTATCTCACAGTTTGGTCCTTCATAACCTAGAGAAGACAACAACAGGACATGTAGTGGTATCAAACACATGAAGTGTTCCATATGTCTTCATAGATCAGTCACAATCTGTGAGGAAACAATCATAATAATAATAATAATAATAATAATAATAAGTATTATTATTATTATTTTTATAATAACAGCAATTAATAATAAACTAAGAACAAAAATGAACCTCTGATTCCTTACATCAGAGTGCTGTCTAGTGATATCAGAGAAGTAGCTTTCTTTCATCTCTGCCACAAGTTGATCCATTTCTGACATTTTTTATATGAGCATTTTAACTCTTTTGTGACTGGACTTATAACTCTGATTCTGTCTGTTACATTATACTGTTTTTGGCAAGGTCAGCTGGTCCACCACTTTGGTCTGCATAATAGTTAAATGTCTCAATAACTATAATCACCATGGAATGTTCTGCAGACATTCGCGGTTCCCAAAGGATCAATCCTTCTGACTTTAGTGAGTCTCTGACTTCTTTTTGATGCCACCAGGATTTTGTGGTTCTCAGTGAAATATCTCAATAACTATGGCTCATTTTCTTTCAGATGTATTTTACTTACAGAATTTATTTCTGCTCAAAATGTTGGCCAAGCGCCTAGACCTGAAGGCTGAAAGGCTAAGTTCATGAAGTTTGCTTTCCCACAGAAATATATTTAATTTCTCTCTATCTAATTGTAAACGTCCTTCTATGTGGAAATGTGCTAGAGTTACTCTATTTCATAAAGGAAGTGAGGCACTAGAGCTTAAAAAATATTTGCACTACAGCTAAATATTTGAGAACTTAATTTTTAATCAATTATGACAGTACATAAATTATCTCAATATTTTTCTACATGTCAGTCCGGTTCTTGTTCAAATGTTTACTACTGCCCTTGTAAAATTGACTGATAATGTATTCTCATCTTTGAAAAAGGTCAATTTACAGATGCAATTTCTTTTTTTACTTTTTATCGCAATCAATCTGATTATTTAACTGGGTGTACCACAAGGATCTATTTTAGGACCTTTACCTTTCTCAGTTGTATTAATAATCTTCCATACATTTGTTCTAATTGTTTTGGTCATGGTTTTATACACATCTGATTCCAATATGACTACAATTTAAACCTATCTGCAATCAGAGTTTTGCTCCAAAATGTTTTTCAAAACCTCATTTTGAACAAGCAGATCTTAAGTCTTGGTGATCCTTATTGATAACATAGTTCTGTAAATAACCAAACAAACTAAAAACATTTGCAATTTTGTGAGTTTGCACTTTATATGGCTTTCTTTTAAGAAAACTTGTTGGATTCTGGTGCAAAGCTAAAATACTAGTTATTCTTCTTCTTTAGGGTTTTACGGCAGTTGACATCCCATATGTTGCATTACTGCCTCCTACTGGTATTAACCGTCAGCTAATATTCTATCCCATTACAACTTTTTAGTTAAACCAGTGTTTTTCTACGGTGACCCCACTGGCAAACACATCTTTGACCCTGATTTCCACTCATCTTGAAAATACTAGTCGCTACTATTGTTCTGAGTAACTCCGAGCGTCTTTTTAAATTCAAACGGATGGCTTTAGAAAGAAATACAAAGGTTGTGTACACTTGGTGTATAAGTTACAGTTTAGATGATTGCCCAATCATCCCCCTGGCAGTGATTGCCCTGTGATGATTGCCATGTCTGTAGTGGAGTACCTGGCCAGCAGAGGCAGGCGTATCCTCGGACTCCCTCTGAACATGAGGCGCTGTGCTGACAGGGATTGGAGGCACATTCAGGGATGTCCACTTCGCAGTAGTCACCCTGGAATCCTGTATCGCTGCAGTCACATTCATAGCTGCAGAAGACACAATGAGTGTTTTTACAGAGAGATCTGACAAAGGGCAGTACCTGAACAGCAAACAAAACATGGAGCAACTGATTATCATGATAGGGGGATTGATCCTCTTTGTTGTTCACACATGTAAAGCAGCTGGCCAGAGCTTGTTTTTTCCTCTTAAGCAATATTACTAAACTGAGATCTGTAGTTTACACTGCTGCTATCTATACATGCATTTATATCATCGGACATTGACTATTGTAATTATTGCATCTATTGTGTAGAGTACAGATGTACTCAAGGAGCCCATGACATCACTGTTGGGTGTGGTTAAAGGCAGGGTGCAATTTGTGAAAAAAATAGATTTTTGATCATGCACAACAAAACAAAACATGAACATTTCAAGAATGAAATCCCCCTTCAAATACCATGGATATAGAGCCACTCGAACAGCCATGCCAAAACACTTATTTATGAACTTCAATATCCAACGGAAAATAATCTCAGAATGAAATAACACAACGTGGTGTCAACATGAAACACAGGGTGTTCAAGCAGGAGAGCAGAGTTCACTTCACGGCGAAAACTAAATACTTTCACCCAGGAAACACTCATTCGTTCCTCAGGAGTGTTTTACCAAACCATGATCTTTTTCCTAAACTTAACAGGTCGTTTTGGTGCCTAAACTTAACTGTCATCGCTGATGATGCGCACTTTTTCTGTCTAAACTCCACTACCACGGCCCCTGAAAGCACTGTCGGTATCTGGCGGTGCCTGTAGCCGGCTCACAGTCACCTGTTGGCTGCTGAACAACTGCTGCTGGTAGCCGGCGTCCTGGAGCTCTGGAGAGGCTAAATACAACCAGCAACTGCTGCTCAGATTTTATCGTTCCATGAACTATAGACTGTTCACGTTACAGCGCTTTACTAAGTTTATAATACTTCTGTTTTAGGTATATACTATATGGTCTATTGGTGAAGTAGCATTGATTACTTTGAGGGGGGGGGGATACATTTTGTCCCCACTGGGGGTAAAAATAATTCAGCAGAGGCAGGGATTTGTAAGCTAAGCATACGTTTTACCGGGAAAAAAAACACCCCGTCATTTATGACAAGCCCAGAAGGTATTCTGCAGCCACGAGGCTATGTTTCCAGAATCCTTCTAAACTATTCTAGATGCTGCTGTCCGTCACTGCATGATACAATATTAGCAAATCTATTTCCTAATCCAAACAAAGATGCTAGCTGGAAAATGCCATGTCACTGTCCAAAACTTTTCAATCTCAGTAATAAATCTCTATATTGTTGTTCCTTTGTGTACTCTTTCATATTTTCATACTCAATTAGATGTTTATTATGTCCCTTATGTAGTATAGAAGGAGCAAGAACATATGTTGTGCGATAGGAAACGAGAAACAATCAGTTTTACTGTGCAGCTGACCGAATATGTTTACATCCAGAGTCTGAGGATTCTAGGAACACCTTCAGAACTTACTGTTGTTAAAAACCTCCCGGGTATTTGTTGGGTATATCTTTTTTGCAGAAAAATGGAAGTAATGATAACAAACGAAAGGCACAAACTGCGCTAGGTCCAATAATAAAAGTCCCAATAGGGGGAACATGCACAAGCTCCCCGGTAGATCTGCCTTTACTGTTGAAGCTCCTCCAGACAGCAGGATGTTGACTGGCCTACCTGTTCACCATGTCATGGCAGCGGGCTCCGTTCTGGCAAGGCTCACTGGCACACTCGTCCACATCCAGCTCACAGTCGATGCCATCGAAGCCGGGCAGACACTCGCACGAGTACGTGCTGACCAGGTCGTGGCAGGTGGCCCCGTTGTGGCAGGGGCCGGGCTCACATTCATCGATTTCCACCTCACAGTTGACTCCTGGGGGAGGAGGGCAGAGTCCACATCAGTCAGTAGAAAGCACTGGAAGCAATGATGAAGATGGTCATATCTGGTAAAAGTTGCTATTGTTAATTGTGCTAATCCAGAGATCTTCAACAGGGGGTCCGGGACCCCGAGGGGGTCCTCAGAGTTGCTGCAGGGGGGAGCCGCCAAATTATTGTTTGATGGTTTAAAGAAAAATTCAAATATTTCATATCAACATGAATCCAATATATTAGTAAATTATTAAATTAATTAATTATGAAATATTAGTAAAGATAAAAAAATTATGTACACAACACTGATGATAGATACAGTTGGAGCTTAAGGATTCACTGTGGCCCATTTTAACATTAAAACATGATGTATAAGTATATGTATATGCCAACAATTTTTATTTTAAAAGCTTAGTATTGTATGCATATTAAGGTATGTGTAAAGGCTTTAGGCCACCCTACACGTTATTATAGGTCCAGTTTAATGGAACTGAATTTTATACAATATATGTAGTAGGGGGGTCTCTGTGTTAATCAGTCCCATTTTATAAATCAACACACCATCCACACTGCTCTGCCCTGATGTCTGTATCAGTCTATTCTGGTCTGCAGATAGCTGCAGTGATAAAAGTCCAAACTAAGTGATAGTGTGACAGCAGAATGCAGCGGTGCTGATCTAACCCGGCCGCTCACAAATAGCACCAAGCTCCTCTGACACAGAGCAGGCGTGTGAAGAAAGAAAGGAGTGGTAGAAAAGCAAGATGGGAGTGTGAGAGTTTATCTGAGCTGCAGATAAGATGGCTGACTAACAACATCTTACTGTGTACTTAAAATACTCCTCGTGCCTAGTTTATCAGAACAAACAAAACACTTAAGAAATGATGGTGAGGAACAGGACGTAGGAAAACAGAGCAATGCTGTGAGCGAGCAGCAAGTCTCTGCTAATGTGTTCTGTTAGGAGATGATTAATGATGACTTCTTCATTCACAGCTCCACACTAAAGCAAACACACATGCAGCAGGCTGAGCAATATGAAGTTATATTACTGTGAATCTGCAGTACCTGCAACTGTGTACATTGTGTTTTTCAGGTCTCACCATCCTGTACATGTTTTGAAAGTCTTTATGTAAGTTTCAGTGCAGGAAACCAACGATGTGCACCAAGGGGCAAACGAACTCAGTGTGATGCAACCGGACTAAATGAGGCAGGTGTGAAAGCCCCCTAAGACCCTGTAACAAAGGAGTATGTGATGACAATGCCTTACGTAATAAACATAAAAATGTAATAACAATTCACTTTATTATGTAATAACACCCACATTATGTAATAATCTGCTTCATTTTGTAATAAAAAACCTGAAAGCAATATGGAATAAATTCTTACAAAATGCAGGAGTTGCAATTTTTTAACAAAAATGTAATAATATGGTGCATTATGTAATGTAATGTACCAAAATGAATGTTTTCATTTATTTTTTATAATGTCATGTTTATTTTATAAATTCTAGCAATACTTAAAGATAGTATATCAAAGAAAAACACACTATACTACACTATCTTTTAATTTAGGTTCCCATGTTGCCCTGGCGTCATGGCGTGTGTGTGTGTGTTCGTGCGTGCGTGAGTGTGTGCGTGCATGTGTTTACCTGCAAAACCCAGCAGGCACTCGCACTCATAGTGGTCCTTCTCATTGATGCAGGTGGCGTTGTTCTCACAGGGTCGCGAGGCGCACTCGTTGATGTCGATCTCACAGTTATAACCCTGAAACCCCGGCACACAGAAGCAGTGGAACTCTGCCACTCCTTGTATGCAGATAGCTCCGTTCTGACAGGGCTCTGACAAACACTCATTCACATCTTCCTCGCAGGTCTTCCCCTCGAACCCCGGTACACAGCGGCATTCAAAGCCCTGTGGTCTCAACACACAGGTGCCATTGTTGCTGCAGGGTTCATCGATGCAGTCAGTCACATGTGTCCTGCAGTCCCATCCTCCATACCCAGGAGGACATCTGCAGAAGTATCCGTTCAGCTGGTCTACACACAGAGAGCGGGGCTCGGAGCACGGGTTGCTCTGACACTCGTCCACCTCCTCGGTGCAGTTATCCCCTGTGAGTCCGTCCGGGCAGATGCAGTGGTATTCTGTCGTGCCCGGGGTGCTGGTGCAGTCATCACACTGGGCAAAGAAGCAGGCGTCATAGAGCTCATCACAGTCTTTGCCCATGTATCGGACCCCCTCTCTGGCACAGAGACAGGCATAGTCATCCATGGTGTCCACACAGGTGGCTCCGTTCTGGCAGGGCGCAGACAAACATTTGTCTGAAGTGGCTGTGCACAGGATTCCTGAAACACAAGCACATGTTTGGAAGGATAAATGAATGCATGTGCAGACAGCTGTATCAGAGCTGAATGTCCTGTCACACTCACTGCTAATGCAAACATCACATTTCCTACAGCCACAGGAAATGCAACAAGTTGTCCCAGAAGTTAGCAGTACTGTCTTGGCAGTAAACAGCATCCTGTCAGTGCTGGCGTCTTCTGACATACAGACAAGCCTGGGCTGTCTGAATAAATAGAAAGCATAATAGACTTAATGTCAGGTCCATCACAAAGTGCTGCGGGGACACTTGCAGGACGGTGGGCAGGACCTGCTCATTAAATATATTTCCATGACAATATCTCCATTTAGCAGTAACAAACAAGTGGATTACCTGAAATGACCAAGTGTGACTAAAATAGGTCACCTGCTGTTAAACCTGTTTCACTTATTCAGCCTGACATTTCCTCTAATCTGCTCTCACTTCATGGAAGAGTCCTCGCACCCAAGTTCACATGCAGATGTCCTAAATCCTGACATAGACTGTACAGCTGAAGCCCACACGTGGCCCGCTCAGTCCAGTCTTTACAAGTCACTTGGTAATGATAAAGACGGGATATGTGCAATACTTTATGTGCGATTTATTGTTTTGACTGGCAGAGCTGGTGCTGTATTTTGTGTTTTTTGGAACTGTCAAGGCATTTATTTATGTGTGCAACTTTTGAGTCTAAAACGAATGTCCCTAGGGGCACAATAAAGTATATCATATTGTAATGTATGGTTGCAAAATAACGTTCTAATGTCCACGACATTCTCTGAAGTAAAAACTGCACCAGCTACTCTTTGCTGTTTGATTGGGGATTCATATGCTAATCCTGAAAATATATTAACACACAAAAAGATTAAATTCCTGCCATGAACTTGACAAGATGGGAAATGAATGCAAAGTTTACATGAAGTAAGAGTCAGGTCACTGGCTCTTGTCCCTACACAGTGAAGTCTCTGTAGTAGCTGGCAGTCATATGTGAATCAATATAACTAAATATATTGATTCACATAATAAACTAGAAAGAGTGCTACTGAGGCTTCATTTATTTAGACAATAGAAAGTGATCAAATCAAAATACTAATAACTAGAAGGGCCCCTCCCCCCAGCCATGCCCTCTGTCCCAATGTTATTGAGTACAAATGGCTAGTCTCCCAATGTAAACCAAAGTGTAAAATAAAATGTGTATCCACCCCGTGATGAACTATTAAATGAATTACTGACTAAAAGCTATGTGACAATATAATCCCACTGTAAAGGTTAACTGTACAGTATGTGATGACACAACAAACACTGACACTATATGAAAGTTCATTTTCACACTGAGAATTCAAAAATTACAGATGTATCTATTTGAAATATAAATGTATGGCTGAGCACTATCTTCATATTTTCACTTCAGAGCAGCACATCTCAGTTTTCTCTGTCTAGTACCCCTGCTTCTTCTGTGTATCAAACATATTTTAAATGTTTGTGAGAAAGAAAGATTGATATTGTATGGCGTGGCATTTCCACAGAGCTCTGAAAGCTGTTTATAAAGAGTATTATTAAGGGGTATTTTCGATGGAAGTAATAGTTTTTCCTTAGGGCGGCAGGAAAACAAAGAATATATTATGTGAGGCGAGCAGCGCATCACAGCACAGACATACTTTGTATTTAATATTTGGGGAAAATACTCTCAGTATATTATGTATTTATGTTGAATCTTGGAGCATTAATCCTGGGAACTTCAGGGCTTTTTAAAGGGAAGCATGCATGTACAACAAGAGATTTCCTACTGCAACAGACAGTACATCATAAACTACTACTGCGCTGGCTTCAAATCCTGTTGTCTGGTGACCCCTGACCTTTCCTCCACAGCCATAAGCAGGTCAGAACACATGCACATATTGAACAGATTTACTGAGTATATTCTTTCCTCTTGCTCGATGTTTTTGCAGTTCCCTGCTGTACTCTACTATGTGCCATGTTAATCATAGCGGAAACACGGCAGCAGCACTGAGAGGCTCAGCAGAAGCTGCTACCCTCACACCACTGGGATCCTAAATGATGCCTAAGACAATTTATCAATTCATGTCATTATTCAACTGTCTATTGAATTAATACAATTCTGACCCATCTCCTTGGATACCCAAAATAAGTAAGCAAGTCAAATATGAACTGAGTTTATTTAGTGTCTTTCAGAACAAATAAGCATACAAGCGCAGGTTTCCTTATATATTTCTGGATAACATATTAATAGTAGTCTCTCATAGCCAGACCTTCCTACACAGCGCTGCAGAGGAGGGTCTGCCTAGTCCACACAGCATTCTGGGATAGAAGAAAAACGTGCTCTGGTTTATTGGCATTTCTTTAAACTAATCACAGTCGTCTTGGGCGGTGCTAAGCTCCGGACAGAGCCACGGTGCCTCTGCTAAATAGTCTCAGGAAGGAACTTGTTTTGGTGGAACATGTGTACGTTCAAAAGTAGTTTTAGTCGTACAACGGAAAACTCAGATTGGACAGATAGTCTAGCTAGCTGTCTGGATTTACCCTGCAGAGATCTGAGGAGCAGTTAACCATAGTCCTCACAAATCCACCAGAGGTTAGAACGCCAACACAGAGACAGAGGAAGGGGACGGACATCTGGCCTAAATGAGGGACATCCGGCGGAATTTCCGGCAGCACCAGAACTATCCAGGACGTGGAACGTTATGGATATAGACTAAGTTGACAGTGATAGCAGAATGTCAGTGGGGATCAGCCGTGGCTGGAAGCTTTGGACACCAGCTAGCATCTGTAGCGGGAACAAAGTGTTACTTTAGAGTGACAGTTAACCTGCAGAACCAGATGTCAAACACCTGCCGTCTGTGCCCAGGGGCCCACTGGCTGTCCGTGGCCTCTATGGGCCACTACTGGGATCTTTAGTGTTGTTTCACAAAGACGCCTGCAGGCACAAGTTCTCCTGTTAATGAACATTGGCCCAGCTCCACATGCTGTTCCTTCTACTAGCTCTAATTGTGTTTCTTGTCTCAGTTAGCTTGTAGCCAGAGCAGATAATGACTGTACTGTGCCCTCTCGTCTCTTGGAGCCTTTAGGGGCAGTTCTGTGTGTCGGTTCACCGAGTGGATGTGAACACTAGTTCAGTGAGGATCTGTCTCCCCTCAGCAGCCAATGACATGCGGCCTCTGTGGAATTAGTCCACATTCCTTTTATTATGGCAGTCCCAACTCCCCGTCCACTACTCGCAGCCTCGCTGCCCCGACACTTTGATCAGCATCCTGTTCCCAAATGCTCCCTCAAGTGGAAGATATTCACAGTGAAGGGAGTTATGGAGGGGAAGCAGGGGGGCAAAGGGAGAGAATATTGAATCAGATCAACCGGTTGGGAAAAACTTTTATTAGTTGTTGCAAGTAGTTGCAAGTAGTTTTTTCTTTCTAACCCAGAGCGTGTGCAGCCCAGCAGACCTTGTTCAGCCGGTCACAAAGGATTCCAATGTCCCAGCGCAGCCATGCAGCCATGCAGCCATATAGCATCAGAGACATCAGAATTAGTCTCTGTATTTAATGGGAACTGTTTCTATTGAAAAGAATAAAAGAATGTTAGACTGCTCTGTATTGTTCCAGTAGACATGTGATGTTGTTAGTCTAATGTGAAGCCAGCCCTCATTAACATGAGTTATGCATATAAGATTAAGTGCATGAATGCATTACAGCTAATCTCCTTTGTTTGAATGTCTCATATGTGTAAAAGTATTCAGGCATGGGACTCTTTTTTTTTCCTCATTATAACAACATACTATATCATGTAATGACGATAAGTTTCTGATGTGTTTTGTGACATAAGATAACAAGCCTTAAAGCTTTATTAATTAATTTAATGATATTAATGAATGTCCATTACATTCAAGCCATTGCCAAATGAGTTGCTACAAAGCTAATTAAGACTATCAGCTCCACACAACTCTCTCTGGATTTCTCAGTATGACTATGTTCAGAAGATTGTGGCATACGGTGACTTTCCCACGCCGAAACTCCAGTGAAGATGTTTTTTAATCCTCCGTGTCCTCCTTGGTTACTAGCAACTGTGTGGAGGAGGGGGTGTGATCACTTAAGGCTTGTATCATGTGGACGCGCCGACAGTGTTGTTGTCATTACTTAGAATTCCTCATGGGGCAGACAGAAACTACACACTATAGCTTTAAAACAGAACAATAGTAAAAACAAGCTAGATCTGTCACTATAACTCAATTCAATTTTCAATGTATGTTCATATTTGAAGTGACAAACATTAAGAACTCAAATTATATTTACATATTTACAATGTAATGTTTTATATTTCCAATGAGTAAACAGGTATGATAAGTCATGGAGAATATTGAGGCGATAACTCAGCCACAGATAACCTTTTAGGAAATTACTGAATGTATAATTCTGTCTGTGGTTAAAATGAATGGCATTATTAAAGTCTCTGAACAGACACACAGGTGTTTCAGGTAATCTGTCTGATTGGACCAATCAGGACTGTGTGGGTGTGGTTAGACTGATTGATTGACATGTTCCTGAGTCTCCTGTAAGGGCAGGACAAATGACACCTTACCATTCTAATTGGTAGAAAAGATTTGTGACCTAATAAATACTTCTACCTGAGCAGAGTCTAATCAGCCAGACGAAGTGAAACCCCCTGTGTGGTGTTCAGGGGCTTTCATGTGTGGAGAACAGGTGTGATGATGCAGCTCTGGCTGATGATCCCTGATGGTCACTCTTGTTATAACAAGAAAAAATATGAGAAAACATTCTGCTTATAAGATTAAATAATTACAATAAAAGAGAAAATGTTTTAATGACGAAGCAGTGTTGGCATCCTACTGCATGCACCTTAGCCCTGTCCATAATAATCCATAGCCTCTATGTGATTCAAGCTTATTGGATATACTGTGGCACTAAAGCATGTGTTAAAAGTTTATAATATATATATTAAATATAACATACCATAAACATGCCACAGGCAGTGAGCCCCAGCACCCAACCCCCATGATTGATCATTTTGCGTAGAAGTGATCCACTCTTGGGCAGCTGCTCTCAGCTTTACACAGGGCTTAATTTGAGCACATGTTCCGGCACAGCACGGTTCTGCGCTTCAAGTGACGCAAGCGTTTGTGCTGGTTGAGATTGCTGTTATAGCCTCATTTCATTACATTTTGTACCTATGCAGTGAATGTTCTGAAATTAAAATAAACATTGCCCTGATGTACACACAGCATTGTTGAGGTTTTTTTAGTCAGAGAAGCTACGTAGGCAGTGTCATTTTTTGTTGTTGTTCTGTTACCTCCAACCCCTGTTTTGAGTCGCCGGATCCACCCCCCCTCTGCGCTCCGGGACCTCCTACTTCACAAATTAAGCACTGGCTTTACACCATGGCCCAGCGTCGCCCTCTGGAAGCAGAAGGTTGCTGTCATTTCCAATTTTTGTTGAGGTGCATCTTCTCTCAGTGTGAGCCGTAGACACTAACTGTGGTTGAGCTGTACAGATTAGAGCGGCGAGAAGAGCCATGGTTTCCAGATTAGGCTCACGTCAGCTTGATGTGAGAAAAGAGCAGGATAAACATGAGCATTGATTGAGCAGGTGATCCTTTGCTTGCTTGGTAAGAAACTTAACATAAGTGCTGTTGGGTCAAACATTGGTGGAGAGTCAGGTAAGGCCTTTGTTCTAATGAATTCAGATGATTTCATTGATTCATCCCTGTCTTTAAAGAATCCCTTTCAGCACTTTACAGTACAGTGTTCATTTGGATATGTTCTGAATGTCACATCAGCAACTTCATCAGAACGTTCGGATCATCAGGTTCACTGTCAGCTCATGTGTTAAAGACGTTTAATTCAAGGTGAGGGAAAGACCATGGTTATGGCAAATAAACTATGTCAAAATAAGTGGCAACACTTGGTTCAGGTTTAAAAAAAAAAAGCAAACATTAATTGCCGGTCTCACACTATCTCCGGCATTGGCACTGAATGCAAAAAGTGAGATAGTTAACCATGCAACATGGACCAAATTGCTATGACACCATGTTGCTCATTCAATTCTATAATATATAATAATATAATATAATATATCCTTTATTTGCCAAGTACATTTTACACATACAAGGAATGTTTCCTCTGCATTTAACCCATGCTAACTGACCAGGGTCCAGCTGCAGTTGTTATGCCGTGCCTTGGTCAGGGGCAAGTCAGAGTTCCCAGCGTGCATTTTTTTTTACGGTGAGAGAACCTTCCCTACATAGAGCGGCCCTGACCAGACCTCAGCAGTGCTAACCGACCATTCTAATGCTGCCATAAAACCAGCTACCATTCTAACAGCAACATTTAAGATTCAAATGAATTAAATTATGAAATGAGGTAATTAAAATAACCCTAACCCTGAGCTCCCGTAGAGGGCATGTTTGACCACTATCTGAACTTTGAACATGAGGTTTCCAAATCAGTGCAAAAAAAGCCTGGGTTTTCTTTGACATTTCCTAAAATAATAATCATTGTCTGTGATAATAACGACAAATTGACTGGTCTTGTATTTATTTTGATGTGTGATCTAGTCTGTCACTTTGTGTCTCTCTGCTTCATTCATGCATTGCTTTTCACTGTGCACACCTTCTTCCTATCCACCCCCCACTTTAGTCTCCCCCCCGTCTTCCACCTGAGCAGGTCTGGCAGCCTCCCTGAACTCCAGAGCCGGTCCATGGTGTAATCCCTCAGGCCTCTTTGGGCCAATCCCCTTGCTCCTCTAATCTCCGGATGGAGGATACGTGCACAGATTACAGCTCGAGCATGTGTCCACTCTCTGTCTCCAGATTGTCTCTCACATACTCTTCTTCTTCTTCTTCTCTCACTTTGAGCTCACATTCCCCCAGCTTCCCATACTCAAACACTCATTAACATGGCACACATTGGAATAACACTATAACATTTCAAAGTTTTATACCATTTATTTCATCCACACTATTTTCATATACATTCACAAAACCTTATGCAAAATGAGCTGCTGGAGGGGCTGTAGCTTTAAATGAGTCTGTGATTGTATTGCTCCTATAAACATGCTGCAGTTATTAGATATATATTTTTAATACAAATAAAGCAACATATGTAGTACTCTATACTTAAGGACTATAGTGAGCATGGCCAGCCAGATTTAATCTCCAACTTGGTGTATGATTGTACTAATACTCCATAACTTCCTATAATCTTCACAACATTGTCCCATACAGCATTATGGATAATCCACAGAATACAAACAAGGTTGATCCTGACGGTTCAGACACCTGTACCTATCAGACGTGACGCAGAGGACACGGAGCAGACACATCACACACAGCAACTATGTCTCCTCTGGTTTCCTGTCTGCCTATCAACTGTCCAATCAGGAGCTCCAAAATATCATCTCTTGAGGTCCACAGCTCAACACCAGAGCATTCTGTCCTTCACACACTGATTTCCTCTGTCTTTTGTCTCTGCCTTCCTCTGAGACAGAACAGCGTATCTAGTTTTCTCTCCTGTGAATGAAACAGGACAGAAAGCAGAGCTTGTCCACAAGTCCGTGCTTCCATAAATCCAAGCACGCACGTATCTACAAACCCCAATTCCAATGAAGTTGGGACGTTATGTAAAACATAAACAAAAACAGAATACAATGATTTGCAAATCCTTTTAAACCTATATTCAATTGAATACACGCCAAAGGCAAGATATTTAATGTTCAAACTGATAAACTTTATTTTTTTTTTGTGGAAATATTCACTCCTTTTAAATTTGATGCCTGCAACACGTTCCAAAAAAGCATGGACAGGGGCATGTTTACCTCTGTGTTACATCACCTTTCCTTTTAACAACACTCAATAAGCATTTGGGAACTGAGAACACTAATTGTTGAAGTTTTCTAGGTGAAATTATTTCCCATTCTTGCCTGATGTACGACTTCAGTTGCTCAACAGTCCGGGGTCTCCGTTGTCGAATTTTGCTCTTCATAATGCGCCCCACATTTTCAATGGGAGACAGGTCTGGACTGCTGGCAGGCCATTCTAGTACTCGCACTCTTTTACTATGAAGCCACGCTGTTGTAACACGTGCAGAATGTGGCTTAGCATTGTCTTGCTGAGATGGCAGCATATGTTGCTCCAAAACCTGTATGTACCTTTCAGCATTAATGTTGCCTTCACAGATGTGCAAGTTACCCATGCCATGGGCACTAACACCCCCCCCCCCCATACCATCACAGAAGCTGGTTTTTGACCTTTGCGCTGATAACAATCTGGATGGTTCTTTTCCTCTTTGGCCAGGTGGACATGACGTCCATGATTCCCAAAACCAATTTGAAATGTGGACTTGTCAGACCAC
The DNA here is from genome assembly GCA_023566125.1 of Zingel zingel. Taxonomy (NCBI): domain Eukaryota; kingdom Metazoa; phylum Chordata; class Actinopteri; order Perciformes; family Percidae; genus Zingel; species Zingel zingel. The sequence continues at coordinate 4,549,405 of CM042329.1, read as the reverse complement.
AGCTCACTTTTCCACTTTGCTTCAGTCCATCTCAGATGAGCTCGGGCCCAGAGAAGCCGACGGCGTTTCTGGGTGTTGTTGATATGTGGCTTTCACTTTGCATTGTAGAGTTTTAACTTGCACTTGTAGATGTAGCAACAAACTGTGTTGACTGATAATGGTTTTACGAAGTGTTCCTGAGCCCACGTGGTAATAACCTTTACATAATGATGTTGTTTTTAATGCAGTGCCGTCTGAGGGATCGAAGTTCACGGGCATTCAATGTTGGTTTTCGGCCTTGCCGCTTCCGTGCAGAGATTTCTCCAGATTCTCTGAATCTTTTGATGATATTATTGACTGTAGATGATGAAATCCCTAAATTCCTTGCAATTGTACGTTGAGAAATGTTGTTCTTAAACTGTTTGACTATTAGCTTACGCAGTTGTTCACAAAGTGATGAACCTCACCCCATTGTATTCTGTTTTATTTATATTTTACACAATATCCCAACTTCATTGGAATTGGGGTTTGTACATTCAGGCACTGGAGTTGATCGTGCACATGCACGTCATATCGTTACATTTCATCATCAGATCATGTGTCCAGTGGTGTGCCTCAAGGGTCGATTCCTGGGCCATTCCTATTTTACTGGTGTGGTAAAGGAATGACTGTTTCAACATGTTGTACCACCTGACCACTTGAAATGATATGTTTGTTTGTCATTGCAAATAGCAGCAGTTTATCAATCCCCACCTGAATCAGCCCCCGCTCACCCAAATGCTTTCATACTGCACAAGCCTACCCCTTCTTGTTCTGCTCCTCTACCTCTTTAAACTAGTTAATAACATAGGTATTATCCCAGTTGAACATTCATTTAATAAAGTAACATTATCAAGAACATGAGCGGCACAGTTCACCTTTACATGAGTCACTCTAGTGAGCACTTATTTTTGACTTTGGTTTGGATGATAAGCATCACTGGCTTTTTTTTTTTTTTTCTCGGTTTGTACTTCACGTCATGTGAAATTGAATAAACACCTACAATGTCCTTATAGTTGCTTTATAGCAAGTGTTTTATAGCTGCTTCAGTCGGCACGATCCATACAGAATTCCAGTGAGATTCCACTGAATGATGAACTCACAGTAACTGGACCTGTGTGCTATCAATCATGTGTTTTAGAAGAGCAGCAGTCCCTGCCTTTTTTCTGCCACCATGGCTTTAATGTTCTTTACCATGCCATTCAATGGAAAGAGTCCATGCTTAGAAACATCTCCCAGAGTTCACATCATCACATCACATAGAACTTATTCTGCCTGATGTCCCTTTGCCTTTTAAATGTTAATGGAACATAACTTTCAGAAACAAAACGTAACCTTTCTGGACATTGTGTGACCTTATTCATGTGCAGACAGATATGAATGAGATTCTCTCCACTGATCTCACCCATGTTTGCTCTGCTTGAGTGTGCATGACTGAGGAGCACTGCCTCTGATTCAGAACCATTCATGTGTCAAATCTGAAAGACCGAGCTAGTAAAAATAACTGAAATAACTGTCCATTGACCATCAACACCTACAATCAACGATGTAAGCTTACACCAGCGGCAAATGTTTAAGAATCCAGTTAAGAGATTTGTCTACAAAACATCACACAGTGTCAGTAATTACAATAATGATCCCGCACTTGCTCGAGGTTTCTCAGTATTGTGAAATCCACTGGAAACTAGCCAATGCCCTCATCATTGTTGTAAGTGACAAAAGACAAACGACAACCTGTCTCCATCTATTTGAGTCTCCTAATACAGGGGGAGCACACAGGAGCCCAATAAGCTCCCAAAAGCCCACTTATGTGCCATTCATAGAGCAGCACTTCTGAGAGCCTTGCTGACATTCCTGAGGCCTGCTCCATCACGGCTCGTCTGGACTAACCAATATAGCACTAATATTCTTTGTGTTAGCCAATAAGCATGCTGCAAATATGGGCGCTAAAATAGTTGTTTGATTTTTATATTTATGTCCTTGTAATAACTCTTTCCATCAAACCTGTTGCTTTTACAAGAAAAGTACAAACAACACAGAATATCTTGAGATATACAATGTGATTTCCTTCAATTACAATTAGACAGACATCATCCAAAAGGAACACTGCAAACTGTCCTGGAACACAACAGTTGTCTTACTCACCCCATTTGAACATCATCATTGTCAGCAGTACTGTCTTTAGATTCAGATGAATCTTCCCCAACTCCATGGTTAAACCAAAAGGTAATATGTAGAAAAAAAAGAAGTGAAAAGTCCTAAAGCAGTGACATGCGGCTGTGTGGTGGAGAAGCTCCTGGCTAAGTTGCTGTTGCCCAGTGTTTAGAGGCTGGCATGCTACACACTGCCCATGCTTGGCTACTAATGAGTGCAGCAGCGAACTCCAACAGACAGCCCTCCCTGCTCTGCACTCACAGAGTGTAATCAGCCATGAGAGCAGAGAGACGACAGGAAAACATGAGCTGGATTAACACCTGCTAATAAGGATGCTCATTCTCTGAGCTCCTGGTTAAAAGGGATACTGTAAGGGAAGGCATAAATACACTATGTTAAAAAACAAATGTATACTGTAGAACTGGTAAAAAGAACCAAGATTAAAAAAGAATGTCATTAAAGGTATAGTTATCCCATTAAAGTCGTTCATACTATGAGTGGAGTAGGGTTACCAAACGATAGAGATGTCCATTTATCTCTATTAAAAACACGTTTTAAATTATACTTCTCTTTTTGTGGACTAGAGCAATGTTAAAACCACCCTGAGAACATAGGACCCTGGGAACATAAGGCCCTGAGAAGATAGGATTCTGGGAACATGGGACCCTGGGAACATGGGAACATAGGACCATGAGGACATAGGTCCCTACGAACATAGAAACCTCAGCACATAGAACCCTCAGACCATAGGACCATGAAGACATAGGACCCTAGGAACATAGAACCCTGGGAACAAAGAACCCTCATACACTTGGGGCCTGAGAACATAGGACCCTGGGGACATGGAACCCTGAGAACATAGCACCCTGGGAACATAGGATCATGGGAACATAGGGCCTTGAGAAGATAGGATTCTGGGAACATGGGACCTTGAGAACATACGGCCCTGGGAAAATCATGGGAACATAGGACCATGGGAACATAGGATCCCAAGAACATGGGACCCTGAGAACATTATGGGAACATAGGATCCTGAGAACATAGGACCATGGAAATATAGGAACCTTGGAACATAAGAACCTAGAAACATAGGACCCTGGGAACATAGGACCATGAGAACATAGGCCCATGTGAACATAGAAACCTTGGAACATAAGAACTTAGGAACATAGGACCCTGGAAACAGGACCATGAGAACATAGGACCCTTAGAAGATCATGGGAACATAGGACCCTGGGAACATAGGACCCTGGGAACATAGGACCCTGAGAACATAGGACCCTGAGAAGATCATGGGGACATAGGATCCTGAGAACATAGGACCATGGTAACATAGGGCAGGGAGGGGCTGGCTGCCACATTTAGATGGAGCACTTTACCTAATGAATGCAGACTGAGATGACCATGTGCATATAGCAGCAAGGGAGGCTCCCCTTTTGCCATAAGGCACATGATGTAGCAACGCATGGATTGAGTGCACTTGTACCCAGGATGGGACAGGCACACCTGAAAATGTATATGCCTGCTCAATGGTGTATCTACAACCCATTGGTAAAGCCTTGGCTTTGACAAAGGTCTACCCAGATGACTGGAAGCAAACTGAACAGCTGGTCAGTCTTCCTAAGGGCCTGTCTGCACCTGATGTAATCTGCTAGGGCCCTGACCAGGTACAACATGGACTGAGGCTACTGGACCACTTGTCCCTTCTCAGGAGAGGAGAGTGACTTTACAGGCTGAGTCAGAAGGAACCCAGATGGAATCTTAGACAGGAAAGTCTGGCGAAGGATTACACCCGACCCATCCGGTAAAAACCTGCAACCTTCACTGTGAACAGACATGTTCATGGAGCTTGCATACACTTCTGTTAAAGGTTATGGCCAAAAGGAACCCAGTTTTACAGGAGAGACATTTCAATTCAGCAGCCACAAGGGGCCAAAAAGGGGGAGGGGGGAATGCTGAAGCTACAGCTTGGTTGCCAGTTTGCAGAAAACAAGGGGAGCCCAGCCCCCCTTGCGTGTGGATGTAGGCTGCCACCAACGTGCTGTTGATTCTGACAATGATGTGATGACCTCTTAGTCTGGGCAGGACATGGCAAAGTGCTAGGTGAACCGCTCACAGCTACAAAACATTGATATGCTGAGTCACCAATCACCTGCTGTGATGGTTTGCCTGAGTGGCTTTGCATATCTTTAAACGGGGGCCTGAGGTCTCCTGGTCCTCTCACCCCCTTGGAGCGGCCCCCTGTTGCTGACCTATAATCACACATTCTGGATTTACATAATAAGTCACTGTATTTTCACTGAAAACATCAAAAATGTCCAAAACAAAAGCATACTGATGTAATAATACATCAGTAGTACATACTGTCAAAATCATTTTTCTACACTCACCAGTGTTTACAGATATCCAAAAACAAATGACTATAATATTCTATACTCCTTTAACTGAAGGCATGATAGCCTAAATCCACCACACGTCCTTGTGTGAACCAATCAGCCTCTGGCATTGTGTTAACCTGTGCAGTCCAGTTAATCCAGGCCAGGTTTAGGCACTGGCTCATTCGTGTCTTCAGCAGCTTTAGTAGCTCCTTTGTAGTATGGAGCTTAGCAGTCAGACATCCATCACTTAGCCTGTTAGAGACTTGTTACCTCCCTTTACTCCTCCATCCCCCACCCCTCACCATACACCAGCTGTGCCTGACACCCCATGACCTACCAGACAGATTTGCACCCATGAACTTTGTGTCACCTGCAGTAGCTGGCACATGATGAGGATATTGTGAATTTGGGTATTGTTATGTGCATCATGTCAAAACTTAAACTGTGGGCTGGTATTCAGCCTGAAAATAGAACCACAAGGGTCTATGTTGGTGTGTTGCTTCAGGTACCGGTGAGAAGATAAAATCCAATAAAAATACAATATATCTGTTATCAGCAGTTTAGAGTTATATGAGTTTGGATTTTACACTTCTGGAAAGTTATCAAAATCATTCTTTATTTTATCATTGTTTTATTGTGCTTTAAAAAGGTTAAATGTGCCTTATTGTCATTTCTAAGCATACACAGAAAAATGAAATTCATCATTTGTATTAAACCCATCCTATAGGCTTACAGAGGAGCAGTGGGGGGACAAACTCCAGTCTTTTGGCCATTGCCTTTGTTCACGGGGCGCTGACAGGAGCTCTAACATAACATACATGTTATTGGTGGTAGGAGGAAACATACGCAAACATGGGGAGAACATGCCAACTCCACACAAAGAGGCCCTGCCTTATTTTTTGCTGAATGACCCTGCTGCGTTTATTGATGCAGTTCTAAAGTTGAGATCTCCAAAGTTGAACATTTTTAAATTTTGAGCATATCAAACACTTCATTTCCTGCATTCTGTTTAATTTTTCTGCAACAATGTGTGTCTTTTCTGAATGAAGTTATGGTGCAAATGTCTTTATTTATGTAAAGGAAATTATATTAGGTTTTTGGGGTGTGTTGCACTGGCCAGTTTCGATTATTGAGGGGGTTGGAACCCCCCCATCCTCCCTGTTAATTACACCTATGTCCAAACCACACACTGTTTTAGGATTGATTTTAATATGTTATTTCTTACCTACAAATCAATAAATGGCCTAGCTCCAACCTCTCTCTGTGAGCTAAAACAGCCACACGTCCCACCAACTGGTCAGCTGACCTGAGTGCCCTCACTCAGGTCAGCTGACCAGTTGCTCCTTGCGGTCCCAAGATCGAGGTGAAAGCACAGAGCCAATCACACCTTTACTGTTGCAGCCCCCAAACTCTAGACAAGTTGCCTCTACACTGCCTGCTTTTAAATCCAATCTTAAAACATATAATTATTATCTGTTTTTTTAATCACTATGAGATTTGCTTTTCTTTCATATTGTCCTCGTGTCTTTGAAACTAGTCTTGTTTTTATGCTTTTGCTATAATTTTGCTCAATTTTCAGCACTTTGGCTACATGTTGTTTTTAAATGTGCTTTATGAATATGGTTGGATTGATGATTTCTTTATTCTAAGTTTTACCAGTACTGGAGCTAAACACAACATGATATGGTGATGGAGGAGAGATAATCAAAAGGGTACATCACCTTGGGAGCACCAATGTGCTCAAGACATTTCATGGAAATGTGCAAAACACATTATGAACAATTTTGTGTCAACAATTTGATAACATGGTGGCACGAGAGGATGGCCATTGGGGTATTTACAGAGTTCATACAAGTTACAGTAAATTTCAATCACAACCTGGCCTTTAGATTTTAATGGAAAGTGGAAATGTTGGTCTAATGAATCTACTATCCTGCAACTAATCAATTATGGGGTCGTTAATGTAATCATCCTCCTTGGACCAAGAATATCTAGAGCAAAACCATTAGATGTGCTGATATCTTACGTATCCCAGAGAACATTTACAGGCCCTGGTGTTTGCATGTTGGCATGATGTGTGTGAATATGAAACTGGTGATGTGGAGGCAGGTAGGGATATTGAGCTGTCCCATGAAGACAGCTTGGAATCTGAAGCTGTTCACTAGTACATGACACAACCTCAGACAGCACACAGCCCAAAACTTTCATCGCTGCAAATGTTTTATCACTGAACACCTTGCAGCTAAGTGATGACATATACCCTAACTCAAGTCAAACTGAGTCATTTCATCGGATGTCCTTTCAGTACATAAAGAAACTTGAAGGCAAGCTGTGGGGAAATCCAGCATGATACAGCGTAAACACGGAGGGAATAGACGGCTGCAGCAGATCTGCTGTTGTGTCCTTGAAAGGTTCCTTCTAATCAGGAACAGATACGGATGGAGTGGTAAACCACACGAGGACTACGCAGCCTACACGAGAGTTCTTAACACCATCTATTAGTCAGCCATTATGTCAGCTGAAAGACCCCGCTCCTTGCATCTCTCAGGTCTTTTAGCCCCGATCAGTCCACTTTTTGGCGTCAGTGTTTCAGCATGATGAGCTGACAGGACATGACACTCTGTGCCCTACGCAGAACAAACAGCACAGACATGACTTATTACCATGTTATCAGGGATATATGTATGTGCTTAGCTGACTCTTGGGATTTGTTCTACTTTAGTGGAGAAACTGACAGCAGCACCTAAAATCCAATCATAGTTCAACCATGAATCACACAGAGTGTTTGGATGCTGATCGGACCGTCATCTTTTGAACCTTCTGAACCCCCCAGTTAATCTGTGAGTTATACTGTAGATAGGGTTAACTCCACTGTTACTCTATTCAAATGTACTCAGAAATGTGATATTTCCAGAACAGCCACAGTGTATTTTTCAGTTTCATTCACTTGTAGGGGCCCCCAGCAGCTTAATCTGACCCTTGGTATAGGAAGGGTTCATCTTGATGTCTGTCAATCATCTTTTATAAAGTGCAGCTTATTGAGTTGACTTTTGTCCAACAATGGGGCCCAGTAGGAAAGGTAAAGTTGTTGAGATTGCATCGCCAGGTTGTAGTTCCCCGACTTGGCAGATACAAAAACGTGTTAGAGCAGTTACCTAATTCAGTATTAGCCATCAGATTGGGACACAAGCCCAAGAATTTGGAATTCTTCGGGAAACAAAAGATTCCGTTCAGAAAACAGCAAACTTGAGTTAACTGTTGACAAGCTTCAGGAGATGAATATGAAACTGCTAACGTTTGTGGTGTGAGTTTACATTGTGGGGGTGGTGTGGAGTTTAAAAGATGTGCAGGTCTTTTTTAATCTTAGACTCATTTTGATTTGAATAAAGACCCCTTTTGAACAAATAATATGCCATAGTGCAATACAGTCCCCAAAAAAAGCATCACAAATACACTGAGAAAGACGTGTTCCGCAGGATAATGAGCTCCTAATGTGGTAGTACTGAATACAGAAATGATTAATTTTCTAGGGGTTGGTTGGTTTACCGGTGGAAATATCACAAAATCACAAACTCTACCTTGACATTAAGTAAATTAATCCCATCTGGAACAAGCCTGACTTACACAGGGTCAGAAAAAAGTATCACACAACAACTCACTGGTCTCAGTTCGCCATCTGGTCCAGAGGTACAGCATCAGGGGCAACCAATACCTGCAATATTTACAACTCAAATCAGCCATCCAAACCAAATGTAACACTACATCCACTTAGATCTCAACACTTCAAGCTCAAGAGTCAAGAGTTAATTAACATCAGCCTGCAAAAAATATATATATACAAAATACTATCAATAAAGTGGAAACAGGACTTGTCCATTGCCCCTGATGCTGACTTCTGGAACCGAATCTGCCAAAATATCTACCTCATGACAGAAAAAAACTAATACAGTACAAATAACTCCACAGAATTCCCTCCACTAGGCAGAACCTTTTCAAAATGGGGTTCACATCAGAAATCTGGACTAAGAATCCAGATCTCTGAGAACTCCTGACGATTACATTCACCCCATCTGGCACTGCACAGCTATTCAACAAGACTGGAAAGAAGTCCCAGAATCCCTGGCTGCTCGGGCTGTCACACTCCTCCATCCCCATGTGACACTTTAACAACTAATTAACCTGAGCAGATCAAACATGAATGACTCCTCATAGCCCTAACTATCGCCAAGACAACGAACAACTCAAAGAAATAAGTAGGCTAATGCAGGAAACACATCTGAGATTACGAAGAATCAGACACAAAGAAACTAGGCTACAGTGTAATATTTCTCATAATGAATTTGGCAATCCCACTTTAATTTCAATCATTAATCACTGGATAAGGAAATTATATTATTAACTGGTAAATACATAGACATTTATAAGTGATTTTAAAATGTAATTTATTTTAAATAACTGATTAGGCTATATACACTTTTTTGTTGGTCTGCTGTGTGCGTGCCCGCCTCCCGTTCTGTTTGTTGGTGTGCCTGCACATGGTGTCAATGAGAATAAAGCTAAATTGAATTGAATTGAAAAGTCTATAATTATTGGGATGTCGCGGGACCTTCCTGGCTGCATGGGACCAATGCATCAAAACTACATGTAGGGAATAATATGCGTTATTAGTTTGCCCTCTGTTTGTAATTATTCGAGATAGAGCCCTGTGCACACACAACGGCACCACGGAGAAAGTCAGGCGTGGAGCGGTCCACGTTGTGCGTGACACCGGAAGCTAGTTATCTGACCTGAGCAGCCATGATGTAAAAATAGCCCGCAGTGTCGTCTTATAGGAGAGTTAGGTCCTATGAAGAGGAAATTCCAAGGCAACTGCAAAGCTAAAATAAAATAAAATAAAATAAATGTGTTTGTGTAGCGGATACATATGGAAGGGAGGACGTAATGATACTTGACTTAATGTTCTGAATATGTTCACTACGTGTTGTTTTCGGGAAAATGTCACATCTACGGTGCCTCCTGTAAGACAAAGCCGAGGGTGTAAAGAGCCCAGGCTACATTTGCGTTTCCATTATCTTGTGGTTTTCACCATCGGGCTGTTGTCTTTATACATCCATATGCTGTCAGAGGCTGCTCTCTATCTCTTCTACTGACGTCACGTACACAATGAAGAGAAGACTGACGTCACTCTGTTAGAGTAGCCTACTCTCATCATGGTGGTTAGCTAACGGGAGCTACGAAGCTAGGTCACTTCTGGGACAGCCCTGACAGGTTAGCTTCGACAGCTAACAGTTGGCTATGTGTGGCTAAGTGACTGACCGGGAAATATACGAGACTCCCTGCAGCAGCTCTCTGGTTGGTGGACATTACATACGGAACTGTATTCACTGCAGTAACGTTGACGGTACCAGACACTGTTCACGGATTGTTTGGGTGGCACCGGTCGTGTTACTTAGCTAACGTTGCTGCAAAAGTTGCTAACTAGCCAGGTGGCTAATGTTAACTTAGAATAAATGCTAAGTAATCAGCTGACAGCGGTTGACTGCAGCTATTTCTGTCATGTTGCCACACATCCATAAGTCATTGTATGTGGTGCTATGTTCTCTCTGGCTTACCAAACTGTTACAGTGTGACCCATTCAGAACGCTACGCTGAATACTGGACTGTATCGTGAATGCTTGGTCTGTTGGACTACATGTGAGAAACGTATTCAATCAAAATGATTTGAAACATGACATTTAAAACTCTTTTACCAGCTAATTATTGGCAGTTTGACTCGATAGACGATTTAAATAATGTATGAAATATTTATTAATTCTCCGAGATGACCCACTAATTAGGACTTGTGTCATTTCTATTTTTACATTATGCTGTTGGTGTTTTGCTCTCTGTGAATTCAAGATATGTAACTGTACGATGTAACACATACTGATGATGCTACCTAATCATCTACAGTTGCCCGATATGTATTTACTCAAGTAACTAGTTGATACATTATGTATTATATTGCATCTATATGATACATTTGGATGTCATGAAACAGTCAGTTCAACATCACATAAAGCCATGTTACTAAGCATTCACATTTCACCACTCACTCTGTTCCTTCACAATTAATAATCAAGCAATCAACAGTATAACAATTTGATTAAAGTAAAACTGTCGTAGCCTGTCAAATAGAGCTGGGCCGTATGGAGAAAATCCCATATCCCCATATTCTTGACCAAATACATCAATGTTGCTATTTTGGCGATGTTGTAGAGTTGATTATTGGTGCGTTAACAAACAATGTTCAGACAATGACAAAACTTTACTGTAATGTAGCCTTTAAAACCAGGAAAAGACATATTACGATATTACGATATCCAAAATCTAAGGTGACATCTAGCTTCATATATCGACATATTCCCCAGCCCTACTCTCAAAGTCTATTTCTAAATGATTGCATAATGAATATCCTCGTCCTATGGGACTCCCTGGGGTTATGAATGGTAACCCTAACCCTGTGATCCTACAGAGCGGATGATGAGCTGACGTGCGGCTGGGCGGCGTTCCTGTCGGTGTTGCAGCTGGCTCTCATGTTGCCATGGAGACGGCAGCCTTCGAGGGCTGGCTGCAGTCCGTCTCGGCCTCTTTCCTTACCCTGAACGACCAGCAGCGCAACCAGTCTCTGGACCAGCTGATCTCTCTAAGCGGCGCCGTGCAGCTCCGCCACCTGTCCAACGGGCTGGAGACGCTGCTGAAGAGGGACTTCCTGCGCCTCCTCCCCCTGGAGCTGGCCTTCTACCTGCTGCACTGGCTGGACCCCGAGACCCTGCTCACCTGCTGCCTGGTCTGCAAACAGTGGAATAAGGTCAATACCCTATATCTGATATGTTATATTTTACAGTGTTTCTTTCAACTGACACAATAAATGTCTGAGTGTCCATTGTGATATGTCGCAGCCTTTTGCGATGTGTGTATTGCAGAAGTTGATATTGCGATGACGCTAAAAAAAAACAAATACGATATATTGTGCCTATATGGTGAATATAGTACTGTAGTCATGGGTGCGTCAGTAATCTTCTCTTCTCATTTGTCTTAAATGTCTCCTCGTTTCCCTCCAGTGTTCTCCGTTGCTCCATCGCGTGGACCAAAAACCTTTATTCAGACTGTGTACAGATCAGTCAAACACTTTGTTGAATTTTTTATTTTCATTTTCTATTAACCTTTATTTATTCAGGGGAGGTTCACTGAGAGGCAGCCTCTCTTTTGCAGGAACGCCCTGGCCCCTGATCATATTCACACAGTTGCACACATTCACACCTGGAAGCTGCCCAGCACAACCACAGTCTGATCTGCTGGCCACTGAGCAGCTCCACTGGAGCGGTTGGGGTTAAGGGCCTTGCTCAAGGGCACCTCAAAGGTGGTAATGAGAGAGGGACAAGCACTGCTCTTTCACTTTCCCCACCCAGATTTTATCCTGTCGGTCTGGGGATTGACCTCCCGGTCATAAGCTCTCTTCTCTAACCTCTAGGCCACCACTGCCCACTGTTGAAATTGTTATCGGTGTCTGTACTTAAAGATGTATTTGTAAACTCCTCATTTAATAATCCAGGTAATGCTCAATATGTGTAAAACGATGTAGTAGCCTAACAGTGTAGGGACAATCGGAGTAGTTCAGTCAGACGCACGGTGAGTGACTCAAAGCATCACAGACGACGTTTATCACTGAAATGACATGAGGAGCTGGACTGTTGTAAATATATCCATCCATCCATTAGCTCGCCATTTACAGACACCAAATACAGTGGGGCAAAAAAGTATTTAGTCAGCCACCAATTGTGCAAGTTCTCCCACTAATGGGTAATTTTCATCATAGGTACACTTCAACTATGAGAGACAAAATGAGAAAAAAAATCCAGAAAATCACATTGTAGGATTTTTAATGAATTTATTGGTAAATTCTTCAGTAAAATAAGTATTTGGTCACCTACAAACAAGCAAGATTTCTGGCTCTCGCAGACCTGTAACTTCTTCTTTAAGAGGCTCCTCTGTCCTCCACTCGTTACCTGTATTAATGGCACCTGTTTGAACTTGTTATCAGTATAAAAGACACCTGTCCACAACCTCAAACAGTCACACTCCAAACTCCACTATGGCCAACACCAAAGAGCTGTCAAAGGACACCAGAAACAAAATTGTAGACCTGCACCAGGCTGGGAAGACTGAATCTGCAGTAGGTAAGCAGCTTGGTGTGAAGAAATCAACTGTGGGAGCAATTATACGAAAATGGAAGACATACAAGACCACTGATAATCTCCCTCGATCCGGGGCTCCATGCAAGATCTCACCCCGTGGGGTCAAAATGATCACAAGAACGGTGAGCAAAAATCGCAGAACCACACGGGGGGACCTAGTGAATGACCTGCAGAGAGCTGGGACCAAAGTAACAAAGGCTACCATCAGTAACACACTACGCCGCCAGGGACTCAAATCCTACAGTGCCAGACGTGTCCCCCTGCTTAAGCCAGTACATGTCCAGGCCCGTCCGAGGTTTGCTAGAGAGCATTTGGATGATCCAGAAGAGGATTGGGAGAATGTCATGTGGTCAGATGAAACCAAAATAGAACTTTTTGGTAAAAACTCAACTCGTCGTGTTTGGAGGAGAAAGAATGCTGAGTTGCATCCAAAGAACCTACTGTGAAGCATGGGGGGTGGAAACATCATGCTTTGGGGCTGTTTTTCTGCAAAGGGACCAGGACGACTGATCCGTCTAAAGAAAAGAATGAATGGGGCCATGTATCGTGGGATTTTGAGTGAAAACCTCCTTCCATCAGCAAGGGCATTGAAGATGAAACGTGGCTGGGTCTTTCAGCATGACAACGATCCCAAACACACCGCCCGGGCAACGAAGGAGTGGCTTCGTAAGAAGCATTTCAAGGTCCTGGAGTGGTCTAGCCAGTCTCCAGATCTCAGCCCCATAGAAAATCTTTGGAGGGAGTTGAAAGTCCGTGTTGCCCAGCGACAGCCTCAAAACATCACTGCTCTAGAGGAGATCTGCATGGAGGAATGGGCCAAAATACCAGCAACAGTGTGTGAAAACCTTGTGAAGACTTACAGAAAACGTTTGACCTCTGTCATTGCCAACAAAGGGTATATAACAAAGTATTGAGATGAACTTTTGTTATTGACCAAATACTTGTTTTCCACCATAATTTACCAATAAATTCATTAAAAATCCTACAATGTGATTTTCTGGATTTTTTTTCTTCATTTTGTCTCTCATAGTTGAAGTGTACCTATGATGAAAATTACAGGCCTCTCTCATCTTTTTAAGTGGGAAAACTTGCACAACTGGTGGCTGACTAAATACTTTTTTGCCCCACTGTAAGCTACAGTTACCTGCTGTGGGAGGAAAGCCACGCAGTGTAAATGTAGTCTATAGAAACAATCTTCAGCAATGATGAGATACACAAAGAACATGAAAGTGGCTCCATGTTAATTAGTTCATCTGGCCTGCAGTCAACACTGCTGCGCCGTTTAGAATAGTTGTATTGGGAATAATCTTACAGGTGGCTGTGTTATTTGCCCACATTGAATCAACCAGTGTGTTGTGGTGATGCTGTTTCAGAGCAGCTAGTGCCGGACCAAGCCACTTTCTCCCAACTCGCCACATACTGCCTATAAGCAAATTGTAGTGGATCAAATTCAGAACGTATCTCCCCTTTCAATAATGACTCCATGTATTTTTCAAAGCATTTCAAGACAACTGAAGTTGAAGCCACTAGTCTATAACCATTATTTTCTGTAGGATAGGAACAATAGCGGCAGGAACAATGTGTAAATCCAGCGGGCGCTGGGAAACGCACCCAGCAAAGAGATGCCTTCAGGGCCTGTAGATTTCCTTATGTGTACATGCATTTTAAGAGGGTCAACCACTAATCTTGAACAGGGATCAGTAGTTGTAATGGCCAGTAGTACATTATTACATTCCAGAGAAATGTTTTGTGTCTCAAACCCAAGAATACAATCATTAAGTTCATTTGCTTTTTTCAGTTCATTAGTTCAGTTTGTGTGGTCATATTAGCTTTCCCAGAGTCCAGAGCTTTTTTAAAGTCCAGGGAGATGAAACTGTGTTGGATGATATCCTTGTGTTTTTTTTCTTGCATTCCTCAGCAACTGATTGAGTTGCTTCTGCACTGTTTTTACCCCCCACTCTGTCGTGATTTCTAAAAGCCATTTGTTTCCGGTTGATGCAGTCATTTATCTCTGGTTCTTCAGGTTTATTGTTAGGATGTACTGTAATGTTCTTCTTGGTAACCACACAATCCACACACAATTGAATATCTGTAATGGTTTCAGTTCATCAATACCCATGAAAAACGCCCAGTTGGTGCAGAGGAAAGATCCTTTAAGTATCTCTGTGCTGTCCTTTGACCATACATTCACTGTCTTAGTCTGTGTTTTACTGCTTACAGTCTTATAAGTTGGAATCAGATGGACTGTATTAGGGTCTGAATTTGCCAAAGGAGGCTTCCGTCTTGCACTGTATACATTATTTATATTTCCATAGCATTGGCTTGTTATCTCGCTGCATCTCTTACTACGCTACAGTTTGTTATGAACAGTCTGCAATTCAAGCTGCTGCTCGAGCTGCATTTCCACTGTGAGGAACAGTTACATCACTGCCTCTATCTCTGCCACAAGACAGCTTTAAAACACCAAACACAAGCCCTGAACTGCCCGTGAGTTAGTGAACACACAGTCGATGTCTCTCGCTCGTCTCTTTTCTCTCTCTCTTTCTCCGTGAAATGAAGCTGCCTTCAGGTGCAGTAAGAAAAGGTTGTGTCCTATAAACGATCTGACGAAAAACTGTTACTGTGAAATATAAAATCTACTTGTGCTACATTGGGGGGGGGTTAAAGAACACAACAGGACGTCACACCACCCTGAACTAGGGTTGGGTACCGAAAACCGGTTCCACTATGGAACCGGTTCCTATGCAAACTGTAGTATTCGGACCGGATTAGAACGCAAATTTCGGTTCCGAATGAAATATTTTCCCTCTGTCGCTCCAGACAGCGGCAGACTCTTTTTTTCTTTCTACCTTTTCTGCCGAGTGGCGCACGTGCCCGCTCGTGGTGTGAAGCTTGTGTCCGCGCTATTCCCCCGACGTGCAATCTACAATCACAGCTGATAGACGGCTTTTTGTACACACTCCGAAACGGACGTAAAAATATCACACTTTCTCTGCAGTCTACCGTTAGCAAGCTATCGTAAATGTAGGCTACTTTTTAAATGGCATATTTTCCCTCTGGGCTCACCAAAACGGACGTAAAGCATATTAACCATTCAATGCACGTGATCGCTAGTAAACATATTCCACTTGCTCTGCTAGTCTATCGTTCAGGACCAGACCTGTAGCCTGGTGGTGGGGGAGTCTGCCCTTTCTAACTCCTCCCTGTGTGTCCAGGCCTCTTGGACACCATCTGAGAGGTTTCTCCTGTGCAGGACATGCCATTAGTCAGCAGAGGTGTCTGTCTCGCCAGGGAAGCAAATATGGTCATTTTTCTGCAAAAGAACTGCTAAAGTTTGAAGCTGGTTGGCATACCAACTCAACAACATTTATTTAGTTGTTACTTGTTAATCGTGTAACTGTTATTTGTTAAATTATTGTAGTTATGTGTTAGGTATTGTAATTTCCCTTTGCGGGATTAATAAAGTATAAATTATTATTATTATTATTATTATTATTATTATCAGATGACTTAGGTTTACTTATTATATATTTAAGTACTTTAAAACGTTAATATATTGTTAAATTTAAATAATTTTCAATTTTAAAAAAAAACTCCATAAAAGAGAAATCTTTTCGATCGGAATCGTAAAAATCCAAACGGTACCCAACCCTACGCTGAACGCAGAAGTCTCTATTTGGCTCCTGCGATGGGTACATCCCTGTGCGTTGAGCCGACCAGATGAGCCAGTTGTTTCCAGAGCTGACGGTCTTGTGCCAGGTGCTCGGCATCTTCCACCGCAACTCCAAGTTGTTGGAGGTCGCCCGTAAGAACGTCCAACCATCGGGTGCGGGGTTTACCTCGTGGTCGTCTCCAGCCTGTGGCCCTCGGATCAAATTGAAGAATGGCTCTCGTCGGATGGTCAGAAGGAAGGCGGAGGACATGGCCGAACCGGCGGGTACGACGTTGTGCAGCCAGGCAGGATGTGCTGGGCTGGCACGTGCGGGCTCTAAGCACTTGATCGGAAACCCGCTGGGGCCATCTGATGTTCTCAAGAGTTCTGAGGGCCCTGATATCAAAGCCATCTAATCTTGCAGGCAATGTATTATTTAGGGGCCATGTCTCCGAGCCATAAAGCAGGATGGAGAGTACTGCTGAGTTGTAAATCCGGAGCTTCGTCTTTCGTGAGATGGTCTGGTGTCGCCAGAGTGGTTTCCAGAGAGACTGCAGGGCTGACGCAGCCAGGGCTCTTCTACGGGTGATCTCTGGTTTTAGGTCCCCGTTATCTGTCACTATGGATCCCAGATACACAAAGTTCTTGACAGGCTCTACAATGTCATTGCCAAGCCGCAGAGAAGGTGGATGTGGTCCGTCACAGACATGCATGAGCTTGGTTTTCGTCCAGCTCACCTGGAGGCTAAGCTTCTCCGCCTCTTCACCGTATATGGCCAGAGCGTCTCTCAGCTGGCTGTAGGACGTGCTGAGCAGGATGGTGTCGTCAGCGTACTCCAGGTCAGTCAGGTGGTAACTGCAGAGGGACAGTCCGGGAATCCGCTCACAAACCCTAGACATCAGATGGTCGATGATGCAGTTGAAGAGATCAGGAGCAGCCACACAGCCCTGGCGAACGCCACTGGAGATGGAAAACCAGCCTGAGTCTCTGCCATTGATGCGGACACAGCTCTGAGCGTTGCTATAAAGCAGCTTGATTAGGGCAACAATCTTGGGTGGTGCTCCAAGGGCGTGTAGGATACTCCACAGTGAGGTGAGGCAGACGGTGTCAAAAGCAGCCTTCAGATCTATGAACCCGATGTAAAGATGACGATCTTTACGGAATTCTCTTCTCTATCAGCAAGCGAATGGCGGAGATTTGGTCTGTTGTAGATCGATTAGGCATGAAACCAGCCTGCTGGGGACGACGGCTGCTTCTGATAGCTGGAAGAGCACGAGTGAGCAAGATCCTGGTAAAGAGCTTGCCGGGGATGGGTAGAAGGGTAATGCCTCTGTGGTTGCTGCAGACTAGCCTGTCACCCTTATGTTTCCAGAAGGGCAAGATGACTCCTCTGGTCCAGTCGCTGGGAAGCCTCTCTGTCTCCCACACCTTGTTGAGTATGTGGGTAAGCCACTTGACAATGCTTTCACCGCCTGATTATAAGCATCTCAGCGGTTATTGTACAGATGCCGGGGGCTTTCCTGTTGTTAAGTTTTCCCAGAGCGGCTCTGACTTCCTCAGGTGAGACAGGGTCAGTACTACAGACCACACTAGGGCCTGCAGAAGTACGGAGCTAATTTAAGATCATGCTCTGACGTCCCGTTTCCATGAAGGCAGCACGGAGCTGCACCAAACAAAGCTGACAGAAGCACAGAAGAGAAGAAGAGTTATGATCCACCGTCTCGTCAGTTGCAGTCATAGGCAGTTAAAGAAAGTGATGTCAACTGGCAGGTTTTAATGTTGCAGACCACTGTTTTTTGCAAGTAGTTTAAAGTGTAAACATGTATTGTTATTATGAATCTTTGGTTTAAACTAGCTTTCAAACAAACGCCCCGAAGGGCACCTCAACGCCCCCCTTTCCAAAATATTGCTTCCAGGGCCCCCCGTCCTCTTCTGAACCCCCCCCTGCGGGGCAGTACCGCCCCTGTTGAGAAACACTTGTCTAAAAGGACAATTGAAATATAAAACATGCACACTCTGCAACCTGTGCTTCCGCTGAAAACCAACGCAATAGATTTAGTCTCACTGTGCTATAGATCATAACCACCGAGAAACAATCCAAAAATTGCCGACAGCAAAGCCTAACTTTACTGAGAGAGAAATTATCTCACCTTGGCCTTAAATGTTCGTAAATGGACATGACACTACTTCCTTGTGTTATAAATGAAGTATGGTTCTGTGTGTGTTTGACCAATCAGTGACTGTCATCCCTGCCAACCCTACCTCCGAAGATTCTTGTACTTTCTGAAAGTACCACCCTCCGATCAGGGACATTTGGGGGGAGAAATAAAGCCCCCAGAACTTCAGAAGGTTCTGAGTTCCGGGGTAAAGTTTCTGTGGTTGAAACACGGCTTTGGTTAACACGATCGGCAACAACAGTGGTTGAATTACCTCAGATTTTTTTCAAACCAAAAAACTTTGGAACAGCAGACAGTCACTTGGGAACAAACTCTCTGGTCTCTTTTCCTCATTCTCCATCTCTCTTTTCTGTTCTTCAATGTACAGTAGCCACGAAGCCTTTCTCAGCTGTTAACAGACTGTTAGCTATAGCTACTGCAGCTATAATGTTACCCAGCATGCTGTTTCGCATACGTTTTTAAATGTATAATTATTTGTTTTACAAATTTGTTTTTTGTGTCACAAATTGTTGTGTGCCGTGTTGTTTAACGGTAATGAAGAAACTTGGTTGTGGCTCATTATCGTTGTGTTATAAAGTTATAGTCATGAGTGAGAAGGGTAGGCAGTTAATATGAATATCCTCTCAATACAACCGTTATAGTCCGACCGCAGCACTCTTGGTGGCTATGCACTCTCTGGCGGTATATCAAAAAATGGTATCCTTCGAGAACTTTTATTGAATGAAAAACATGCTTATCTCTCAAAATAAGGTGCAAGCTAATTTGGTATTGGTACTCAGGTGTTGGCACTAGTATTAAAAGTTACAGAGTTACAGGATGTTTTTATGCCAGTTATGGTAAATTGACATACATAAATTACAGTAATTTCCTAAATGGATAGGGCTACCTGATATCATATTAAAGGCAAAGCCAGAAATAATTCAGTTTTAGAATCTAAACACCACATATAAAAAGTACTGTGTATCAGCTCACCCTTTCTAGTATTGAAGTACTGGTCATTCAGCCATGGAAGTGTTCCAACACTCCAATGAGCATTTGTCTCCTTGCAGGTGATCAACTCGTGTACAGAGGTGTGGCAGGGTGTGTGTCGGGAGCTGGGCTGGAGGATTGATGAGTCCATTCAGGAAGCCCCCCACTGGAAGGGGGTCTACCTGAAGGCTAAACTGCGCATGGTACAGCTGCAGGATCAAGAGGCATTTGAGACATCGTCCCTGATTGGCCACAGTGCTCGGGTCTACGCCCTCTACTATAAGGACGGCCTCCTCTGCACAGGTACACTGGGGCTCGCCTTCACTTTCTACATGGCAAAAGCTGACCATACTATGACCATAGCTTTGAATCAACACCTCAACATGCAGAGGGCTGTTTTATTGCATTACACTGAACCAATGCTTTTGTTATGGCATCCAATCGCTGCATTCATTCATTCACCTTGTGTAATGTTTTGTGTGTTTGCAATCAGTTGCCTGTTTACACATCCAGTAGACACCAGACCAGCAGGTCCATTGTGTGTCAGTTTTCAGGGGCCTGATATTGTGCTTACTAGCTCACTTATGAGCTTTACTGCGATGCTTCACTGGAAGGGAGCTTTGATCAATGTTATTTATTCGTGCTATGACAAGCTAAAATGTCTGCTGTGAAAAGGGGCTATTGTTTGATTAATTCAGCCCTATTTCAATTACGCAACCGCAAAATGAACAGGCTTTAATAGCCAAGCGGTAGGCCTCGGGCACATAGACTATGTGGCCATTTCCAAGGGAGATGCACTCTTTTGCAGCACTTCTTAAAGCAACGGCTGCAGATGTATTTACATACTTTGTGTCTTGATGGCTTGAGATGTCTGCAGAGATTTAATGAACTGACAGGGAAGCTTTTCATACAGGAAAAAGCAGATGTGGACAACAGATACTAGAAAAATCACTCATAATCATTTAGAGAGAAATGCAGACTGATTTACTGATGTTCCTGCCAGTGTTCATTTTGTAACAAAAACTATGACTTAAAATATTCGCCAACGACCTTTTCTTTTTATGACTAAGGCCTTGTCCACATGTACACAGGTATTTTTAAAAACAGGTATTTTTTCTTTGTTCATTCTCTAAAAAAGTCCTGTCCACACATGCGCAGTTTAGAAAAGTCTCCACATGAAAACAAAAACACACCTGAAGCGCTGTGAAGAGCATGCCAGGCCAACAGCGATGGGCTGCTATAGGTGTGTCATAGCTCGCAGCCATAACAGAAATGCCCTCTTGTTTTCAGGCTCCGATGACCTCTCTGCCAAATTATGGGATGTGCGCACTGGGCAGTGCATTTATGGAATTCAGACACACACCTGCGCCACCGTGAAATTTGATGAACAGAAGCTGGTGACTGGGTCCTTTGACAACACTATGGCATGCTGGGAGTGGAGCACAGGTGCTAAAATCCAGCAGTTCCGTGGCCACACTGGAGCAGGTTGGTGTAAATGTAGCAAATATATCTGTTCTGGGCTGTTTGGAGCAATAAGCAAGCAACACTTTCTTTATATAGCACATTTCAAGCCAGTGTACAGGGGTTTTCCTGAATAGAGAATTCTTTGGCGCCCCACAAAGAGCTTTTAGCCGCTGGCTAAAAGCTCTTTGACTTTGATTGTTAACAGAAACGTCCTATTTTCAGTGGATCTTTCATTTAGTTTGTAAAACTGGATTTAAAATGATGGTAGAAGGTGCCAGATGTAGATGCTGCTGTTGAACTGAGGCAGATCACACATTTCTGTTTACAGGAAAATACTGATATCTTTTATTGGAATTGTTTATTATTATAACTTTATCTTTTGTGATAAATGGTCTGTGATTGACTGCTCAATGTTCTATGCTTATTAAAGAAAAACACTTATTGCTCCAATTCATATCCATGTTCTCATCCTTCCATAAGAACAGAGAGCAGTTTAGATGGTGTCTCATGTTATAATACTCCATGACATGTTTTATCTGTTACACAGGGAATGTTGAACGTTAGCTAAACTTTTAAGAAAAAGTTGCGAATCAAATCATAATCGCAATATCTGGCACAAAATCACAATTAGATGTGTTCACCAAATCGTTCAGCCCTATTTGATATCTTGGCATTTTAATGAATCTTGCTGTATTGCATCTTCTTTTGAAAGCCTTGTTGTGTGTGCTCAGTGTTCAGTGTGGACTACAACGATGAACTGGACGTGCTGGTCAGTGGCTCCGCCGACTTCACGGTGAAGGTGTGGGCGCTGTCTGCTGGGGCGTGTCTCAACACTCTGACAGGACACACCGAGTGGGTCACCAAGGTCAGCCATCTCATCCTAGGAAATGAGTTTGATCTTATTCATGCATAGTTTTAGTTAATACTGACATGTTCCCAGTTTCCTTTTGTTATAAATGTCATGTGCAGTGAGGAACAAACACAACTAAACTGACAGGATCAGAGTAATGCAGTGCTGGATGTGTTTGGTGTTGTTATCTCCCATCAGGTGTTGCTACAGAAAAGTGAGGTGGAATCTATGGTGCACAGTCCTGGGGATTATATCCTCCTTAGTGCTGATAAGTATGAAATTAAGGTAATGGTCCTGTCTCCAGCCGTCTCTTGTCTTGTTGTTCTCATGTGTAAGCTGCTTTACCTGAAGTGTGTTCCCTCTGCAGGTCTGGCCTTTAGGGAGAGAAATCAACTGCAAGTGTTTGAAGACGCTGTCAGTGTCCGAGGACCGCAGCATCAGCCTCCAGCCTCGCCTGCAGTTTGACGGACGCTACATCGTCTGCAGCTCTGACCTTGGAGTCTATCAGTGGGACTTTGCCAGTTTTGAGATTCTCAGGTAAAATATAAGGCTACCCTGTAGCTGGTCTCCGTGACGTCACCCACAGGTTTCTGAAACATGAAGCTCAAAGTGGGCAGCTCATACTGGCTCTGTCCGTTGCCGTCTTTGCTGACTCCGCTTAACTCCGGTCTAAACCAAAGATGTGTAAAGAGGGGGAGTGTGGTGAACCCGAGACAGGATGAATGAAGCCCTCAGTCTGTGTTGGCCACATGTGACGCACCCACTTGTCACTCAGAGCTGAACTAGCTATCTGGCTAGCTGTAGAGACCAAACCTGTTTTTTTGACTAAGCTGTAAACATGGTTACTCCTGCTGTAAATTTGGGCATTTCAGCATAGAGGTCAATGGTGACTCAGGTGATCATCATCGTTCATATACCATAATTCTAGTTCTAAGAGATGAGTCTAAAACTATGAACGGTCTGTTAAGGGGACAGAAATTGCACCCAGAATGGGGAACACCAAGGCAACTCAGTGAGTGCGTAATGTGACCCAGTGCAAGGCTTTAGCAGTGTCCGAGCTGCACTGCCATCCGTCAGTACCAGTGGAGAGAACATTCACCTTTAACACCTTCAATCATATCGTTTCAGAAGCCAGACGGAACCTTAACGAGCATTGGAGCTGCCATTGAATATTCTAAATCTGATTTTATAAATGGATTGTAAAAACAAAAACACAGACATTTGATTTTGAGAATGGAACCATTCTGATGCATCACTCTGTTTGCTGTTTTTAGTGTTATATTAACAGCATGTTTTCATGTTCCTAGGGTGATCAAAACGCAGGACCCAGGTAACCTGTCCCTGCTCAGCTTTGGCGAGGTGTTTGCGCTCCTTTTCGATAACCACTTCCTGTATGTGATGGACCTGAGGACAGAGGCCATCTCGGGCCGCTGGCCTCTGCCAGCCTACAGGAAGTCCAAACGGGGATCCAGCTTCCTGGCCGGTGTGACCTCCTGGCTCAACGGCCTGGACGGGGACAATGACTCTGGACTGGTGTTTGCCACCAGCATGCCGGACCATAGCATTCACTTAGTACTGTGGAAGGAGAACGGATAGACAGCACGCGCGCTCTGGAATATATGAACCTTAACAGCCAACATAGATCATGCATGGACCAAAGCATTTAGTTTGTATCGGTTTCTTCCTCATACAGTCCCACTGCAGACACCCACCTGGACATCCACGGATGGAAAACTAAGAAAGATGATGAAACTATTACTGGTGCGCTAGATCAACCCATCTGCGACAATTAAAGGTTCCAAAATAAACACAACAATAGAATTTCTCCTTTAATATATTTGAACGTAGCGGTGTAAATGTTTTTGGCAGATTTGCTCTTCGATCTGTTTGGCGTTGTGCAGTCACCCTTAAAGAGCCTATGTTAAATGACTGATGGGAACAACAATCTTTGACATTTGTCCAGTATTAAGAGAGATTGCTGCAGTCGGCAGCAGAGAAACAAGCTACAATCTAAGTTAATAGGACAATTGTCCATCTTGTATTTACATTCATAAAAGTTATATTTTTGCTGCTGACAAACTCAGATTAATATTCTAAGTGTCTGACAACATTATGGAAAGGATCCCTTCAGAGATGGACCTTTTAAAACCTTTCTGTTTCACCAGAAACCGCTCTGAGGACGCTAGCTCTAAACCCACCAGACTCCATTTAAAAAAGCAATACTTTTAGCATGTATAGAGTCAACATATTTTCACATGTAAATCTGTAAACTCTGTGTTCATTTCAACCAAAACTAGAGTTGTGATGGTTGGAAAAGTGGAAAGACGACCCAAAACGGCATTTCATAGTTTTATTTTGTTTCTGTCTACTTTGAATGAAGTGTATTTTACGATGCTAAAAGTACTGTTTATTTACATGGAGTCTGGTGGGTTTAGCGAATGCAATTTTGCAGATGTTTTTAGGTTTAAAAAAAGGATCTTACTCTACCAGAAAGGTCGACCTCCTTAGAAATCCTTTCCATAATGTTAGAAAATTAATCTGAGCATGTCAGCGGCAAAATGAGCACTTTTGTGAACGTAAATACAAGCTGGACTATTGTCCTATTAACTTAGATTGTAGCTTGTTTCTCTGCTGCCGACTGCAGCGATCTCTCTTAATACTGGACCAATGTCAAAGATTGTTGACAATCAGTCACTCAGACAAAAAAACATAGGAACATAGGGTCCAGGTTGAAAGAAACAATAGTTACCTTTTAATCCATAGTCTAGTAACTGGGTGCCAACTTTGGACCTTTTCCTTATCAGGATCAGACAAAGTCAGGCCAATGCCACGCTGGTCACTGGGCCGATTTGCCGAAACATTGGTCTCCTTGAAGAAACGCAGGGTCGCCTTAAACACAGTTACTGTAAATAATGGAGAAGATTTCCTTTGACATCAGGGTAGATGGAAGGTAACAGATCATCCCTAAGGAAGCTGAATGGTGTGTTAAAAAGTGGTTTGGTACATTGTTGTGTACCATGTAAAACAATGTGAGGTCTCATGTAACTCACTGGGATGTCTGGTTTAAGTGTCAGCTTCAGAAATGTGATGTGCCTTTTCAGTTCATTTAATGTAACAAACTAGAAATCCTCGATAACTCCGGCACATGGCAGTAAGGTGATGACTGCATTGTAAATCTTTCTTTTATGTTGAGTTTTTCATATTTACTGTGCTCCAACAGTCTGAGATGTCTGTAATTTTATAGTTCTCTACCTGACATGACTTGCTCAGTGAATTGCTTTTATGAATCAGTGACTGTGTAAAACATCAGGTTTATTTTTGCATTGCACAGCTGAGGAGGGGACTTGGCACGCTGTTGGTTTTGTGCAAAATGACAATTTTAGACTTAAAAGATTTGAAAGGTGATTGTCCTGAGAGATGCTGTGAAACCATGCCTCGTTCTGTGCATCGGTTTCAACATCATGTCTCAATTTGGTTTTCTGCTTTTATAAAAACTGAACTTTTACCATGAGGTAGTGCTTTGCATTGATGTCTTCCTTTGCATTAGGCAGACCACAGATTCAAATGTATTCATGTGCACCAAACCCCATTTATGACAGATTAGTTTTTCTTGTATGCAGTCTGTAACCTGTTTCTCACATGGGTCGTTGTACACATCATATGTACAGACTTGGGTTTTTCAAATCTAAAGAAAAAAAAAATCATCTCTACCACATTTTATCCACCCAGCAGCACTCAGTTAAAGCTGAAAATATGATTTGTACATAAAGTGATAAATTGAAATGGGCCAGGAAGAATTTTCAATGGGACGTGAAAGGTTTTGTTGATGTATCTATTCAGAGTTAATTGCTGTTGCATTCAAGTACCACAATGTCATTATTTCACCAAATCTTCTATTGCACTGTCAGAGCTCTTAGGTCACCTGCATTAACGTACAATCAGCTTCAATATTGCAGTCCTTCAAATGAATAAAAGTAGCAAATGCACCTACTTGTGTTTGTGTATTTGGTCATGCCACCATTTTTAAAATGTATACCAGCATCATGTTCCTAAAGAATGCTTTAGAGATGGCAAATGTGGGTCCAAATACCTCTACTGTGTGTACCCATGATGCACTGACAACATACTGTACTATGCCTTTTTCTAATCACTTTTATGACATTATCCACCTTATGCTGCCCCGGCCACTTTTGCTCTTCCTGTTTGAACGCAATTGTATCCCGGTTAGCATAGTACTGGCACCAGTTGGCGTTCTAAACATTGGGAACATTTAGCAGCGACACTGTGGGTGATCTAATTGGTTTTACAATGCACAGTCTCTCCCACAGAATTAAATTATATTTGTGGTTGTAGCTGACCAGGAGGAGGAACCTTCAGTTATCACCTGTAGCAACTCCACTTCACCCAGCTCCTAGCCCAGCTCCTAGCCCAGCTCCTAGCCCAGCTCCTAGCCCAGCTCCTAGCCCAGCTCCTAGCCCAGCTCCTAGCCCAGCTCCTAGCCCAGCTCCTAGCCCAGCTCCTAGCCCAGCTCCTAGCCCAGCTCCTAGCCCAGCTCCAGCATGGCGTCTGATCCCAGACTACTCGGACTATCCGTCGGATTAGCAAACTTTCTGTTACTGCCGTACGCGCTGCCACTGGCAACCAGCCCGCTGTGACCCCCGGTGTCGGGGTTTGTGTTTGCCAAATATTAGTTGTTACTTCCGAGTAATTGAATACAGCCTACCCAGCAGCTTGTTTGAATGTGGTGGACTAATCACAACAGAGTGGGCCAGCTGACCAATCAGAGCAGACTGGGCTTTTCAGGAAGGCGGGCCAAGAGCTCAGGCAGTGTTTCAGACAATGAGCAGCAGCAATGGGCAGCATGAGGAACATAGTATTAATTTTGAACAGTAAAGCATGTAGACCTATTGCAGTAGACCCCAAGCGTACAAATATGACGCTGAAAAGGAGTATAATGGGAGGTCTAAGATTTTTCCCATATCAAATAGCAGAAATAATAGAAATTCAATTTGTGGCGATTAATGTTGACATTCTGGCGGGCCACCACGAAAAAAATCAATGTATGGGAAACCCTCCATCAGTGACTGGGAGGAAAACATGAATTCTGTTACTGTTCAGCCATTTTATTTGACCACCATTTCTGTCATACCGTCATCCTTCAAGCCTTCCTCCCAATGTTATTATAATAATAATAATAATCATTATTATTATTATTATTATTACAAAGACAATAGTGACATTAGCTGGCTATGCTAAGCAAAGTAATAGCACTTCCACTCCAAAACAGAAGTAAGATTACAAAATAACAGAATGCAAAAGTGCCCTAGTTCAGGCAAAGAATAAGGTCAATACTATGACTTTTTATGAAAAAAATTATACTATACTGTGACTTTTTATAACTTTTTTCAAAATACTTAAGTATGTGCTTTTTATTACTTTTTCAACATACTATACTATGACTTTTTTTAATCCCTCCCAACATTCTATACTGACTTTTTTAAAGAATTTGACATACTATATGTGGCAAGGGTCACCAATAAGGGGGGGAATTGAAATGAAGAACCGACAACGCCACCTAGGGAATTGCACCCTAGGAAATACTATGTGAACCTGTACACCAACAGCTGCACCTCCAGTCACCAGTCCGTCAAGCTTCTGAAGTTTGCGGACGACACCTCCCTCATCGGACTCATCTCTGATGGTGATGAGTCCGCCTACAGGTCGGAGGCTGACCACCTGGTGACCTGGTGCAAGCAAAACAACAGAGGTCAACGCTCTAAAGACAGTGGAGATGGTTGTGGACTTCAGGAAGAATTCAGGAGAGGCAGACTACACTGAGCAGTGTTCAGGTGTGCCACCGCTACTCACCTGAAGTGCAACACAGCAAATCATCATGTCCCTGTGCAATTACTTAAAGCGAAAAGAATATAATGTCCGCAACACTGCTTTAAACTCCCGTATTTAATACAGATGCAACGTTTCGACCCTAATGGGTCTTCTTCAGGCCTGTGCAATTAGTCACATGCAAAAACAGTGAAGAGACCTCACCACGGGTGCCTAGTCTCCAAACAAGATGGCAACCTGCTCTAAAAGAACTAAACTAAAATCATTAAACAAATATACGATAACCCAGTTAGTTAAACAAACAAAGAAGATTCACAAAAAGCCAATAAAAGGGGCAGGACAATACATGCCAAACAGACTAAATGAACACAAGCTAAAGACAAAGAAAATAAGATAACCACAGGGAAGAACACAACTAAACCAAACAACGGAACTAAGAAATGGCTAAACTAGACCAAAAGGACAATTAGGGCAAAACTAGAACTAGGGCAATTAGGGCAAAACAGCAGTACTTTAAGGCCAAGAGGAACCACCACTGAGATGGGACATTAAAAAGAACAAAATCATCTCCCAGGGCTGGAGGGACAACGGGAATCTCCTGTGGCGCTGAGGGCAACAAACACTAGCCTACAGCCACAACAGGGACAGATCAGGGAGCAGAGACAGGACAAAGGAGCACCAAGGGGGTAAGCGAGCATCTGGAAAGCGTACCTCCTATGGGTAGACTCTGATGCTAACAAGCCATCACCTCCCATTAGCGTCCCATTGACTGCCATTCATTTTGACGTCACTGACAGAGAATAACTTTACATCTGAAGCGTTTAAAGACTCTATTTGACCATTGTTTATTTCTAAAGAAACACAACAATGTATAAAAGGCTCCATTACCTTGTATCTCACGTTATTTTATAAAAATAGGCTAACAATTGTGTCATAACTACGCGACTTTCTTTCGCACAGTAGAGGAATTACCGTATAGTACAGGACAAGCTCTCAGGCAATCAGGAGGACGTGGAGGCATACAGTCAAGGGAGAAAACCGTAGAGAGTCCATGAAAGCATCGGAGCAAAGTATTTCAGCAACGTTTTGCTCCTGCTCCTACGCTCATGGACAACTTCTACTCATGCTCTCCGTCTCTGCTAGATTGGGAATGATTGAGATTTCTCTTGGCACAGCTACCAGAAGACTTCCAACTTTCAGACAGGTTGCTCACGTCACATCTACGTAGTCAAGCTTAGTTGGAGGCTGCTCAGTAACGCTCAGCCATCACCGGAAAAGTGACTTCACTGGTCTCCGTCGAAGTCTATGGCGTAGCTTTGTCCATTTCTTTCACTGTCTATGGGGAGCACAGGTATTATGTAGGCTAGCCTTAATTAGGGGTTGGCCATGGGAGGAGTCAGACCAAGGCTGCATTCAGTTCCACTACACTAAGGGAAGTCTTCCCCACTAC
>CM042329.1:4322712-4517712 GCA_023566125.1 Zingel zingel | reverse complement strand
GCACATCCCCCTGGGCCCAGATCTCACAGAACTGATCCACAGCCTTCATCTCTTTATAATAATTAAAGTCAATCTTAACTCTGGCTTTCACCACCCGAGTAAACAGCAGATTAACATCAATATCAACAGAGTCATCCACCTTCCTCTTCCTGCTCACATACAAGGCCATCTTTGATTGGCCCAGGATGAAGTTCAACAGCTGACATTTATGTTTAGCTAACTTCCTGTAGCTGAACCCAAAGATGAACGTGTGTTTGGAGAAGACCTCCCCTACCTTACTGAACAGTTTCTCCAGCAGCAAGAACAATGGCAGCAGGCGTACACACTCAGAATAACAATGGAACACGGTTTCTTTCTCATCACAATAAGGACATTTGTTGCTAACCCCAGGACTAATGACAGCCAGAAAGGCGTTGACCGCCACTATCCCGTGCAACACTCTCCACTGGAGGTCAGCTACTCTTTTAGTCAATGGTGGTTTATAAAAACTCCTCCATGCAGGTTGGACATCGACCGCCAAACCCAGATGTCCTCGCCACGGTGTGTCCACCCGTCCATGGAGTTTACTCTTATTCAAACACAGCACCATCATTTTATAAAAGGCTTTTCCTGTTGCCTCTTTCAGGTCTAAAGTGCAGTGCTTTACATCCAAATAACAACCAACATAACTATCAAGACGGGGACGGACAGCTACAGTGCCTTGCGAAAGTATTCGGCCTCCTTGAACTTTTCGACCTTTTGCCACATTTCAGGCTTCAAACATAAAGATATAAAACTGTAATTTTTTGTGAAGAATCAACAACAAGTGGGACACAATCATAAAGTGGAACGAAATTTATTGGATATTTCAAACTGTTTTAACAGATAAAAAACTGAAAAATTGGGCGTGCAAAATTATTCAGCCCCTTTACTTTCAGTGCAGCAAACTCTCTCCAGAAGTTCAGTGAGGATCTCTGAATGATCCAATGTTGACCTAAATGACTAATGATGAAAAATAGAATCCACCTGTGTGTAATCAAGTCTCCGTTTAAATGCACCTGGTCTGTGATAGTCTCAGAGGTCCGTTTAAAGAGCAGAGAGCATCATGAAGAACAAGGAACACACCAGGCAGGTCCCAGATACTGTTGTGGAGAAGATTAAAGCCGGATTTGGATACAAAAAGATTTCCCAAGCTTTAAACATCCCAAGGAGCTGTGCAAGCGATAATATTGAAATGGAAGGAGTATCAGACCACTGCAAATCTACGAAGACCCGGCCGTCCCTCTAAACTTTCAGCTCATACAAGGAGAAGACTGATCAGAGATGCAGCCAAGAGGCCCATGATCACTCTGGATGAACTGCAGAGATCTACAGCTGAGGTGGGAGACTCTGTCCATAGGACAACAATCAGTCGTATACTGCACAAATCTGGCCTTTATGGAAGAGTGGCAAGAAGAAAGCCATTTCTTAAAGATATCCATAAAAAGTGTTGTTTAAAGTTTGCCACAAGCCACCTGGGAGACACACCAAACATGTGGAAGAAGGTGCTCTGGTCAGATGAAACCAAAATCAAACTTTTTGGCAACAATGCAAAACGTTATGTTTGGCGTAAAAGCAACACAGCTCATCACCCTGAACACACCATCCCCACTGTCAAACATGGTGGTGGCAGCATCATGGTTTGGGCCTGCTTTTCTTCAGCAGGGACAGGGAAGATGGTTAACATTGATGGGAAGATGGATGGAGCCAAATACAGGACCATTCTGGAAGAAAACCTGATGGAGTCTGCAAAAGACCTGAGACTGGGACGGAGATTTGTCTTCCAACAAGACAATGATCCAAAACTTACAGCAAAATCTACAATGGAATGGTTCACAAATAAACATATCCAGGTGTTAGAATGGCCAAGTCAAAGTCCAGACCTGAATCCAATCGAGAATCTGTGGAAAGAACTGAAAACTGCTGTTCACAAACGCTCTCCATCCAACCTCACTGAGCTCCAGCTGTTTTGCAAGGAGGAATGGGCAAAAATGTCAGTCTCTTTATGTGCAAAACTGATAGAGACATACCCCAAGCGACTTACAGCTGTAATCGCAGCAAAAGGTGGCGCTACAAAGTATTAACTTAAGGGGGCTGAATAATTTTGCACGCCCAATTTTTCAGTTTTTTATCTGTTAAAAAAGTTTGAAATATCCAATAAATTTTGTTCCACTTCATGATTGTGTCCCACTTGTTGTTGATTCTTCACAAACAATTACAGTTTTATATCTTTATGTTTGAAGCCTGAAATGTGGCAAAAGGTCGAAAAGTTCAAGGGGGCCGAATACTTTCGCAAGGCACTGTATATGTGCTCACTGCTCAACAGGGGAGATAGAAACAGAGATACACTTCCTCCTCTACTGTGAAAAATTCTCTTCACTAAGAGACTTACACTTTGGAAAAATAGCCAACAAAATAGTACCTTTCCCAATGTTAACTTCAGAAGAGAAGCTGGTAGTCCTCCTAGGAGAAGGGACAGCAGCTCCACTGGCAGCTAAATATGTCTCTGCCTGCCACAGCCTGAGGGACTCACTACTATAAGATCCCAACATTACACTTTGGTTTAGGACTGTACAGTCATTATATTGTACACAACTGTTAAGTAGTACATTGTGTTATGTAATTGTTTTGTAATGTAGTATGTTGTATGTTTATGACACTGTATATAATATATGTGACACCTACTGTATGTATTTAATATGTGATATGTACTATATGTATTTTTATCTATTTTCTGTAAACTGCTTTGGCAACAACATGTTCTCTTTGTTCATGCCAATAAAGCAAATTGAATTGAATTGAATAGAGAGAGAGAGAGAGAGAGAGCCAGGGCCATGGCCGGGGCACGTTCAATCTCACAACGGTGTGCACCGTTGTGAAACGGTGTGCAACTGCTTTGAGATCATAGACTGTAAATATTAAGTCTATGTTTGAGATATGTTTTCTCTCGTTTGGTGGGTGTGTCTCTAGTTTATTGGCTCAGGTCACAGGTGATAGCCAATCAGCAGAGACGTGTCTGTAAACTCATGGTAATAAAAAGGCAGAGCGCTCTCTCTCTGGGGTCGAAGATCCAGCTGTTCCACTTAGCGCTCCCCCTAGAGGCCTGGAGAACTTCTGTTGTGTAATCTGGATACAGCATTTTTTTGTTGTTGCATTTGTTTTCAGGGATTGTGTGCTTTTCTTTTTGCATAGTTTCTGTATTTGCAGCGCGTTTGTGAATTTGGTTGCGTTGTGTGTATTTGCAGCGCGTTAGCTAAATGCTGCGCATGTGTTTGCTTGTGTTTTGTCTATTTGTGTGTGTTTCATTAAGTTGTAGTGCGTTTGCCCTTATTGGCTACCGTACACAGGACAAACATCCACCAATCAGAGGGCCTTATTAAACTTATTAAAGGTTTTAACATAATCGAAAGCACAAAATCTAAGCAGTCACGACACGACAGAGAAACCTGGAAAGTTTTTAAAAGCCTTCAACAGGAACTCTTGTGGAGCTGAAAGTTATTATGGCCATTAGCCTTTTTGTAGCCTGAGTGGTGAAACGCAGGGCAACAAAAGTCAGAAAAACACTCAATTGCTGCTCAGAACGCTTCACTGCTGTAAGTGCAGGAACAACTGAGAGCATATCATCGTTTTGATCAACTCTTCATGTCCCTCCCCAGTGGAGATTAAACCCTGAAATGCAATGTGAAAGAATGTGACGAAGAGGTTGAACCAGAATTGGAACACACACACACACACACACACACACACACATTGCACACACACACACAGGAACACACATTAACAGGAACACAATATCGTTGGGACACGCTGGTTACAGAGATGATAAAGTATTGCCATGGCTGACAGTCTGAGCACTGACGTGGACTCTTCACAGACAGAAACTCTGTGTATTATGTAACAACCGGGGGAAGGGGGTAAGTTAAATTAAAATACTCTTGTTAAAAATGTGGAGCCAACAACGCCACCTAGGTTTTTGGTGGAGGCCTAGGACTTCTTTAAAATCAACTTGAGATTAATATAGGGTAAAACTTTAAAAGCCAGGACCAGAGCAGCAAATACAAACACCGACCGCTAGCGGCAAAAAGTGGGAGAGCATAAAACCTCTCCCTACCGAGTAAGTCCCTTTTTAAGACACTGTGTAGCTGCAAGCTGTATATTTGTTGGAAAAAGGACAGTAAACTGGCCCTGAGTTTCTCCAACTGCAGGCTTGGCCGGAGGGAGCGAGGTTCCCGAAAGAGGAGGCCAGACATGGCACGACCCCTTTTTAGCCGCGCTGCTTTACCTTGCTCTGCTTTTGACTTTGGGCTTGGGATTTTATTCTTTTTATCCAAATAAATGTCTGTTGTCAGTTTTTAAGCATTGGTAAGTGTGTTTTTGGCTCTGCGCACCCCTGATTTTAAGAACCTGGCGCTTTTAATGTTTTTACCCTATTTTAATCTTGAGTTGATTTTAAAGAGGTCCTAGGCCGCCACCAAAAACCTAGGTGGCGCTGTTGGCTCCAGATTTTTAACAAGAGTGTTCTATTTCGTATAGGCTTTGCCCTCCAAGAGCTGTTGCTATTGGGTTTACTTTTATCGGCTGACGGAAGCCCACACCGCCATCTCCCCAGGACCAGGTCCATGTCCGCTTCACTGGCCGCGCAAACCTGTGTGCCACCTAGGTGACAGCGGCGCAGAGCAACATCGAACTGCTGTCTCCACCATGACCGCTAGCCTTTGGCTGTCCCCCGGAGTTATATGCACAGGTCACAACTCCCAGCCAATAACAGACGTGTGCTCTTGGATGGTCCCTTTGCCCCTGGTGGGTTGTTTGGCCCACACCTTGGACAGCCATGTAGGCAGAGGAGGGCATGCAGAAACACACCTCCTGGAGAGCAGCGCCTCAGCCACAACAGCTGCACCAAGATGTCAGCTCGAGGAGAAGGTGCCCCACAGGCTGTACCGCCCTTCTCCCCCGCGGCGGTATCCCCCGCCAAATATCAAACCGATGCGGCCATAAACCCTCTTGGTCCAATCTACCCCTGAGCCGACTCGCAAACAGCGGCGTCAGTGGCAGTGATGGGGCACCGGGAACGCATGGGCGGCCACTGAGACACACATTCTCCTCACACACACAGACAGGCTCACCGCCACGCTCACACGCAGTAACACAGGTGAAGCCCAACCACATTGTGTCAGAATTAACAGGAGCAAATACCCATTCAAAGTGCGTGTTGATAGCCTACTCAGTTATTCTCCACCTCCCAGCTGATTACGTGGATTGGTGAGAGTCCTGAGTCCCCCCCCCTTAGCGGGCCTTGTTTTCGGTACTCTGATCCGAATACACATTTCGGTCACTGACTCCGCCATGCATCCCCAGCATATATCGGGCAGCAGCCGCACTTTCAACTCGCCTACCACGGCTTGTGAGAAACAAATAAATTGCTTCACACAGCAGCTGGGAGGGCACGATCCTCACTGCTATGTAAACAGACAACACACAGACATGCACGTGCCCGCTCTGTGCTGTGTAGAAAAGCATGTTACCCATGATGAACACATGGATTTTAAGCTAATCACAAACGGCTATACGCTTCAATTTGCCAGCCCTCCCCCAGTTCTTACCGGCGTGGTAAAAACTATCATGCTATCTCAATTTCAGATAACAGCTCTGATATCAGAGCTGGCGGAGCAGCTGGAAAAATATGCTATAGCCTAATCTCCCGCGTCCCTACAGAGGAGGAGAACAACGGGTTTTACTCCCGTCGTTCCTCAAACAGGAGCAAATGAGAGGGATGAGAATGATGCTCGACCTGAGCTCAAGTTCAATAGACAACCAGCTGCCATTCGGCTGATCTCTGGCCCATCGTACGTTCTCCAAATGTATCAAGGCAGTTATTCAGCCATTATGCAGAGGGGATCATGGTTCTGTTAGACGACTTAGTCCTTATGACACCCTCAGAGAGAGCAGCATCTACAAACACTGAATTCGCCATAAACTGGCAAAGGGTTCGCCGATCCCCTCAAAGGTGGTAGTTTATCTAGACAAAAACTCTATGCCACTATGAAAACCAGGCTGGATGCATTAAACTCTCCGCTGTCACACATTGTGCCTCACAGGGTGGTGTCAGCGCTGTCAGTGATGCGTCTGCTGGTGTTGATGCCCGTGAGTCACGTAGTGGCTCCTCTAGGACATGAGTAATCACACACGTTGCACATGAGGAAAAATTCAGAGTTGGTTCGGCTGCCTCCGCCTCAACCCATCACGGCACAAGAGGCGCATGCTGACCCTATCTTCTTCTCTACAGTCAAACCTGGCCTAGTGGAGCCTGCCACGGTGCTGAAGTGCTGAAACACTTTGCTCTGAGTCTGTCAGGTAGACGTGTCAGTGGCAGGTACACTGAGCCCGGCTATTAGAAATAGCCAGTGATACAACGGCTGTTGCCCTGGCTGCTGAACAGGAGCGCTGAGAGAGGTTAGGCTGTCTCGTTGCACTACTTAGGCAACAGCTCTACCCTGAGGTTAAGTCAGGTATTTTGATCTGTAACAGCAGAGCCCACTGTGTGAGCCAATATGCTGTATGTGAATACACTGATCTTAAGTGACAGAATGACTAACGGCCTTATTCATTCAGCGTGTTACGCTTGACGGCGGTCCGCTTCCCAGCGCTGGTGTGTGGAGAAAGGCTCTGACCCCACCTCGTGTCCTCTGCCTCTTGTGTTGGAGAGTGAGTGACTTATGCGTGCTGTCGGTCTCACCTCCTGCTTCTCTGTTAGAGAGGACGGGAGCGCGGCTACTTTACAGCTCCAGAGTGGTGTAACAAATAAGTTGTTTAATCCGATGAATCATTGTATATAAATATCTTGGAGAGTTTCTGTGTGTCCCACTGTGTTTCCTGATTTATTTTCATGAATACAAATGTTTCTAAAAACATTTTGATTCAACTCTGTAATGTTGACGTGGACATGGCGGAGTGATATTTTTAGTGATGGGTCAGGTGTATTCAAATGGCTCTGGGTGTTCTGTCATGCATATTTGAGCATGTTCTAAATTTCTAGTTGACCAATTAGATCGCCTGGTCGGATCTACTTGTTGCATAATGTAACATAATGGCACAATGTATGAAAACATCCTGCTGTCATTTTCTTCACTTTCAGTTGGGTCTGCAAAACACCAAAAGTGTCCACATGCTTTTAACAACAAAGCAGGTTGTATGTTGTATGTATGTTTGTTACGTATGTAGGAAACGATTGGCTATCAATAAAAGTATGTGTGCATCAGGAAAAGGTTGGAAAATATGTGACTTGTCTGTCTTCTTTCTTCACATTATGACGCTGTCCTCCCTATGTGTTTGATGATGGAATGAAGACTGACAGCCAGTTCAGTAATGACATCAGCGAGTCAGGAAGTTGACATCTGAGCTTTTGACCTTTAATGACTTTCACTCTGACATCACATTGAAAACACAAATGACTGTTTTACCAAATCATCTACAGAGATAACCTGCTAGCCTTACAATAGATGCTATGAACAAATATATGCAGAGCAATAAACCAATAATCTGGTGTATTAAAACATAAATGGCATAATATACAAACAACATGCTTAGGCTTAGTTAGTGCTACTTCACATCATATTCGTTGTATGTTATCTATACAGCAACATATTTACATGTACACAACTAAACGTCACTAACACAGTAATGCCAAACATCACCTGTCATAAATCCCAATATGGGCTTCTATACAAAAGTTAAAAAGAATCACTTAAGGACTGTTCGTTACTCATTCCAGGGACCACCGGAGGAGCTGTGGGACCTTCAGCCACAAAGACATGACACTCCCCAACAGTTTACTGATTTTACACTTGGAAAACACATACAGCCTCTCATTTGATTTTGACATCCATGACATCCAGGAGGTAACCTCTGCATTCTCATCTGACTCATCCCACTCCTCTGTTATGGTGTGGGGGCCATTTCAGTAGATCTACTCACTAACATGGTTGTGGAAACACAATAAGCATGGAAATGCATTACTGCATTACTTCAAATACTAAGTAACTCCTCTAGGAAACTAGTATTCATATGAAATAAAACAATAAAACATTGAGACCATTCAGCAATGCACTCTGGGTAACATTCAACACACAAACTGGTTGCTATGGACTCGTCACTAGGCTTCCTCCACCTCGCCGTTTAAACAAAGTGGAATAAACGTATAAAATCTACACAAAACCCACAATCAGTTCTCAAGCTGACATCACATGTATATACATGGCATTTAGGAAACCGTTACTGCAACCTTGGCACGGTAAGATGTCCAGACTAGTGCACCAGTAACTTTGGTTTGTGTGTCCTGCTGCTCCCATCGCCAGCCAGGAAATACTTTTTTACTAAAGCAGTATATGAAATCTGATGTATTACCTACCACCATTTAGTTGTTTTGTGTTAGGATTGATCATGCCAGACGTAATTCATATTGAATTATTCCACTCATGTTTTAAACAATGAAATGACCCGTTTCAGCCACCAGGGGCAGCTCCCCCTGCCCCCCCCCAGCAAACTCCGGTATGTGGTCAGACCATCTGGTAGCGAAGGAGGGCCGAGACTGAGAGCTACATGGAAAAATATGCTCCAAACAAGCCACTTTGAAATGTTGCTGTTTCATGAATACTAAAGTTGGGTGACCCCCCTCTGGACTGATAAATGTTGGATGACCCTCCCCTCAACAAAGAATAAAAAGACATGACCCTCCCCTATTTTCCTCCAGTGGTCCATTCCATAAATACCGAACGGTCCCTTACAGCCATCGCTTTCATAAGCATCCCAAATCACGATGGAAAGGGATCTCTTCTGGCGCTGGTGCATGGCTGGCAAACAGAGAAGCATGAGGGTGACAGACGAGTAAAAACTTTCTTCTTCTTTATGTTATTCAGCGGTTGGCACCCAGCTTATTGGTGCATTACCGCCACCTTCTGCTGTGTGGATCAGACAATAGACTTATTCAATGGAGTCATCTTCTCCTTCTTCGGTGGTCAGCAACAGAAGTTGTATTGGTTGTACATCACTGCCGCCTAACCGTGGATGGATTTTTATGCACCAAATAAGGGCTGCACAACTAGTTGCAATTTTATGGAAATCGCAATATGAACTAGATTTGGACTAGCAATATCCAAATCACAGGGGGGCGCAATATTTGTTAATGGCAAAATCTGTGTCAAACCATTCTGAACGAAGTAGTGTGGAGCTGCAGAGGCGTCCCAGCCTACACACCCTATCCTACAGACTACAGGAAACGTCTTTGTTTGGTACAGAGCCTCGCGTAAATCACACTGTAATCATTTATATTTTTCTATTTTAATATTTTTTAATGAAAATGGGGATAATGATACAAATGATCATTCCCTCCAAAATCGTAAATCATATCGCAATTGCAATATCAGTCATAATAACTGCAGTTAGATATTTTCCTCATATCATGTAGCCCTACAACCAAATGCATAACTGCAATGCATTGAGGGTGATATCCATCTCTGGAGGGACCTCACTGGCTCCTATGACTGGCTCCCTCAGCCCTCCGAGGGTCGATCTCACCAAGTTCCTGTCAGTTTTTCAGACAAACGGCGGGTATTCCCCGAGGGGACGTGAACAAGGTCATGTTGAACCACTGATGAAATCCAAATCCCTAAAAAAAACTTTCCTGTTTCTGTGTGCAACACCCCTGCATAGAAAAGTCCAATAGGTGGCATGATTGCACATGGTACAAGGCAGAGGACAGAATACATTATACAGTCGAATATATTGGTCTTTTAACTCTCAAAATGTCACATGCCAAGTTGCCAAATAAAACTACAAATGACACAAAGTCATAGCTTACACAATAGTGTGTAATGATTTCAAATAAACAAAATAAAATAATTGATTGTGGTAAAATAATCCACACTTAATTAGTAATTGATAGAATCACACAATCAAGCTCCTGATCTTAAGTGTCACCTGCTGCTCAAACACCAGATGGCAGCAGAGATCAGTCCGTCTCTTCAGCCTGATTGGTTGAATCAAACCCTGGAGCCTGTTGATTCACCTGGTACCAATATTATCACACAACCTCTGTGTTTGGCTACATATGGTCAGTAATTTGTGGTGGAATATGTAATACTACATGGCAGATTCACAAGGGCTTAAGATCATATTTGATCATGTGACAAGATGATACAACATAGGGCACCTAGTGTAGGCGCAAAATCTGTCAAGACTGACTGGACACATCTGCAGGCCGAGTGAGCCGTGCTGCCTTTCAAACATAAAAAGGCCCCTCATCACAGTGTGCACTGGGCCCCCTCATACAGGAAGTACCTCACGCCACTGAAAATGTGCTAATACCAGACTGTGAAAACACTCCACAAGTTTAATCATAAAAAATGAACTTCAATATTAAAAGTCAATACAGTCAATGCAGAGAAATGGCCACTGTTAGTGTTATTCTATATTCTATCATTAGATAATCATTTCTCATGCGTTAATGTGTAAGCAGAATTTACTGTTGGAGTAGTTTGGTGTGGTTATTTTCTTCATGGATTCATCTGCTGATATGATATGATTATATTCTCCATTCATTCGGTTTGTGAACACTGAAAATCAGTGATAAATGCCATCACAATCACCCACCTTTTGTTTGTTTTGTAAAAATTTTTACAAATAATTGATTTCAGTAAAGCAAATATAAAAAGCTTTTCATTAATACCTAAAGCTGCCGGACAAATGTAGTGCAGTAAAACGTATAACATTTCCCTCTGTCTTGGAGTGGATTAAAAGTATAAAGTAGCATGAAAATAAAATACTCAAGTAAAGTACAAGTAAAGTACAGTACTTCAAAGTAAACTTTATTACCTGGCAAAGGGAAATTCATGTGGTCTTCCACTTCTCCTTAAAAATATGGTCAGTACAGACAAGAACACATGCAGAAGACAACAGGAAGGTCTGACAAGCAGCAAGCAATTCCTAACCTGAAGAAACCGACAATACAAGTAGTATCAAAAGTGCAATATTTGCAGCAATGAAAAAAGAAATTAAAGTGACAGAGAGTGTCATAACTGTGCTATGATGCAGCTTAAACACCAATTGTGCAGTCTAATTGCTGTAGGTACAAATGATTCGCTGCAGAAATCTACCGTTTGACCGGCTGCTGCTTCTGAATTTCTGATGGGGAGGATGAGCAGGATCATCGATCTGATCTGTCTTTTTTAGAAGATGCTGAACTGCAGACACCTAGTCAACCCCAATCATCCTGCTGGTGGTCTTGGCACTCTCTCTCTCTCTCTCTCTCTCTCCCTCTCTCTCTCTCTCTCTCTCTCTCTCTCTCTCTCTCTCCCTCTCTCTCTCTCTCTCTCTCTCTCTCTCTCTCTCTCTCTCTCTCTCTCTCTCTCTCTCTCTCTCTCTCTTTCTCTTCTCTGACACTGGTGCTTGTCAGCGTGTCAGGCTCTTAATGATCAGGTTGGGTTACACACACCTGTTAGTGATACAGGCTCATGAATACCTTGCTCTCCATGAATTATTAGCGAGCATGCAAGTTGTAGTGAGCGTGTGAGTTACTGCCGGCAGGTCAAGCCATCAGTGTGGACGGAGCAGCACGGCCGCCATGGACATCTCTGTCCTGCCCAACAACAATCACCCAGAGAAGTTCCTCCAGCTGGACGTGGGGATGCTGCCAGCCACGCACGGCATGTTCCAGGTCGGGGCACTCGTGTCCAGTCAGAGACAGTGGCAGAACAGAGTCTACTCGCAGGTATGGAGCTCTCTTACTGTACGCTCATCTTGTCTGTATGATTGTCTTGTTTCTCCCCTTTGACATGGACAGCTGTACTTGGTTCCTTAGAAATGATCCCACATTACAAGCCAAGTCTGCTGGAATGATCTTCTATCAGAGATCATCATGGTAATCTGGAGCTGTGTAGAGAAACAGGAGAACAGGATAGTGCTGCATTCAGTATTTATCAGTCTTCATATCCAGGGACAGGACTATCCTGTCTAATATTTGATTCAGACTCTTTGTAAAACACTAAGTGTATATAGCTTTACAATCTGTACAACATACCACAGCATCTATCCTTAGACCCTGTTCTTTTGAGCTATTGCAAATGTGTAGGTGGCTTTGCATTAACAATATTAACTGAGATCACTTTCACACCAGGGGCCTGTATCACAAAGCAAGTTCCACTGAATGTTGCTCCCTTTGGGTTACGTTGCTCCACTGAGCCTAACATAACCACTGTCATGAAGCTGTTATTACTGACTTCTAGTCTCTCATTGCCAGCTCTATCTCCACAGCACTGTAGAGATAGGCCTGGCTACACCACAGATGCATTCTGGGATAGGAGAAAAAACGCTCTGGGTTGTTTGCATTTCTTTAAACCAATCACAATGGTCTTGGGCGGCACTAAGCTCTGGACGCAGCGACGGTGGCTCTGCTAAATAGTCTCAGAAAGGAACTTGTTTAGGTGGAACATTTGCACCCCGCAAAAGTAAAGCTGGATACATGGTTAAACCTCATTGGCTCTTAACAGTGTATCTCCATGTGTACTTCGTCCACAGCAATCCTTAGGGTTAGGGTTAGAGGGTTAGGGTTAGGGGGGTTAGGGTTAGAGACTCAGGAGGAAATGCTACCCTCAGGAACTGACAGAATTACATTTAACTTTCTTGTATAGTTTTATTTGATTTCCGATGACAAATAATGAATTGATTGAGCGATTGAAGGAAACGCAGACAATAAGGAAAGCACAAATAAAAAGCAGAAATAATCCTCATCATGTATTTGATGCAGAATAGTTGTTGTTGAGGCTACATTGTACCTGTGTCTCCAGTGTCTCCTCTTTGTCTGGGGAAGGAGTTAAAGGTAGATGTGGTGAGAATTCAAATCGCTGCCTCGTTGTCTCCGCAGAGGGAGCAAAGGGTGAAGACTGAGAGTTGGTCTCCTCCGTCCCCAGAGGGCACTCGTGTGGAGTTTGAGGACAGATACCTGGAGAAGCACATCACACCACTCACTCTCAAGTCCAACATCAAAAGGAACCCTCTGTACATGGACATGAGATCCATGGAAGCAGCGGACAACAAGAAGTCCAAGCCTTCCTGGACTGTCAAGGAGTACGACACACAAACAGTCCATGGAAACCTGGCAGGTTATCTAAAGGTAAAGTGTGGGGAGGAGGTGATTGACAGAATTAATGGCTGCAAAACAAGAAGACAGACAAGTGGACAGCGGACAGATAAAGGGATACACTGTGTAGACTGTCAGAGGATTTGTTGGTGCTACTCTGCAAACCAGTTAGTATTGTGACAGAGTTAGTGACTGCTGAGTCACTCTTAAAGGCTGAATAACCAACTGGCCAAACCACCAAAAGCCCCAGGTTCTCTGCATGTCACTAGTTAAAGTTACGTTGCCACCAGTGGTGTAGTCTACATGATACGCAGGTATAAGCCATATACCCGCCAGGAAAGGTCAACCCACTAACAAAAGCGTGAGGATAACGTTACGTAACGACGATTGTTTTGTGACAGAACGTTCACACTTTCGTTCGTAAATTCCCCCCCATCTGCCTTGCAAGTCACATAGGAACAACTACAATACAATACATATACACAATACATATACACATATACAAATATAAAATTAACTAATGTGAATGACTAAAGGAGACCGAAAAGCGAATTTAAACTACTCTTTCAGTGTTTTGGTGAGCCTGCCCTGAAGCTACTGGAGGGACTGCAGCAGACGTTAACGTTACAGAAACTACAGGAAATGAGCCAGACGAGGCTGATGCTATACTGTATATGGTAACGTTACAAAAAACGTATGGGGTGGTGCTCTGGGACAGGCAGGTATGAGGCTAGGAGGGAAAAATCCTATATATTCACTACAAAAAACTAGACTACACCACTGGTTACCACAGTACTTGTACTTGTGGTACTTGTACAGTACTAAGTATTTAACATATGGATTGTAATATTCAGACATTTTGAAGACACTACAGGTGAACGGGGTCAAATATCGGCATGAAACCTCCCCAGATGATTACTGACTGTATTACAAGTTTTCTGAAATGTCATGTTTAAATATGCAAATGAGGCATTATCTAATGCTAACTTTTGGTGAATTTAGGAGTCTACAGACACAAATACAAAGTTTTTGTGCCTGAAAAAGAAACTGTAAAAGAAAGGGCTACACAGTACATATTCCTTAACAAAGTTGTGTTTAATTAAATTGCCACAAACTACCTGACACCCTGGCCAGGCACAAGTCCAGTGGAGCAGAGTGGTCATGTGTGGTCTGTGACAGCTTTGTCCAATAACCAACTTCTGCATCGGACCCCCGAACAATTGAGGACTTAAAATCTGCAACTCCATCCACTCATTAGTACTTTTAACCTGATCCACCCTTGTCATTATCATAACCTATATCAACAAGGGAAAAATAGAACATATTTGTATGACATTACAAACCAAATGGAAATGATGATCAAGGTGATATGATATATAGATTACAATTGAACACAATTCATTTGACTAATGTCTTTCCCAAACTTCTTTTTTGTCTACAAGATGGCAAGCGTGAAGGGAAGCGGCAGGCTGTGTGAATCCCTTCATGGCTTATTATTAATATTATGTGTTATATATATATATATATATATATATATATATATATATACAGTGAGGAAAATAAGTATTTGAACACCCTGCTATTTTGCAGGTTCTCCCACTTGGAAATCATGGAGGGGTCTGAAATTGTCACCGTAGGTGCATGTCCACTGTGAGA
This sequence comes from Zingel zingel, assembly GCA_023566125.1. Classification (NCBI taxonomy): domain Eukaryota; kingdom Metazoa; phylum Chordata; class Actinopteri; order Perciformes; family Percidae; genus Zingel; species Zingel zingel. The sequence goes on along the minus strand of CM042329.1, from coordinate 4,502,906 downwards.
GACATAATCTAAAAACAAAAATCCAGAAATCACAATGTATGATTTTTTAACTATGTATTTGTATGATACAGCTGCAAATAAGTATTTGAACACCTGAGAAAATCAATGTTAATATTTGGTACAGTAGCCTTTGTTTGCAATTACAGAGGTCAAACGTTTCCTGAAGTTTTTCACCAGGTTTGCACACACTGCAGGAGGGAGTTTGGCCCACTCCTCCACACAGATCTTCTCTAGATCAGTCAGGTTTCTGGGCTGTCGCTGAGAAACACGGAGTTTGAGCTCCCTCCAAAGATTCTCTATTGGGTTTAGGTCTGGAGACTGGCTAGGCCACGCCAGAACCTTGATATGCTTCTTACAGAGCCACTCCTTGGTTATCCTGGCTGTGTGCTTCGGGTCATTGTCATGTTGGAAGACCCAGCCTCGACCCATCTTCAATGCTCTAACTGAGGGAAGGAGGTTGTTCCCCAAAATCTCGCAATACATGGCCCCGGTCATCCTCTCCTTAATACAGTGCAGTCGCCCTGTCCCATGTGCAGAAAAACACCCCAAAGCATGATGCTACCACCCCCATGCTTCACAGTAGGGATGGTGCTCTTGGGATGGTACTCATCATTCTTCTTCCACCAAACACGGTTAGTGGAATTATGACCAAAAAGTTCTGTTTTGGTCTCATCTGACCACATGACTTTCTCCCATGACTCCTCTGGATCATCCAAATGGTCATTGGCAAACTTAAGACGGGCCTTGACATGTGCTGGTTTAAGCAGGGGAACCTTCCGTGCCATGCATGATTTCAAACCATGACGTCTTAGTGTATTACCAACAGTAACCTTGGAAACGGTGGTCCCAGGTCTTTTCAGGTCATTGACCAGCTCCTCCCGTGTAGTCCTGGGCTGATTTCTCACCTTTCTTAGGATCATTGAGACCCCACGAGGTGAGATCTTGCATGGAGCCCCAGTCCGAGGGAGATTGACAGTCATGTTTAGCTTCTTCCATTTTCTAATGATTGCTCCAACAGTGGACCTTTTTTCACCAAGCTGCTTGGCAATTTCCCCGTAGCCCTTTCCAGCCTTGTGGAGGTGTACAATTTTGTCTCTAGTGTCTTTGGACAGCTCTTTGGTCTTGGCCATGTTAGTAGCTGGATTCTTACTGATTGTATGGGGTGGACAGGTGTCTTTATGCAGCTAACGACCTCAAACAAGTGCATCTAATTTAGGATAATAAATGGAGTGGAGGTGGACATTTTAAAGGCAGACTAACAGGTCTTTGAGGGTCAGAATTCTAGCTGATAGACAGGTGTTCAAATACTTATTTGCAGCTGTATCATACATATAAATAGTTAAAAAATCATAAATTGTGATTTCTGGATTTTTTTTTTTTAGATTATGTCTCTCACAGTGGACATGCACCTACGATGACAATTTCAGACCCCTCCATGATTTCCAAGTGGGAGAACTTGCAAAATAGCAGGGTGTTCAAATACTTATTTTCCTCACTGTATATATATATATTATATTTGTACCTGCTGATGTCTCAGAGTTCAGCCGGTTTTCCTTTTCCTTTGCAGGAGGAAGAGAAGAGTCCTAGAGAGCTGGACTACTGGCTCGAGGATCTCTACACACCAGGATTTGACTCTTTACTGAAGAAGAAAGAAGCGGAACACAAAAGAAAAAGACTTTGTAAAATTCTGTTTGCGATCATTGTGTCTGTTAGCGCAGTACTTATCGTTATCATAGTGCCAGTTGTGGTTCTACACAAGAACAACTGATTGGGGACATGGCCGTTTATTGTTCTGTTCTCATGTTATGTTGACAGAGAACTAGAGACCTGGCTGTAGTCAGGACGTTGGGCCACTCACCTGCAGCAGTACGCTGTAATACTGTATGTCGCTCGGCACCAGCATGATGGGAGTACAGACAAATGAGCAGTGGAGACAAAGGTTGCTATGGGGAGCGGTTTAGACCCCAAATCTTCAACAGGGTTTTTTTCTCCAAAAATTAAAATATCTTAACATGAATCCAACATATTATTAGCAAACATAAATCAGCCTATTTGTGAAAAAAACACACTGATGATAGGCTGACTGGCCTATAGGTAAGGTAGTCACTAAGATCCACAGATCCAGTTCATCCTAAGGATTCACTGTGGCACATGTATGTTTAACATTATAACATGATTTATAAACTCATACCAACAATTATTTTAATAGCTTAGTATTCTATGTATTTAAAAGGAATGTATAGGCTTTAGACCGCCCTACACATTATTGTAGGTCCAGTTTATTAAGCAAATTCATTGTATACAATATATGCAGTAGTGGCTCCCTGCTCAAGCTGGGATGAGCAGCTTGATTATACTGTACCGGTATGTATAATCAGACATTCAGCATCATAGGCCAGAGGGAATGATCCTTTCTTCCATAAGCACATTTTCAGACACTGCTGTGAGATTGGCAGTCCAGTCAGACTCTTTAGAAGGACTCATTGAATAGTCGACATTACGGGGTCGCCTCTAAAAGATAGAAGTATGAATATAGATATATCCAAAACACGTGGAATGATTATGTCATGCAAATGCCGAATTAGGGTACGGGCACCTTTTGTGGTCCAATTCAGGCACTGCCTACACTGGAAAGCTTTACTCGTTATACTGACTCCCACGTGAGAGGAAACTGATCCAGAGGCAGTATAAAACATGGATATGGCATCCATAAAGTCACCAGTAGGTTTGTAAAGAGATGCCACAGAGCAGGACACAACAGAGAATAAACCGGGGGCCCCTGACTCTCTGTCCCTCAGAATCATTTCATGTAGCCCATTTTTTCACACTTCTAAAGTCTGAATACGGTGGCGCTGAAGGACAAAACTCAACAACATTAAAATACGACATTTAACATTTTGTGTTTTGTGAACTGTTGGTGTGTTTTGTTCTTCAGGGCCACCGTATTTGAGTTGTGTGAAAGAACAACACTAGAGAATTAGAAAGATATTAGACATGTATTAGACATATTTGCAGATTCTAAGAGTTGTTAGATAATTAATCCATTAACTATTATAGATTTTAAAATTATAATATTATCTGTTAAACTATGAAGCTTTTTATAAAAAAAGAAAAGAAAAGTAATTAAATGAAATGAATGAATGTGAAACCCATCCTCTGAAGATGGAGGTGTGAACACAGAGCTGGAGCCTGCTAGGAGGATCAACAGGCAGAAACCAGCAAACACACAAAAACGTTCCAGTGGCTTCACAGTCTACGGAGGTAGATTAGGGCCACATGTGAAGATTTTATGTGAGTTCTGATTTTAAAGTCAGAATTATGCGTTTAAACTCAGAACTCAAATAAAATGGTCACATGTGGCCCTAATCCTCCTCCGTACACAGCAACTTAAAACCAACTGAAAATCTTTTTTTGCAGCCCTCCAGTGGTTTAGCTGACAACATTGTGCAGTGTGTCAGTACACCATGACATCACTGCTGGGTGCTCACATCTGACCACATGCAACCACATTCACGGCAGACAAGAGCAGTCGAGGTTGCAGTATGTATTTCTATCCCGTTATCTTAAGATCACAAGTTAACGGTCTCGCCTGGAAATCAAAGAAAACTACTTTGTTCTCCCGAGAGGAGATATTTGATCTGTGCTCTTTGGATGCTTTTATATAGACCTTAGTGGTCCCTAATACTGTATCTGAAGTCTCTTTTATATAGACCTTAGTGGTCCCCTAATACTGTATCTGAAGTCTATTTTATATAGGCCTTAGTGGTCCCCTAATACTTTATCTGAAGTCTCTTTTATATAGGCCTTAGTGGTCCCCTAATACTGTATCTGAAGTCTCTTTTGTATAGACCTTAGTGGTCCCCTAATACTGTATCTGAAGTCTCTTTTATATAGACCTTAGTGGTCCCCTAATACTGTATCTGAAGTCTCTTTTATATAGACCTTAGTGGTCACTAATACTGTATCTGAAGTCTCTTTTATATAGACCTTAGTGGTCCCCTAATACTGTATCTGAAGTCTCTTTTATATAGACCTTAGTGGTCCCCTAATACTGTATCTGAAGTCTCTTTTATATAGACCTTAGTGGTCCCCTAATACTGTATCTGAAGTCTCTTTTATATAGACCTTAGTGGTCCCCTAATACTGTATCTGAAGTCTCTTTTATATAGGCCTTAGTGGTCCCCTAATACTGTATCTGAAGTCTCTTTCCTAAATTCAGCCTTGGTGCAGAATTACAGCCACTAGAGCCAGTCCCACAATGAGCTTTCCTTAGGATGTGCCATTTCTGTGTCTGTAGCTATTGAGGAGGAGAGAGGGGGGGAGGGTGTGTGTGGCCTTGACCAACTGCCACTTTGCTCGTTTGAAAGCCATGATGTCTCTCTCTCTCATGGGTGGACCAAATTCTCTGGGCGGGCAAAGCAGAGAAAGGGGAGGTAACCTTGCCCCTTATGACGTCATAAAGGGAAGATTCCTGATTGGCCCATCTGAGCTTTCATTTTCTCAAAGACAAACCACAACCACTAAGGGCCACTAAACAAGCTCAATAAATATGTAAATCTCTGGTTTATTTTTAATTATTAGTTCAATTATCTTACCTTTTTAAATTGCTTTAAATGTTTGCACTTCCCATAAAATCACAGTGAACAGATGTTAAGCTTTAGCAGATGGAGTTTATTTTTTATTTTTAATGAATTATTGTAGTTTATTGTTGTGCATATTGTAAAGTCATTGTTTTAGGAGGCAAAACTAACCTAGCTTTACACATACTGTAACCACCTTTCCTATTCAATAACTGTTAGAACAATGCAGAGCACACAAAGAGACTTCAAATGTAACTGATTTCATTTGATTTATTTATTGCAATAAAGATGTACAAAGTATTGGTAATCATAAATGTTAGAATGTTAGAAAAAGCACATCAGTGACTGAACAGCACAGCGTATCAAAACAGCACTGCTTCAACCGGCGGGTCGATTCCATCCACGTGTGTGTGAAAGCAGGTTGATCTGCTCTTGACGTGATGTCTTTTCTTCAAAAAGGAATTCAAAAGATAGAAATACACAGACTCAAAAACGGAAAAAATACACAATGCTAAAATCAAAAATGTAACAAAACAATGAAAGATGGGGCGACGTCTAGCTCACGTGGGATGGCCCAGGGCCATCGCTGTGTGTCATCTCCTCTCTCTCCCCCCGCTCTCTCTCTCTCTCTCTTCTCCCCCCCCCCCCATTTCCTGTCACTCTACAGCTGCTCTAATAAAGCTTTAAAATAACCTGGAAAAACAAACAAACATGCAAATCGCAGACAACCTAAACCAAAATCAAAGAAATTGTGGAGAAACTCCTGAACTAAAATAAATATCTTTCTCCATATTAAAGCTCAACATAATTATTCCTCTCCCTTAATGTATGCCATTAGACTAGAAAGTTTATTTACAGGTTGGTTTATGTTGCAGTGTGAACATGGCGACACATGACAGATTGGGACTGCAGAGGAGGGGGGGGGTACAGTTCAGTGGAACAGCGTCATCACACAGCTTTTAGAATATATATCAGGAGATAAATGAAGACACACAAACACCAGTATTTGGTAGTAAAATGTTGACAGGAGGTCTTTGTTTCATTTAATGTAACATATCAAAGACAAAGATCCCCTTCAGCTCACACTAATACATTTAGTTTATATATATATATATATATATATATATATATATATATATATATATATATATATATATGTGTGTGTGTGTGTGTGTGTGTGTGTATAGGCATAGATATAGTCTTTAATATACAAATATAAAGTAACCCGTGTTCTTGTTTGGAATATTGTTGCTATGTAACAGTAACGGAGAGTGAATGCTTCACAGCACAATTAAAATGAATTAAAGACACACTTTGTTATAGTGCACAATAGCGCCCCCACAATCTCACACACAATCTCCTTCCAGCTCACAACATTTTTGAAACCTTTTCCGTCCCAAATGCATGCTACAAACAACGTTGACAAAAAGTACAGTGTCTTTCATAAGACGACAAACTACAGATACATTGTTATGGCAGTTAACTACACAAGAGGTCGATTATAATTTTGTGCTAAGAGGAAGTGATGCAATATTAACAGACATCAATCAAACTGACTTTGGAACGCCACTGCCAGTTAAGGTGAAACTGCAGCGATTTAGTGTTGTGCTTTCATAAAGTCGGGCCACTAGCAAGAAACAGATTTAAAAAATGGACAAAATCAAAGCAGCAGAGGTAGAGAGATCTGACTTTTAGTACCTAGTTTGGGTCAAGTATACATTTTTATAGTTTAAACAAGCAACAGTACATACATGTATGGGTCCATGTGGCTCCTCCAAACCAAGGTCAAAATTGAATTTAGTCTAATTGGATCAAACAGGCTCTCAATCTGTCAAATTGTCTAATAACTGAATATAGTAAGGGATATGAGAAAGGGGGGGGGGGGGGGGGGGCATCCCCCTTGTTAGGAAAATGCATGCCCCTTGATAACCTGCCTCTCCCCCCCCTGTAGCAGAGAGAGTGACCATGTTAGTCTGGCTGTGGTTTGTGATAGAGTCTACGGCCCCGACCAGGGCTCTGAAACATCAGCAGCTAACTGCATGTTAATAAATCCGTGGTGCTGAAGTAGTAGACAGATTTGTAATTGTGACTTTTGCTCTGAATCCCCCCAACCCCCCACCCCCCCTTCTGTCAGGTTCCTTTCAAATCTATAATGTTATCAAAACTATATAGCTGTGAAAAATACAGAACCAAAAGACTCGTTAACGGGACGGTTTGGCGGTCATGGGAACAAAACGAACCCGTCTGCCCCCGATGTAAAAGTTACCAAATCGCCTACTGCCAAAATGGTCTGAGGGGACTCTATCAGCTCTGGGTCTGGTTGGGTCGACCACATTTTGGACTGGGTCTCTTCTTTTGAAAAGTTAAACATAATGACGTGTTCAGGAAGGTTTTTTTACGGTCTGATGTGAGCTGAAAGATATTTGGGGACGCTGTTGCATGCTATAACTGAAACAGGGATCGTCTTTGACTGTGCCTTCAATCAAAGGGTTTACAGTTTCTCAGCCAGTACACGCTGTTTACACACTTGGAAAGTACTTAGGGTATATTTAATTTACACATGCATCAGTGTGTATACAGTCGGTTTGTATGTACTGAATGCATATATTCACACTCATTACAACGTCTCCACACACACACGTTTGTACAGTATGTAAATCAAAGTCCTGGCCTACACATTGTGCAGGTGATGGAGGACGGGCTGCAGCTGTATGAATGCTAACCGCACAATGAAGCGGACACACAGTTTACTGCACCACGCCAACTGCAATCGCTGCAGGAGACAGTTCATATGCATGATGCAAAACAAAAGGACACTATGTATGCTAACTCCTAGGGGTAGTGTGCATTATTATACAGTACATTCAACTAAGCTAAGCATTGTGTGACAATCCTCTTTGACATTGCATACAGTACAGAGGACAGAGCATATGAAAGCAACGAGCTAAATGCTAAAACTGCCCGTTTCAAAGTACATTACGAATAAAGAGAACCCTGTTTTATTCCGTTAGTTTGGTGGCAGTTAACTGCTTCAGCAGACAGTGAAAGCATGGCTACGCCACTTTGTCCTGTGCAGTTATTGTTTAATAAACTGCAGTTAGCATGATGCTGCTTATACCACGGACTCTTATGTTATCCACAACATTCAAATTACATTTTTCAGGGCAGTGCACTAAAATAGAACATTTATGTGGGCACCGCTTAAGCCAACCTTCAGGTGTGTTCCGATTTCCTTCGACTTATCTATGCTAATTTCATCATTGGAAGTATATAGTATATATTTAAGATTAACTGTGTTCAGCCATCCAATGTGAGATAGCAACTCAGATTTAATTTACTGTTCCTTCTTTATCTTTCTAAAGACTCATCTGGCGTTTTTCATGTCTCCATATTTTTGTGAATTGGGACTCTTCAGGGATAAGCATGATTACTGTCTTCATGTTGAAACATTTTAACTCACTTCGATGGGTTGATGCCTCAGTTTGGGCGGCCCCGGGGTGAATTTGCATCCATTTGCACTGATTTTTATAAGAAATGATGGAGCTTTTAAAATTCACTCTGCATTCAGTCCGAACGCACCTTTAGAATAAAACTTAACCAGCAGTTGTTTAGTAACAGCAGAACAGTTTGAATTTGGTTCAACTACATCCGAGATGTGTGAAAATGACCCACACCCTCCGGCCAAGTCAATATTCCCTACGACCGCGGTCCAACAGGGACTACATTTGACCTCTTTAGAACATCAGTATATAAAATGGTGAAATGGTCCATGCTGTACATGGCTTTTTTTGGTACCCTTAAGCCAGAGCCTAACGTGCCCCTTATATGAACGGAGGTGAGGAGTTCCTTTCACGTGGACTTTTATTACACGTACTTACACAACACAAGCTCATATACATAGAGGTATTTCTTGCCTCAACACTAATGTCACATTCTTCCTGCTAGCAAGTCTTTCAGCGTGAAGCTTGTGTCATTTACTCTCTCTGTCCATCTAAGCTGCGTAGGAATGGAGACCTGTGGTCTAACAAGCAGCCAGTCTACTGGGCCACTAACTACATCCCCAGCAACATGCAGGCCTACAGAAAGCAACGGAACAGACTGATGCAGGTGGACTATGGGAAGAAAAATGAAGATGCATATACAGTAAATTGTGCTGAAACAGAACATGGAACCAATGGATTGCTATCTGTATTTACCCAGAAACCATCCAGCCAGTATGGCTTATAAGAGAGAAGGAACTCTTGACAATCGTTAGTTCTAGCATTAAGGCAAGGTTTCAGCTAGCTTGTTGGATGGAGCAGTTTCTCTTCAGGGGAAGAACGGGACATGTGGACACAGAAACACAAACGTTGTTGAAAGGAAAAACTTAATTTAGTCATCAGCAGCTACATGGGACAAGGCTAATGGAAAACTAGCTTCACATCTTTTCTAACAAAACAAGAACCATAAAAACACTTTTAGGCACTGGGCCTAAAACAAAATGTGTCTTGTGTCGTGTAGCTGAGGCTATTGTAAATATTCAACAGCTTAAAAAAGGAAGACTCAAAAGTGAATAAAAAATAAAACGGCAATGGTCCAAAATTAACATATAGATTAGGGTAAAAGAGAAAGAAAGAAATGACAGAGAAAGTCTTCATGCAATCAAGTGGACACCCTTAATTAAATACGAGCAATCCACTCGAATAAATACAATGCTCCATCTAAGAAGGAATTACATTTAAAACTCAATAAAGCTAACTAGTATCCACTAATATAATAGGTAATATTGTCAATCTGGATAGAGATTATAATTATTTTATCTGATTCAACTGGAAGGCACATCCATAAGGCTTTAGAAGGTGTTGCAAAGCATTCTGCATGGTTCTCTCCCAACATTTAGGAATAACAGGGTGATTATTGCTGCATCACGAACAAAACAACTGGTCCAATTAACTTAACAAGTATGACATCAGGATATTCCATATCATGAGAACAACGTGAACATGGTGCACGACTGCTTTGGAGCCTGAGAGAAATCAACTTGGACAAAAATGAAAGTTTCATGAGGAAATTAGAAGAAACTAGAGCTGCAAGAGCAAAGCCCAGACATCTTGGAATAAATAGAGAGAAAGGAGCAGAGTGGGCAACCCTGACATTCCTCCATCACCTTTAGGGCTTCTATACATCTCGACCATTCTCACTTCCTTCATCTTTATTCATATTAGCGGCATTGCTTCCATCAGTGTCTCTGGAGTGTGTGTGGTGCACTGGTAGCTTCAGACTGGAACTGGGATGTTGATGTGGCTCTGCTCCACAGGCAGAAGTGGATGTGAGACTTTAAAAGGTGGATTTTTTGTTCTCCATGTGTGTTTAAGAGTAGAAGGTGAGGACACTCTGGTGGTTTCCGCGCACCAGGAGGATGGGAGGCAGGTCCTGGGACAAGGCCTCCAGCCAGGCCATGTACAGAGCGCTGGACACGGCGCCCTTCCTGGCCAGCGGCAGACTCCTGCACACAGGAACACAGGGACAGCATCAGCAGGCTGCTTCTCTTTGACTTCACTGATACAGAGCACAGCTTTAGTACACAGATACTAATACTGCTTTTGATACCTTTCTTTTAAATTGATATGTTAGCGATAGTCTCACATTGCCAGACCTTCCTCCACAGCGCTGTGGAGGAGGGTCTGGCTAGTCCACACAGCATTTGGGGATGGGAGAAAAACATGCTCTGTTTTATTGGCATTTATTGACGGTTCATCTGCTAAATAGTCTCAGAAAGGAACTTGTTTTGGTGGAACATGTGTACGTTCAAAAGTAGTTTTAGTCGTGCTACAGAAAACTCAGATTGGACAGATAGTCTAGCTGGTAGGGGTGCACGATATATCGACGCGATATCACGTTGCACGATATCGTACCGAAAGTCTTGCGATAATTACGCGATATTTTGTTTGCGTTGCATCCCGCCCGACATGTACCCAAAGAGTATGGAAGCAACAAGAGGAGAAACTCAATAGAACGTTGTGTTACATTCAGTCCAAGATGGCGGAGCTGCAGTTCCATTGCAAGCTGCAGCACAACGTTCCACTGAGTTTCTCCTCTTGTTACGTCTATACTCTTTGATGCACCTCTCGAAAAAAAAATACACATCACTTGGTAGCGTTGTATTTCCCCCCCGACTCATCTCCTGGTTCTCCTTCTCCATAAACAACATCAAGGAGAGGGTTAACTGCTCCTGCTCCAGATTTCTCACCGTGGTCAGAAAGAACCGAGGAGACACTTTGTTTCTCTCACTATGACTCTAGAATCGCTACTCACTCCGAAGAAAATCGCCGTCACTCTCTCACTTCTCCCTCGCTCTACCACACACACACACACACCGTCTCGACGCACACACCAGAACACGTGTAAACATCAGCTGCGTGGAGCCTCCGCAGAACCATAAAACGAAGCGAAAGAAAAGAAAGGAGCTAAAGAGAGAGGGAAGATTGGAGCAAAAAGAACACAAAAGTAAGAAAATCAGTGTTGTTCTGGGAGACGACAAAATAACAGAGATTGAAAGAAAACTTTAGAGGCCAAAAGTAACGCTACTGTCACATTAGCTACAAAAGAGAGCGACATTTACTCGCTTGTGGGCGCTCCTGGGCGCCCCTAGCCTACCCCTGGTTGCTTGGCAACAGTAAACAGAAATTCTCCGGTGCTACCTTAAACCATGTCTTAAAAGTTACTTCAGAGGTATTGTTAAGTCACAAGAACGATGTTTTTGGATTTAAAAGTATTTATTTCTCGATAAAAGTAACAACATATGAGATTAAATGCCAAACATATCAGATTTATACAGAAATACGATGTCCTGAAGCATTTTCCGCCATCTTGAATTATTTTCTTCAACTCGAGCCACTGACATACGTCACGCTGCCCTCACACTGCCTTCACTCGGATTGGCTGTCGCTCGTGGCCAAACGGCCACTCCCATTGAAAATGAATGGTAGCCTGTCGCTCTCTGTCTCTTGTAGCTAATGTGACTGTAGGGTAATGTCTCCTCCTCGGTAGCTAGGAAATACTTTGGACATTCTCTTTATTTATTTATTTTATACCGTCCTACCAGTAAAACATGTCCTGTTCTGTAGACACATGTTGGACCAGTCCAATATGACTGTCAGTTGAAATAAACCTTGTGTTGTAAGAAAACTTGTTTTATTTGTTATAAATCTATTTTGATGCGTTTTCCCATAACTTTGGTAATTTCACATATGTTTAAAAATATCGAAATTAATATTGATGTCGCAATATTCATTATCGATATCGCAATATCAAATTTTTTCAATATCGTGCACCCCTACTAGCTAGCTGTCTGGATTTACCCTGCAGAGATCTGAGGAGCAGTTAACCATAGTCCTCACACATCCACCAGAGGTTAGAACGCCAACACAGAGACAGAGGAAAATTAGGGACATCCGGCGGAATTTCTGGCAGCACCGGAGCAATCCCGGAAATTAATCGGTGTGGATATGGACTATGTTGGCGATAATGTTTACATTATCTCACCTAGTACACAGCTAGGTGAGATAGTGCTCAGCATAAGTGAATACATCCATGCTAAAGTTGACTAAAAAGAGGAATAAAAAATATCGTCCATCCATCGATCCATCCATCCACCCATCTTCGTCCACTTATCCGGGGTCGGGTCGCGGGGGTAGCAGCACCAGCAGGGGACCCCAAACTTCCCTTTCCCGAGCCACATTAACCAGCTGGAGATATAATCCCTCCACCTAGTCCTGGGTCTTCCCCGAGGCCTCCTCCCAGCTGGACGTGCCTGGAACACCTCCCTAGGGAGGCGCCCAGGGGGCATCCTTACCAGATGCCAAAACCACCTCAACTGGCTCCTTTTGATGAAAAGGAGCAGCGGCTCTACTCCGAGCTCCTCACGGATGACTGAGCTTCTCACCCTATCTCTAAGGGAGACGCCAGCCACCCTCCTGAGGAAACCCATTTCGGCCGCTTGTACCCTGGATCTTGTTCTTTCGGTCATGACCCAGCCTTCATGACCATAGGTGAGGGTAGGAACGGAAATTGACCAGTAGATCGAGAACTTTGCCTTCTGGCTCAGCTCTCTTTTCGTCACAACGGTGCGATAAATTGAATGTAAAATACAGGGGGCATAAGTCAGTACACCCCTATGTTAAATTCCCATAGAGGCAGGCAGACTTTTATTTTTAAAGGCCAGTTATTTCATGGATCCAGGATACTATACATCCTGATAAAGTTCCCTTGGCCCCCACATCATCACATCCCCTTCACCATACCTAGAGATTGGCATGGTTTTATTTCAGTTAGCCTAATAGCTGGTTTGATTTGCATTGAGAGATTATTTTATGGAAAGTACCCCATGCCAATATCTGGGTATGGTGAAGGGTATGTGATGATGTGGGACTATTTTAATTCCAAGAGATTGCGAGAGATTGACTGCTGATGAGCCCGGCTCTCCGGTGGCAGCCAGCTCGCCCCGGTGACTGAGCTAACCATGGCGCTAACTAATGCTCTGTTTGCACGGTAGCCATTAGTGCTGTTAGAGATCTCCGTTTCCTCCACCCTCTCCCTCCCTCTGTGATCCGCTGATCAGCACTATAGCTCTGCTTGAGCACCGCTGTCCCACAGAAGTCCAACTCGAATGTGAGCTTCGGTCAATAGCTGAGCCAGGTTCAGACGGGCCTGCGGGTTTTTTGTAGAAGCTCTTTGTGCCAATGCTGTGGTCTCATTAAAATGAACGAGGGCACTTTAACGCAGAGCTGGTAGTGGTTGAACACTGCCTTAAAGTTTGTACGACGTGTCGTCCATAAAGGTCACAAGGCAAAGTTGTCTGAGTGGTCGCGGTGGAAGCCCCGCCTTCATGGGGGGGGAAAGAAGACATCAGACAGTCTGTCCTGCTGGACATCCATGTTCACACAGCGATTAACAGCAGTAGTTTTGTGAAGAAAAACAACACTTTAGAAAGAAGTTGTCTCATACAGCCCCCCCCCCCCCCCCCCAATGTTGTTTGTCCCCATTTCTGTTTCTGTCTTTTCAAATGACCTGACAAATCTCCAGATGCTGGTCTAGAAGTGGGGATGTTGATACAGCTACAGATCCAACTCTCTCTGAGCTCTAGAGAGAGATCTTCAACAGGGGGTCCGGGGCCCATAGTGGGTCTTCAAAGATACTGCAGGGGGGCCACCAAATTATTGTTCATTTTTTAAAAGATTTTTCAGTACAGAAAACTTCTTCGTAAATCTATAACGTGATAGGTGCATCGTAGGGGGATTACTAGGTCAAAAGATGCAAAGAAACTCCAGCACGCTGTGTATAAAAGCTTTAGGCTTTTATTGTAGGCCCAGTTTAAGATGCAACTTAGTTTTATAAAATATGTAGTAGGGGGTGCATGCTCTGTCTCTCTTAGACAAGGGGCCCTTGGCTTAAAAAAAAAACGTTTGTAGTTGGCGTGGTATTGACCACATGTAGTATTGACACGTCTGAGTGGGCTTTGGTTGCATGCAGGTAAACAGTCTGTGTGTAGAGCAATAGAGGTGGAACACATTGCATGAAATGCAATCTTTGAACCCATTGGCGATTTAGCTTTTTTGTTAGCTTGTTGTAAATGTATCTGCATTTATATGCAGATATCCGATTATTCTGTAGAGATTAGCCGGAATGTCGTCCGCACACACACACACACACACACACACACACACACACACACACACACACACACACACACACACACACACACACACACACACACACACACACACACACACACACACACACACACACACACACACACACACAGAGTGGCAGCTTACATGACGATGAGGTTGGCTGTGCTTGAGTGCTCCTTCAGAAGCTCGTTGAGTCTGATCTGACGATTAGTCTGAGGAGCCAAACAGACACAAACAGGTTCAAACATTCAGGTATCAGCCTACCAGATAACATCACATGCTGCTGCTGCCCTGTGCTGAGCCAGCACTGTGTTCACAGAGAGCCATCCACTCTCAGCTTTTCTTGTGTGAGGTGGAATGACATTGAGTTTTGAAACTGGTGAAGTGGTAGAGAACACTGTGAGTTACTGACCTTGGCGCGGTACAGCTCCAGCTCGTTGTCGGTGATCCTCCAGGGCTCGCTGTCCTTGAGCGCCTCTGCCGCATCCTGCTCCATGTCGTCTTCTTTCAGCCGATACGGCTCGATCATCTCCTCAAAGGCCGACACACTGCACAACAACAACAGCTCCGTGGTTAACCCCATATCAGCCAGCCAACCACAGCCTTAAACAACACTCAGACGGCACACAGGGATACAACCAGCCGCGGCTGTGTCAAGTAGTAGAGCTGCAAATATTCATCCATTAATTCTGACTATTACTATTATTATTCCAACCATTACATTTATCATAAACTATTTGTCATTTTTATGAAAAGAAAGTCAAACTTGTGTGATCTCAACTTGTTAAATATGAATCTGTTCTAGTGTCTTCTCTCCTCTGTGATAGTAAACTGAATATCTTTGAGTTGTGGACTAAACAAGATATTTGAGGATGTTTATCTTGGGCTTTGGGGAACACTGATCCACATTTTTCACCATTTTAGAGACCAAACAACTAATGCATTGCACATGCACGATCACAGAAGGCTTGTATCACGTGGACGCGCCGACAGTTTATTTGTCATTACTTAGAAGTCCTGATGGGGCAGACAGCACTATATACTATACGCACTAGAGCTTTAAAGCAGGAAATGAGTCTGTAAATGTGACGGGAGTTTGGGTTCCGATCTCCTCGCACAACCTCTCTTCTAAACAAGCATCCGTTTTAAAATTTTCTTCTTCTTGGCAAACCAGCTGCAGGTGCATACGCCACCAACTGGACCTTTCAACCCGTATGATTGCCTGTTCCCGACTTCTTTTTCGTGATGTCATCAGAACTTGGTGACTACAATGTTTTTATTACCGATTTCAATGATGGATAAATCTACAAAAGGTAACACATTGTAATTAGCTGGAATGATCCTTTAAGTTAGAGCAAAAAGACAAACACTGTTATGGACCTGCATGACCTAAAGCCATGTAGAAATACATATATAGATACATGGATTTTCAAAGCAAAGTGAAATGTGTCTGAGCTTCAGGATTCTGATGATGTAATGTGTTCACCCAGACACATGGGGGGAGCAGAGGGCCAGTCTGGCCACAGACTCATTTACCATTCATTTATTCATCGTGCTGACACATGGGAAACACAGTACTTACCGAGTTACTGCAGGTCTACTGGAGAATGGAGGAGAAAACTCACGCTGCGGTGCTCGTACACATCTGTTTGTGGGCGGAGCCCCGAGGGGAAGGGGAGGGGTTGGAGAAAGCGCCTGCCATTATTGGCTTAACAAAGGAACGGGACTCGGCTGGTACTTACTGCTCCTTCTTAGGCTTGGTGTTGATGTCTCCCAACACGTTGATGTCCGAGAAGTCTATCCTGAACTTGCTGAGCAGAGTGGCCATCCTGCACACAAAAACACAAAACAAGGTGCTTTGGGAGAAATACGGGAATCCAACTGCAAGACATTTCCAATCCAAGGAGCTGTGGACAGAGATGAGAGCGCCGAGTCATCCCAAAGGCAGAGAAGCAGCTTTAAATAGCTCTGTTTGGACATGATTCTGGGAGGGTGGAGGCAGGTGGGACAGGCTGCACTGGGAGTCATTTCCTTTAGCTTCAACTACAAAGAAGCCGAGTGCCTGGACGCATCATCTGTCACATATGGAGAGCTTTAAAGCACTGCGTTATCCAACTGGGATGCTCCTGCTTTCATATGTCAAAACCCAATAATCAATATTTTCCATTAACAATGTAACGTGAAAGACGTCACTCGTAGCAACGAACCCAAAGAGCTTTATAAAACCTGCAGCAGATGACACAAATAAAAAGACACCAAATGATGTGTGTATTTTAGGCCAAAAAAAGATGTTTTTTGTCATTCTGAATAAAAACTATTGAACATGAGTTTTTCAGAGGTAAATACCATTGTTTGGGGGGAAATCTGGGTGAACTGACCCTTTGAACTGAACGAATGAAGATACAGAAAGAAACCGTTCAAAGTTAAACACATGCACCTGTACAATCTCAAAATTTGATCAAAAAAAATACATCAACGTGCCTATTGGTAAAACTATGGTGGAGTGTGAATCCATTCAGGTTGGACAGGGAAACATTGAAGTGTCAGATATGGGTTGAAATGGACAGTTTGTAGTTGTACAGTGAACAGACAACAAGGGGCTTTCAAAGAGCACATAGAGCTGTGTACTGTACTGCACACAGAGATAAAAGGCTCGGCTGCTAGCACCTCGCTAATTTGATCCAACAAAAGGAGGTAGGAGGCAGCTGTAGGAGACAATGAGAGGGGGGGGGGGCAGCAGATTCCTTTGTGAGGATTCTGTCATGCAGATATAAATAATATTGGAAAAATTGCATCCCATTACATCCAAGAACAGTTCCAGATTTTGTGAAGGAGGCTTCTTTGCATTCTTCCAGGGAGTCGGATGAGAATATGGATATCAATGTGTTAATAGAGCTGGAGCCTGGACATGGTTAGCCTAGCTTAGCATGGAGATTGGAAGCGGGGGAACCGCCTACAGGGTTTCCCCCAGAAAAGTTGTTTAGCCCAGTGTCAAGTGTTTTTTTCTTCCAACGAGCGCCCGGAGCCCCAGACCGATGGCAGTGTTAATGTAGAGCCCAATAGTTTCTGTGTTAACAGACTCATGGATGGAATTGCTAAATTGAGAATTTATAAAAAGCTATAAGACAGATTCCATAGGGCAGTACATTAAGTCAGTGCTAAAAGCTGACTGGAGATTTGAAAATATGACTGAAGTCTAAGTTTCCCACCGAGCCGCCCCGAACTGTAGTTTAAAAAAAACTTAAAAATACAGCAGAAATAATTCCCAGTAACTTGGGCCCGGTGGGCCACCAGGCTTGCAGTACACTGGAGGAAACACTGAGCCAGCACCTGGCGCAGTCCAAATCTACCAACCCCTCTAAAGCTCACTGACTAACATGATGGATTTCATTTGTTTTACGTGTCCACACAAAGTAGGAATCAGAGTTTGTGGTTGTAGGGGAACTATTTCCTGGTGAACTGAGATTGTCAGGTTTGGTACCACCGTGCGTGTATAGAGCCAAAAACCAGTACTCACCAGTGTTGGAATGTAACTGAGTACATTTACTCCAGTACTGTACATCAGTCCAAATGTTGAGGGAGGCTACTTGTACTTTACTTGAGTTTTCTCTTTTCATGCCACTTTCTACTTCTACTCCGCTGCATTTCAGAGAGAAATATTATACTTTTTACTCCACTACATTCATCTGTTACAGCTTTAGTTACTAGTTACTTTAGTTACTCCACTACATTCATCTGTTCCAGCTTTAGTTACTAGTTACTTTAGTTACTCCACTAAATTCATCTGTTACAGCTTTAGTTACTAGTTACTCCACTACATTCATCTGTTACAGCTTTAGTTACTAGTTACTTTAGTTACTCCACTACATTCATCTGTTACAGCTTTAGTTACTAGTTACTTTAGTTACTCCACTACATTCATCTGTTACAGCTTTAGTTACTAGTTACTTTAGTTACTCCACTACATTCATCTGTTACAGCTTTAGTTACTAGTTACTTTACACGTTAGGATTTCTGCACACAGAACACATGTAGTTTATAAAATCTGATGTTTGATTCTAAAGTAAACTAGCCAACAATATAACGGCTACAAGTCCAGCTGAGATGATCAGACCATCACACACACAGCTGGTTGGATGTTATGTGTGTGTGTGTGTGTGTGTGTGTGTGTGTGTGTGTGTGTGTGTGTGTGTGTGTGTGTGTGTGTGTGTGTGTGTAGACCATTAAAAACACAACTGGTTGTATGTCTGTGTGTGTGTGTGTGTGTGTGTGTGTGTGTGTGTGTGTGTGTGTGTGTGTGTGTGTATAGAGCATTACACACACAGCTGGTTGGATCCTTTACTCTTTATACAATGTTTTAATACTTTAACTACATTTTCCTGATGGTACTTACAGACTTTTACTGAAGGAACATTTACAATGCAGCACTTTTACTGTAACAGAGTATTTCTACAGTGTGGTATTGGTACTTTTACTGCAGTAATCTGAATACTTCTTCCATCCCAGGTGCTCACCAACCCAGTCTGGTAACCCACGGAAACACTGGGTGGATGGATACACTGTTTGTCAAAAACTAGTTCCAGAACATGACTCCCCCTAAAAGCACAAATTATTATTTTGACATGTTGAGTCATTGACAGATTAAACAAACATGATACAGCATGATAATCAGTGAGCTGGTAGGTTTATTTTTTCTAATTTGGGCAGAGGCCTCTGTTTTCAGTCTTCGTGCTAAGCTAAGCTAACCACATCCTGACTTCAGCTCCCTACAGACATGAGATTGACATCCTTGCTGTATGAAAAAAAGCTATTTCTGAAAAGGTTGAACTTTTCCTTTGATACCACAGTAAACTAATGTCCGAAGACACGGAAATAGAGTGTTTGTCCACTCTACATGCCTTCATTTCAGTTTGGATAATTAACAGAGATGGGACTCTCCCACAATAACAAGGAAATGAGCCCTGCTGGCCACACACTAATGTTCTGATGAAGACCTGATCCGGGGGGAATACAACCACAAAGCAGACAGGATGTTCCCAAACAGCTGGCTCCAGTATTTAAAAGGCTTTAAAAAAAGGACCACACTTTACACTTATAGTTTCTGGGATTTCACCAACTTCCACAATCACTTGTAACATTTTAGATTGCATTTAAAGTTCAGTGTGATGTCGACTAAACATTCAGTTAACGTTTGGTTGCCTTTACCTTTTGTGTAAGTGGAGTAAGGGCTTGAAATACCACGTGCATATGACTGTAGTGTACGTCAAATTTAAGCTGTGAGCGTAATCTCAGCTCTACATGCACCAGTGCACATAACTTGGTACAGTAATTAGGTAGTGCAGGGCGGCTGACTCTTTTGCATTAACCGTGAGACTCACGCCACACACTCATTTGGTCACACGGTGGAGAACTACTTCATAACTCATTACTTCTTGGCATGAAAAGAGGACAGAGACAGCGCACAGACAGACAGGACAGAGAGGCACACAGCTACACCATCCAGCCACCGCTGGATAGACTGGTGCACAGAGCAGCCATAAAGGACAAAGGAAGACTCATTTCAGAAAGAATTTATTAAACATCATATAATAAATAAGTCTTGACTATGACCATATCAAATGTGAAGTAGTTTCACTGCACATTCCTGTACAGGGAAAGTAAGCTCAAATGGTATTGTTATTGTTGACATTGTCCTCATTCTTAAACTCTCATAAATTAAAGAGTAAATTTTTCCTAGCTGACATGTTCAATGTAATCTTGTTCAGAATGACCCTGACTGGGATTGGTGTTATTGAACTGTACAGTGTCTGAGACGACTAAAGGGAGAGTCAGCTCAAATTACATTATTACACATTGACAATTTACTCATATTTGAACGGTCATTAAAAGAAAAGTGCAAAGAAAAAAGGACAAATACACCAAATGGTGCATTTTAAAAATAAGTTTTAAGAACTTTTAAGACATAGGCACCAGTGCATGTCCACAGAAATACGTTTTTCAAGCCCTGGAAGTCATGGCGTCCTTGAACACACCACAGGACAGTTTCCAAAGCAGAACTACATTTTCCTGATTATACTTATATATTTTTAATGAAGTAATATTTTCAATGCAGGACTTGTACTGTAACAAGAGTATTATTGCAGTGTAGTATTAGTACTTTTACTAAGTAAAGGATCTGAATACTTCTACAACTGTTCACCACTAGGCTGAGGTGTGTTTTGGTGCTGATCTCACGTGGCTGTGCATGGCAGTACACAAACATGGCTGCCTACGCAGAGCTGAGAAATGATTCTATGCATTTTACAGCTCCTTCATCATGCAAATGGTTGATCTGAATTTTTATTTTTTTAATCTGACATGTTCTATGTGAGGTTTGTATCCAGTTTAGTGTTTTTTTGGCCTACTTTGGAGCTTTTTCACATAATGTCGAGGCGCATTCAGGGACCGTCGGAATTTTGAGAATCCGACAAACAATTTTTTTCAGCTTTATTCTAGGTTTAGTGGTTTTTCTTTGGCAGACTTTTAAACAAAACATGCTTTTTCTAACCCGCCGGCGGGTTTTGGGGTTAGGAGGGTTAATAGTCACTAAAAACCTAACTACAATACAACAGCCAAAGTTTGACCATTTGTCATACAGAGAGGAATCCGTTATGTTATGCAGTGTTATGTGTCCAACAGTATGTGCCAAGGACATCAACCAAAGTGTCACTTTGGAATGGCTAATTACAAATTTGAAAACTTTACAAGTCAGTGGCAAGTAACATGTTTGGTGATGTACATGAACTGCATGTTGTTCTGTGAGCTGGATACATTTAAACATGGGTCCATTCACAAGACACTGAGGGTTAGAATCTCGAGTGCCTCTTAGTCAGGTTACGTATCAATAAATCAACTTCTTATGACAAACATGTGAACACACACTTGTGTGCAAAGTGGCCGGCATCAACAGAACACAGTGGCAGTGTGTCAGCAGCAGCTGAGGAGAGAGAGTGCTGCTGAAGGAGAGCAGACTGCCACAACCCAAGTCATGCCAGAAATCTACAAACTGAGCACTAGGAACCGGGAACAATCTTTCCAACCATTATTATTTTTAACTATTATCATCATTATTAGAGTATGTAGTAGCAGTTGTTGTATTTCTGTCTTCTTCTAAAGGGAAAGTGAACAACAGTCATTTCTTTTGCTAAATGTTACCTTATCTACTAGGATTCCAATGGAATGTTTTATTTATTTATTTATTTATTTATTTTTTTTTTTTTTTAAATTGGAATCGTTTGGAAAATTTTGTTTCAAATCTGATCATCGATTCCAAATTTAACCTGCCCAAGTGTTGGTTTCCGTAGCGACCACTGTTATCCAGGCGCTTGTTGTGTTGCAGCCGTGGAGCTCAGTAAGCAGCGCTCTAAAGTCTGGCTGAAAACAAACTGTACCACTGTTAATCACCATTGAATCAAAATCAAATATTCCTCTTATCTGTGAAATGAGCATGTGACCTGTTCCAACTCCAGCCCCCAAAGAACCGGAATCAAAAGGAAGAATTGGAATCAGAAATGTTAAAATCTAAACGATGCCCAACCCTATTATCTACTCGTGTTAACCTTTGAATTTGACATGGTGGATGGGAAGAACTTGCAGTACTTACGCTCGGCGGTCGTGATCGATCCTGTTGATCTTGCCTCCAATGAAGACCCGGATCTTGCAGTCCTTCCACCTCTTCTTGTTGGTCAGCAGGTAGGGGATGAGCAGGGTCAGACCTGGACACGAGACAAGTCATGTCAACATGTCGGCTACATTTACCTCGCTACGTTTTGGTTTTTAAGTGTTTGAGTTTTGATCCCAAAGTGATCTCCGTATACCAAGTTTTTTTTTTATCTCCAGTAGAACTAACACACCCAAACCTCATATCTCATCAACATTCTGGTATACTGGACATAAACAGGAGGCAGCGTGGAGACTCTGTCCCCTGCTGGTAGTTGCTATGGTAACGTTAGTAGCTTTAGTCTCAGAGAACGAGACGTCGTGACCGATAAGACCCAATCAGGAGGAGAAACGTTGGCGTCAGTGTCGGTGTTGTCAAAGGTCTCCGTTTGAAACACAACCCCGCAGATTCAGAACCACAACGGGTCAGAAGAGTTTCCTAATGGCTCCGCTTTAGGGGCTCAGAGCAGGGGGAATGAGAGGGGGGAATACCAGAGCAGGGGAAATGAGAGGGGGGAATATCAGAGCAGGGGGAATGAGAGGGGGGAATACCAGAGCAGGGGGAATGAGAGGGGGGAACGCCAGAGCAGGGGGAATGAGAGGGGGGAACGCCAGAGCAGGGGGAATGAGAGGGGGGAACGCCAGAGCAGGGGGAATGAGAGGGGGGGAACGCCAGAGCAGGGGAATGAGAGGGGGGAATACCAGAGCAGGGGGAATGAGAGGGGGGAACGCCAGAGCAGGGGGAATGAGAGGGGGGAACGCCAGAGCAGGGGGAATGAGAGGGGGGAACGCCAGAGCAGGGGGAATGAGAGGGGGGAACGCCAGAGCAGGGGGAATGAGAGGGGGGAACGCCAGAGCAGGGGGAATGAGAGGGGGGAACACCAGAGCAGGGGGAATGAGAGGGGGAAACACCAGAGCAGGGGGAATGAGAGGGGGAGACACCAGAGCAGGGGGAATGAGAGGGGGAAACGTAGCAGAATATATTCCTTTTTAAATCAAAACGTAGCAGTGGAGATGTAGCCTCAAAAAGAGAAGAGCTCATCCAGAGACAGGCGTGAACCTGCACCAGATGGCAGTATCTCTGCTGTCATGGTGATGACGACGCCTCTGGCCTTGTTCACATCTTCCCCTCCGCTGGGCTGACAGCGAGTCAGATTAACATATTGTACTGATCAACATATCACTAATAGATTTCATCATAGAGCTAGGGGGATCCATCTCATGCCTCGTGTTGTCCTGACTTGTTACTCATATTGTTCTGTGTCCATATCAGTTTTTAACATTTTATGTGCAAAATGTCCCTGTGCATTTAAGAGCATCATTTATGTTGTATACTGAATTTTTAAAGACAATATTTAGTTTTTCCAACACAAATTTAGTTTTGTATTTATTTCTTGGCTGCAAACCAAACTACCCAACAACAGAATTATTTTAATCTGCCAACAAAAAGGTGATGCATGCTTTCTAAAACATACAAGTATGTACAATAATAGCTATTTGGACTGAATATTGGATGCACCGGTGTAGTGGATAACTTTGTTATGTTCACCGTTGGAGCAAGTCTCGCATAGCCAGACCTTCCTCCACAGCGCTGCGGAGGAGGGTCTGGCTAGTCCACACAGCATTCCTGGATGGGAGAAAAATGTGCTCTGGTTTATTGGCATTTCTTTAAACCAATCACAATCGTCTTGGGCGGTGCTAAGCTCCGGACGGAGCCACGGTGCCTCTGCTAAATAGTCTCAGGAAGGAACTTGTTTTGGTGGAACATGTGTACGTTCAAAAGTAGTTTTAGTCGTGCAACAGAAAACTCAGATTGGACAGATAGTCTAGCTAGCTGTCTGGATTTACCCTGCAGAGATCTGAGGAGCAGTTAACCATAGTCCTCACACATCCACCAGAGGTTAGAACGCCAACACAAAGACAGAGGAAGGGGACGGACATCCGCAGAAAATGAAGGACAACCGGCGGAACCTCTGGCAGCACCAGAACTATCCCGTATATAAACCGCCCTCGATATGGACTGCCATTGGACTGATCTCCCAATAGCGGACATTTATTTTCCCAGAATCACCTCCGTCATCAAACAGCCACCAGACGTCCACTGTGCCCTTCACTTGTTTCGTCTGGAACTGCTGGCTGGCCTCCAGCAGCCTCTGATCTGACCCATTCAGTGGCAGAGTCGGGCTCCTCTTTTCTGCAGGGATAGTTGCCAAAAAACACACACACACACACACACACACACACACACACACACACACACACACACACACACACACACACACACACACACACACACACACACACACACACACACACACACACACACAGTAAAAGCTCATTTAGATGATAAAATACAACTGTAATTACTAGAATATGTCAGCCTGTGGGGAGTCCTGAGAGTGGAACCAAACCCCCAGAGCGCAATGTGGATGAGTCATTTATGTACAGTCGGACTTTTGTGGTTTTGAAAAGGGTATGATGGTAAGCACTTAAAACATGTTACACAATTCTAATAAAACTAAAAGGCGTATGAAAACCACCACGCTACAGCTCCAGTGTTTCCTCTGCACATT
This sequence comes from Zingel zingel, assembly GCA_023566125.1. Lineage (NCBI taxonomy): Eukaryota > Metazoa > Chordata > Actinopteri > Perciformes > Percidae > Zingel > Zingel zingel. The sequence goes on along the minus strand of CM042329.1, from coordinate 4,478,384 downwards.
TCAGATTTAGAGATTTCAGAATTGTTGATTTTGGTGTTATTAGTTAGTAGTATTACTTAAAAATCATCAACATGTTACATTTGTAACCAATGCCTCCGAGGAGAGGAAAGACACAGACTCAGAGGCAATCTTTTCATTTTTAGTGTTATGAATCAATCCTAAAACGAAGACGACGAGATGTGAAGGAACATTGAGTTCTTCATTTTTAATGTTTAAAGTTTAAAAACAAAAAACATGTTTAGATAAGGTGCTGCTTAAATATGGAAGAGGTCATGAGGCTTCTGGGTATTATTTTATGCAAATGCAGAAGCTGGGGGATGGAGCCTGGACAGCCCTCAAGAAGACATGGGAAAGGGATCTGAGTTGATGAGGAGTGGGACAGAATCTGTAGGAATATTAAAACTAGGTCATGCAATGTGAGGGTGCATCTCATATAGTTCAAGATTATACATCACTTCTATTGGACTCCCTCCAGGTTGTTTAGAATTGGGCTGAAAGACACACCAAATTGTTGGACATGTAAGACAGAGGACGGCCAATTACTTAATGTCCTATAGTCCTGTGATAAGGTCCAGGAATTTTGGACCGGTATACATGATAACCTATGTTGGATTGCAGGGAGCCAGGTTCCATTCAGCCCAAGAGGATTTGTTCTGGGAGATGGGTCAATCCTAAGAGGGATGGATAGGCACATAAGAAGCTGGGTCCAGACCAGTTTACTGATAGCCAGACAGATTTTTAAGTGGCATGTGTCACCGGACGTGGCATGTTCTTCACTGTAAGACGTAAAATATAACTTTGGTTAAAATATAACTTGTAACGTAAGATTTCGTTAAAATATATACGTGGCACTTTCTAAAGCCACGTGGCGTGTTATCGCGAGGCTACGCGACATGCAGGTTGTGTTCAGGAAAAGAAAAAATGGTTGGGATTAGGAAAAGAAGAACGGAGTTAGGTTAGGGTTTAGGAAAAGAATAATGGGGTTAGGGTTGGGAAAACAACAAACATGAAAAGGAAATATCAAAGTTACACGTAGGACTCGATCCCCGCTCTCCTGGGTGAAAGCCCTGTGTTTTACCCATCCTCCACCCTGAACAACATACCTAAAAGGTTTTTTGCTGTTTCATACTACTCGCTAGGGCGTTAATTCACACACAATAGCAATTGGCATACAGAAGTACCGGAAGTACATGCCACTGGCACGTGCCACGTGCCTCATGCCACTTAAAAATCTAACTCCCTCTCCAGATTCTTTTCAAAGGATGGAGGAATCCTAGGGTGGTGGCGTTTGAAAAAATGCCATATAAAAACGGTCTGCCAGATTGGATGTCTACACTAGAAAATGGGCTCCTAAGAGGCTTTGTGCTGGGGAGAGACGTGTATGATGGTCATTTATATGTTTATTTGGTTTATTGTCTATTTTGTTATTATGGTCTTGAATATTGTAGTTACTGTGTCATCTTTTCTTGATTTTTGTCTGGGTGGGTGGTCATGACAGAAGGGGGGGGGGGGGGGGGGGGGGGTGGAATTTGTTCATATTGTAAGTTGTATGTTTTGTTGAAAGAAAAAAAGAAAAGAAAATTGTTAATCACAAAAAAAACAACATTAAATGAAGAATGATAATGTCAGTGAACGGACTCAGTCCTAATATCTCTAGCCAGCATTAGCCACCACGGGTGGAAGGCTGTCACAGTAACATGGGACAGTTCATTCAACGGAGTGAGTGGTTGTTATTGCTTCTTAATGGGACTTTTCATTTGAAAGAGGAAGACGTGTTCTTTTAAAAGTTACATTGTTGCTCTTTGAAGTTTTGATATAGGTAACTATTTTTCTGATGCATGGATGATTTCTTTCATGTTGGCCTCATGAACACGGGGGAACACCAGCGATCAGAAACAGGAGAGCAGTTTTTATCCTGGAAAAGAAAGCTGCAGACAAAGTGTCCCCTCCAGAGAGAGAGGAAGCAGCAGGCGACAGAGACTGAAGACGAAAGGAGGAAATTGAAATGTTGGCACACACTCACAACATTAAATACTCAAGACTTGGACTGAGTTAAGGCACTAACACACACACACACACACACACACACACACACACACACACACACACACAACAGCGTCAGAGACTGGGCTTGAGCTACAAGCTGGAGAAAGAGGAAAAGACAGGATGTTATTTCCCAAAGCCAAGAAGCTAGACGTTGAGACACAAGACAGAGACAGCTGGGCGCAGGACGGGATGTTAATACAGGAGGAATTCATAATATACTGTGAAAAATGAGGCGACAGAGAGCTAGATGGATGGAGATTCAGATGAAAACAAGCAGAGAGAGAAAGGTTTAAAGGCAACACAATAAAGTGGATCTCCTGCCTTTTCTCAACAGGGGCTGAGTCGTAGCTTTGCCATCATCGTCGTCATCTGGGAAATGTGAGACAAAAGGAGAGATATTGATGTGAAATGTTGGTTTGATGTGCCAAAAAATTACTACCAAGGCTTCATGAAGAACATGTACAGTATTAAGAAGGATTAAAAGTGCAACAAAGCAGACATTTACAGATGGTCCTGAGGAGACAGCTAGCTTCATGCTAACTGAAGCTTTAACAGAGGGCTCAACTTAGTCTCTCCCATTTCTGGAAACGTCTTACACCGGCTTCCAATGGCCATTTGGAGGGGACTCAACTCGAAACTCAACTCTCCACCGACAACTATGCTGGGATTAAAATGAAAAGCTCCCACACTGAGGAGGGTGATTCTGTCTTAATGACGGCTCAGGTACAGTAGGAGCTCAGGCTCACAGTAAGAGGATTAGCCCAATCAAGGCATTCATCTTCACCAGACCCACATGTTCACAATGTGTGTGGAGAGCCTTACAGGAACTCAAGAATGACCAAAAACATACAGAAGCCATTCGATTTAGAAAGTGAATTAGAGCTGTACCTCTGTTAAAACGACACAGCAATGTTGTAAGTATGGAGGAAGTGTTGCTGTGGAAGGTTTGTGAGTTTACATCAACAGCACAGGTAAACTGGAGAACAAGTGTCAGCAGTTCCTTTGGTGAGACAAGCGACAACCCAAGTTGTAATAACCTGAAATGATCCCTTATCAGTAGATTTGAGTGACATGTGCACCTCTCGTTTGTTTTACAGATTTAATATTGTACCTAAACTTTGACCAAAAAAATGTTAACACAGCTCACTCTACAATAAGACAATAAAGTAAGCATGCAGCAGGACAGGGCCAAATACTCCAAGAGCCTTCATGAATCCAGACTGGATGAGGCTGGTGCTCAGCTGCCACAAGCTGGGAACACTCCGTGGGTTTGTTTGTTTTCTCCAAGTTGTGTGGGTGGCACTTCTCCATCTCTCTCCCTCTGGGGAGTATTAAACTGGGCCCAGTGGGACGACTGGAGTCATGGGTCACTCAGACAACTTCCTGTTCGAGCTGTGTGTGTGTGTGTGTGTGTGTGTGTGTGTGTGTGTGTGTGTGTGTGTGTGTGTGTGTGTGTGTGTGTAGGCGCAATAATAGAAGTCATTGATGGATTAAGAGGGATCTCTGAGAATGTTGTTAAACTGATTTCCTGAATGAAAAGCCTTCCTCTGTCATGACCTAAAGTAGTGTTTGAGCAACATAAACACGCACGCACAGACTCCTCAATTTATAGTTGAATTGATGAAACTACATATTTTTGAGCTTCAGTATGAACCAATGGGCTTGGAGCAAAGAGCCACAGACATAATGCATAAAACGATACTATACAGTATGCATAAATAAGATGTTTACAATAGAGAAGTGCTTTATTGTCTTCAATATGCAAATACTTTTTTAATCTAACTTCATAAATTATGATGGATTCCATTTCCCTACTTCAGCCTTAAGTGTGCTTGGCTGATCAAAGTCATTGATGCTGAGGCGGGCTGACCTTTGTGCACAGCCGGACTGTTCTGGAGGCTGGTGGCTTTGGACGACAGCTTGGAGGAATCTGCGTCTGAGTCTTTGCTGGTGTCTATGGATACTATCACATCTTTCATCCCCGAGGACTTCTCCTGGGAGGACAGCAAGTCATCTGGGAGGAAACGGGAGGAGTGGACACATGGAGACGAGGAAGAGAAAACAAGGCAAGGAGAGGGAACAGAAGATGGTGGGAATTAGAAATGCATTTTTTACAGAGTGTGATGGTGTGTAGACAAAAAAACACAAAAACTGGGAAAATAGTTCAGTAGCCTTCACACAGAAACAATATTTAACTCTTTAAATTACTCCACTATTTGATATGCAATTTTGGAGACATCTGCCATGTTGTGTTACAGGTGCTACAATTTAGAAAAATCATTTGGATTTCAACCACACTGCTAAACTCTTCTCTGGAACAGAGCTCTCTGTGTGTGTATGTGTGTGTGTGTGTGTGTGTGTGTGTGTGTGTGTGTGTGTGTGTGTGTGTGTGTGTATACCTTGTCCTTGGATATGAGACACATCCAGTCCCTCTTTGAGTCGCAGAATAACAGCACCAAACTGGAAGTCAAAGGAATCACTGAGAAGAAAAAAACAACTGAAATTAAAGACTGAGAATAAAACGCCTCCAGTGGATAGCTGCTGTTAACACAGGTCATCTGGTCCTGGTGCATACACCAATGTTATGAGTATAGAGCTCAACAGTGTGGTTCCACAAGTGAAAATCCTGTTGATTTTTCTCCAAAAGAATTATCAGCCATAAAGTCTAAGCCATCCCAGGAAGACGGGCCCTGAGCTGTGAGGTTGTAACGAATGTTTCTGCTCCTGTAGAAGACAGAAGTCTGTATGAAATCAACCTGGTTCTAAGGAAAACATGTTTTATTCACCATGTCATGGAGAAGCACTACACTACCCACAATCCTAACCGTAACCGCAGCGTCTCCGATTGGTGGAGCTTGCTGTTACCATGGAAATGTTTACCGCACCCACGGCTAGAGCGAGCTTCTACCATTGAAGTCTCTGATAGTTTCTGTACTCAGTCTTGGACCTTTGCTTTTTTCATTTTTCAAAATGTTCTTTTGCGGATCAAATGTTTAATGGTCACGATTCATCTCGTAGCTGGTTGGCTCGCTTCCAGCCTTAAAACTCGTTATATCAGCCTTTAATGAAATGTCAACAGAGATATTGAACGGAGGAAATCACTTCTGGAACCAGAGCCATTCAAAAAATAAAATAAAATCTATTCCGAAAGAGACTCGAGCAGCCTTGCACCCAGCTGCAAAATAAGATGCATGTTGGTCTCATTTGTAGTCCTAATACAGCTAATTATATTTGGAGTAGTGAAGAAAGAACTACAACACCACGGAATACCAAAAACAACATTGTAAAGCACTGCGGAAGCATTTCAATGAGAACATTTAGACCCGTTTAAAATGATTTTAGACATAGAACACAATTCTTCAGTGAAGACTTTGTAAGACCTAAACATTATATTTTGAAATTTTAGACTTTTCAAGACTTTAAGACTCCGTGGAAACCCTGTGTTGAGCTCAATAATTCTACAGCAATGTCCACATCAACAACAACAACAATAATCAGCAGAGGACATACTCAACTAAACAGAGAGTCAAGAAGACGTGGCTATTTCAAACAGAAGAGGCTGCTGAGAGAAGGCCCCAACGTGTGCAGGCTGAACCTTGCAGCGTGTACTCTGCCTCGGCTCTCGCTGGATGGAAAGTAAAGGGCGCATTGCTGAGCGTATTAGCTAAGATTTTAATATTGTGGGGCTGAACCATCTCTGACCTTCAGCTCTAATGCCATAATCCCCACACTTTACAATCAGGAACTCATTCAGCCTAAGTCTTTCCTTCACTCACAGTCTCACATGACTTTAGTGTTCACATGGACCCACACTGCACTCCTGTGTTAGCACAGTACACACAGAGTGTGTGCACGAGTACCACACATACTCGGGGAAAGTCAGGATACTGGTCAGGGCTGTAGTGTCTGTGCCCTGAGGCTGCGGACCCTCACGGGGCCCCTGGACACTCATGGGTATCTGAGGGCGCTTTCACACCTGCCTTGTTTTATTCAGTTGAATCTCACTAGAGTTGGTTTGCCCCACTGGTGCGGTTCTTTTGGGCAGGTGAGAATGCAGCAATCACACTCTGGTGCACCAACAGCGACCAAACAAGCGTACCAAGACCTGCTTGATAAGTTGGTCTCAGTTCGCTTTCCGATCCGACACGCGATCCGACCTCGAACAGACCCAACCATATATATATATATATATATATATATATATATATATATATAAATGAAGTCTGAGCTAATGTCTCCTGTAGTCAGGTGTGTTTAGCAATCTGCGATGCAGCAGATCAGCAAACTGTAGCAACTTCAATGGTTCTCTCTCAGAAACAGGGTTAGTTTTCATGTCCACCGATGTTAGAGGACTTTTCCAGAACATCCTCTGTATTACGATAACGCAACTCAGCTTTAGTTCTTGTCCACTTACTGGATCATGCTGATGTAAGTCTCCACGTTCATCATGTCGCCGTCCCTCCAGTCGTTCTTGAAGCCCAGCACCAGAGTGTTGGGCTTGAGGCGACCCAGGCCGGCAGCCTTGAGAGGGAGAAGAAGGGAAATCACAATCACATGAATTCATTGCTAGACTCTTTTCTTAAAGGCTGGATACCTTCCTAGGAATCATTGACACTTTCATTCTGGAGCAGGAGAGTAAGTGTTAACCCCGTCACTGGTGCCAGGTCTTACTGCATTCACTGTGTTCCCTCTCAGGCCAGTTTGAACACTTCAGATGGAAACGCTGGCAGCACTGTGTATGACTCAACTCTGGGAGCACTATGCCTCAGATCATCAGGAGCCTGCTACTTTCACCTTCTTCTGGCTTCCATTCAAGTTCAAATAAGACCAAATTATTCACCAAAACATGTCAAACAGCAGAAAATGAAATAAACCTTTTTTTTCAGAACTGTGCTTCAGAAGATCTAAACTGGTTTTATTTCTCAGCAGGACATTTATTTTGAAACTAGTTTTCATTTTAGATGTTAAACCCCAATATTTAAGATTGAGAGTTTACTTCCCAACTAATTCTATGAAACAAATAATGAACATAAGTATTGTGTGTATCACAGCTTCATTACAGCGTATTCAAAACACCACACACACACACAAGAGTTGTAGGCAATAAGAAAAATACAGAATAATATCTTGTAACCAAGCAGGGAATATCTTTCCTGAATCGTTTCCTTTTTCTTTTCTTTTACTGGGTTATTTTACATAAATTTGATTTGAGATTAATTGGGATCATTTGAGACAGTTTAAGGGCATGCAGGGGCCAAATTCAATAAAGTTCATAGCCTCTTACACAATGAATACAACTATCCTCAAACAGGAACAAAAACTTCAAACATTTGTGGTTGGCAACACTTGAGAACACTTGTGAAAAGGTTTCCATTAGAAGCATGTGCTGCTTATCAGCAAGCAGAGCGCACGGAGCCAACACGGCTGGCTGCTGTTAGCTGTTGGCCCTTGCTGTGCGAGTCTACAGGAGGCTTGAACAATGCTCCCTGCAGAGCCGTTGTTTGCCGTTGACTGAGTGATAACGTGTGCTGTGTTCCTACCTGCAGCAGGTACTGTGTCCCCTGCCTCATGTCCTCGGCAAACACCGGCGTGTAGAAGGCCTTGGTCTCATTCTTCAGCAGCCAGCGCTGGTACCGGGCCTGGTCCGTGGTCAGGTCTTTGAAGTTTGGCCGTCTGTAGCCCTGTACACACACACACACACACACAATGTAACAAATACAGCAGGCCTGCAAGTCATTCTGCAGCCCCACATTACCAAGGTCAGACCAGCAATGCTTCATTTAATCAGATCACAGACTGGAGAATTCAAACTGTAGACCAGAGTCCTGCTCTGAACCTGCTCATCAGGGACTTTGTTTATTCCTGAAGAAAAGAGCTCACAGCGCTGCCCTTCAGCCAGGAAACTCCACTGCCATTAGCTGAGAGTGTTTACAGCGTTTAGCTTGGGGGCAACAGGAGCAGGCAGGACTGCACACAGCCCACATCCATCCAATCAGAAAGGCCTTTCCATCCCGAAGCAGTTACGCCTGGCAAGGGATTGGTAAAAGGCCTTTTACACTGTGTAAACGGGACACTTCTGTGGTTATGGAAAATCACCTTAAAATTAATAAATAATGCATTTCTGTGGAGCGAGAACAGAATATAGTGATCCATGCTGGTTGCAGCAGCCTTTGGAACCGATGATCAGATTCTAAACCAATTTTTCCCAAACGATTCCAATAAATAGAAGAAAAAAAATCGATTCCATTGGAATCATAATTTTTTAACAATTCCACGTTGGAACCGATTGGGCATTGGCCCAATCCTAGACAGCAGAGTCCATATATCGGCTAACAGTAAGGTAACTAAGATGTCAAGGATCTGTTTGAGAACCTTTCAAAACAGTGTCTCCATAACAGTTTGTCAACTGACCTGTAAAGGGCTTTTCACACAGGGGAGCGATTATCACGCCTCGGAATTCATTTTCAATGAGAGGCGAGCGGGAAGGTAGGGGGCGCGGGCAGTTTGACAGGCGATGCGACAAGCGGGCACAATCCCATGAAACTGTCACGTTTGTGCTCGTCACACGCCCGCCCGCCGCTAGAGTTGATTTGTTTTGAACTTTTCCCTACGCGTGCAACGCACCGTGCAAATCACTGAACAAGAGACTGATTCTTCGGTTTGTGAGTTCACTAAAATATAAAAGTGTTTTCTGAATAGTTATCAGGACATAGACAGCGGGGCTTCTGCTTGGCAGAGCATCGAAACAAGACTGGATTTATCAGGTAACGTCAGTAATTATGACTATGCTAGTGTAGCTAACTTTAGCCATCAATAATAACAGCCCGTGGTTAGGAAAGACTAGGATTACCACCATTTGTTAGAAATGGACCTGTGATTAGGGATATATGATACCACAGTCAGCTGATCTCATTCAATTGTACGGCAGGGATACAGTAATGCACAGAATCTCCATGGTTACCACACATTGATCGCCTGGGGTTGTCCTTCACATGAGGAGCGTAGTAGACCCCGCAGATCCACGTGACTACGCAGGCCAAGTGTCGCTCCCTGTGTGAAAAGCCCTTAACATGTCAAGCTCACTACATACTGTGTCTGGGTCATCATACTGTGTTAATGTGTGCACTAAGAATGAACAGAGATCAGCCAATAAACAGTTATTGGCTGGTATTCAATATTGATATCACACTCACAACTCTATGACTCCGGCTACAATTGTTACTATATATGTATAATACTGTTGAATGACTGCCAACTGACACAATGGGCTGGGAAAAATGATGAATGGGTGACTTGATGGGAGTTGGTGGAATAGATATTTGAGCCGACCATCACACTGTGAACTCAAATTACACTGAGCCGGCTGCATTCAGCAGAGAACTCCTCAGCCAACATCATCACGGCTCGGATCAAATATGAATCAATCACGCTACATCCCACGTGGCAACAGCTGGCTAGCAACAACAAGCAGAAGGTGTTATGTTATGTGTGCTTTGCTTTGGGCTCCTGTCTGCTGGTTAACTGAAACATCAGACAATATATTCATCCAGAAATATAATCAAACCTAGATATAAGCATGTTGGGGCTCAGATAGTGCAGTAGTGTGGGCAGCAGAGGGTTGTAGTTTTACTTATTTTATATTTTAGACATCAACCCAAACATGCCATAAGATCTACACACAACTTCCTTGAAATTGTGCAAAAGTTCCCCATATTCCCAGGCTTAAAATTACAATCTTGAAGATCTTCATTTCTTTCTGTCTGGTGGAACATCAAATTAGTTTTTATTCTTTGAAATTGACTTGTTTTTGAAGTTTCATCGCCTGTAGTCACCGCTCTTTTCTGTGTTCTTCCATAGCTTACCGTTCTTCCGTTTACCCACAACACCAGAAGAGAATTGAACAAACAGCACGCCGCTTCACACACAAGTGAGCTAAAGAGAGAGTCTGGTGCGTTAGCTCCGCCTACCCTCTCTGGCAGACCAATCGCTGATGGGTGATGGAGAACAGTCACTAACCGTGTGCCGCTTGATTATTAGTTCCATTAGTTCCAATTTAAACCAACATCGCTAATGGAAAGGTTGATTGCTGTTGACTGTGCCAAACACATCTGCAGTATTTAATTCAGTTCTCTCATCAATATCATATTTGAGTAGGACTGGCTATCATTCAAAAATATTTGATACCAGTACTGATACCAATACTGTGACTTCGATACCGGTTCCTGAACAATACTTTTTTTTTATACCAATTGTATATTTGTAATACACATTACAGCACAAATCTTTGTATTTATTTTTCAGCTCCGACTACGTGAGCCGTCTCTGTGTAACGTAGAGTTCTTCCCGCGTGTCTCTACGACGTGTAAGGTTAGACAGCCAATCACAGGCATTATTAGATCTTGGTAGAAGCATGCTGCATGCTGATTGGCTCACTGACACTGATAAGATTTACTCCTTAGGTGTTGAAATTGGGTTTTGAATGACGAGTCATTTTTCCATACTCAATACTTGAGAGGCACTTCGGTCGGTGCCTAAAAAATACTGAGTTGGGTACCCAGCCCTACAATTGAGTAAGGAGCATTACCGATCTCTGAAGCAATTTAAAACCACGGGTGTTGTGTTGTATGAACATCTTTTTAATATCAACTCACCGTGCGAATATGACCACAGATCATCAGGCCGACGTTCTTGGTGAAGCTGTTGACCAGATCCAGGAGAGCTGGCCGAGAGTTGGGGTAACCCGTCATCACCAAGCACTGGGGTCTACGAGGGGGGGACAACACATGTCATCTTTAGCTGTGACATTCACTATTATTATTCAATTATTTAACATAAACAATAATCCCACAACATCCACCCCAGAGACTGGCGAGCACAGACAGACAAAAAAGTAGTATAAAAACAGTAAAAAAAGTATAGACATTGTTATAATAGTCCAGCAATGGTTGCTATGCTTTATGGCAGGGGTTCTCGGACGTATCACTCAAAGGTCTGCATCTGAATTTTGTTTTAGGTCAGGGATCTGGAACTATTGGTAATAACAAAAACAGGTCATCAACTTACTTATAACGTTTAAGCAACACACATTCAAGTTGAGTTCTCTGTTTTCCTGGTCAACTTCTGGACCGATACCACTACCTGGAATTCAGTACCGGTACCTTTTTGCAGTAGCCTACTTTATCTCAAATAAGTTTTTTATTTTGGTTGTAAAAATAAGTCCAAACCTATTTTTCTTTTTAGGGAAGGAGATCAACTGCAGTCCGTTACACCACTACTGTATATTAAACTTCACTAATAATTTATTAATCAGTATAAAATGTATTTAAAAATAGAAAACGTTAGACTTCATAAGGTATCATATTCATAACCAGAGCTTTATGGGTTGTGTCCGGTTTGACTTTGTTCCGGACTTTGAGAAGCCCTGCTTTATGGAATTGATTAACCGATCCCTTCCGGGTATACCTGAGCTTTTCCAGTTTCAAGTGAGCCATGACGGGGGTTACATAGAATGAGGCGTCTCGCTAGCAACGATGAAAATGTCTGGGACTGAGAGAGACCCAGATCTCTTTGAAAACACACCAAATATTGCCAACTGTGGTTCTGGGTCTATGGCCTTATTGCACATTTATGTAAATGTCTTGAAGATCTTGTCCCCAGATTGACTCATACTCGGGCACTAAATGAGTGAAAGAGAGTGGCTGGGTAGCCGTGACATTTACAGCATTAAATCTGCAGCCAATTTCCCTCTGACCTTCACAGTGGCCTGTAGTCTTCTCAGCACAGGACAGACGGAACTGGAGCAGAGTAGCGCACATCAAAGCAAAAATGTTAAGCACCATGGGATTTAACAGAGGCGGGGAGAGGAGGACACACGAGTCATTCTGAAGACACCATCAGATGCCTTTTAATCCCCTGCTTGGTTTGCTTCCATGGGAACAGTCCAACGGCACATCGGCACTAATCGTCTTCAAAAAAGATGTTGCGGCCATTTAGAGAGAGAACACACTCTGCGTAGAAATTATAGCTTTAGGTGTACTTGTACATTCGTGGATTATCAACAGAAATGACAAATTCATGCTATTCAATGATAGATTCTTCAGTTTTATTCATACTGTTTGGAAGGATAAACCTTTATTGTTCCACATGGTGCCACATTTGCTTCATTTTCTGTGTGACGGTAAACTGTGCAAATGCTGCATGAAATAAGTTTAGTGCATGGGTCCCATTGGACCAGGTAAGAGAACAAATTTCTTATTTGCAATGACGACCTGTCACATTCACACAGTTATACATTCATACCTGGAAGCTGCCCAGTACAACCACAGTCTGATCTGATCACATTCATACTGGAAGCTGCCCAGTACTACCACAGTCTGATCTGATCACATTCATACTGGAAGCTGCCAGTACTACCACAGTCTGATCTGATCACATTCATACTGGAAGCTGCCCAGTACTACCACAGTCTGATTTGATTACATTCATACCTGGAAGCTGCCAGTACTACCACAGTCTGATCTGATCACATTCATACCTGGAAGCTGCCCAGTACTACCACAGTCTGATCTGATCACATTCATACCTGAAGCTGCCCAGTACTACCACAGTCTGATCTGATCACATTCATACTGGAAGCTGCCCAGTACTACCACAGTCTGATCTGATCACATTCATACCTGAAGCTGCCCAGTACTACCACAGTCTGATCTGATCACATTCATACCTGGAAGCTGCCCAGTACTACCACAGTCTGATCTGATCACATTCATACCTGGAAGCTGCCCAGTACTACCACAGTCTGATCTGATCACATTCATACCTGAAGCTGCCCAGTTCAACCACAGTCTGATCTGATCACATTCATACCTGAAGCTGCCCAGTACTACCACAGTCTGATCTGATTCATACCTGAAGCTGCCCAGTTCAACCACAGTCTGATCTGATCACATTCATACTGGAAGCTGCCCAGTATAACCACAGTCTGATCTGATCACATTCATACCTGGAAGCTGCCCAGTTCAACCACAGTCTGATCTGATTCATACCTGAAGCTGCCCAGTACTACCACAGTCTGATCTGATTCATACCTGAAGCTGCCCAGTTCAACCACAGTCTGATCTGCTGGCCACTGAGCAGCTCCACTGGACCTGTTGGGGTTAAGGGCCTTGCTCAAGGGCACTTCAGTGGTGGTAATGAGGGAGGGATAAGCACTGCTCTTTTTTCAATTTCCCCACCCAGATTTTAGAAGCAGTGGCCATGGGGTCTGGAAAAGAGCAGCTGCAGGCTACCGCTAAGCTAACGTCACCCTGTGTCTTTAGTTGCATGCTAACAGCTGCTAAGCTACGTTGTGTCTGTTTTGGGGTGGAGACAGAAAAAAAAAAAAGAATTCTTGCTCGATATTCGAAATCGAATGCTCATTTTGATCAATTTTCGATTTAAAATCGTGACACCCCCATTATGTTAGGTTATTCAAATATCCTATTAATATTGTCTTAGTGATTTCAACACTGCCTTGTCCAACGGTAATGACAGTAACTGCAGGTGTGTTAGGTTGTGTGTGTGTATATATATATATATATATATATATATATATATATATATATATATATATATATATATATATATTTTAGGGCTGTCAAAATAATGCGTTAATTTTCGATTAATTTAACGCGTTAAAAAAAATTAAATAACGCCGATTAATCCATTCCATATTGACGTTTGACCCGGAGCCATTCTAGCCTCCATTCGACTGTAAAATGAAGGAGGGAGACGAGAATGTGCTGCCTGGATCATTAATTGGAACATTTACTTGTAAAAATCTTCTTCCTGCCAACCCTGGCTACCGAAATCTGGTGCCACTGATATGTCTGCTCTTCTCTGATGCTCTGAGACAGACGTTACAGGCTACACACACACACCGCTGCACGTGATGCTAGTTAACACTATACTCAACAGCAGCTAACGTTAGCCTACCGCTAGCTAGTTAACACTATACTCAACAGCAGCTAACGTTAGCCTACCGCTAGCTAGTTAACACTATACTCAACAGCAGCTAACGTTAGCCTACCGCTAGCTAGTTAACACTATACTCAACAGCAGCTAACGTTAGCCTACCGCTAGCTAGAAGCTGGATTAAACACGGTTAAATGCTGACAGCTAACGCTAAACGGCGTAAAGTTTGACTGTGTTTTACTGTAGAGGATTCAACAATCTGCAGCTGCTGTTGTCGGAAAAACAACACAGACTGCGTTCAATGAAACTGGTAAACTACAGCCTCGTGGTGCATTTGAAGTTATTGTAAATGTCCATTTCCCGTCTGGTGGTTGTTTTTGTCGTTCAACAGCTATTTACTAGTGAAATAAGTTATTTTTATTGTTAAACATTATTATTAAATCATTTAATTTTGACCATATGGCCTTAGCAATAAACAAGCCATTCTTTAATGTCACAAATCGTTGTTTAGTACCCTTCTTTTTTCTTTTCTTTACTTTCTTAAAAAGTATCGGTTCAGGCACCGTTAATTATGTATGCGATTAACTTCGATTAATTAATCACAGAGTATGTAATTAGATTACATTTTTTAATTGACAGCCCATATATATATATATATATATATATATATATATATATATATATAACAAATGACTAGGTTCCCTAGTACAGTACACAAAATAGACAATGTATACAAAAATATAGCATTAAATAAATAGAACAAGTCATATAAATTAATAAAAGGTCAGCAACCTTTATCTGTAATCTACAAACAGGAGTGCCAACGTCTCCACAGTCTAGATGTATACCTGACAGAGCTGATATCAGTGTGGGCTAAAGCCTATATAATTCTGTTTTTTGAGACTGACATAGAGAGAGATATAAGATAAGAGAGATAAGATAACATATTGTATTGTCCCGAAGGAAATGTTTCTTGGACAAACAACCAATATCTGCTGTTTAAAAAATTCAACACAACATAGTGCATACATACATACACACATACTGTACATACAATGCACTGCTGTTGCATCACTCTGCGTGGACATGCTCATGTTGCATGCAGAGACTGCCACTAGCCAACAAAATTGCACACTGCCCGTTGTACAACACATCATAGTAGTCGTCATATGTGCAGTAAGGGTAAGCCGCCTTATCAACATAAAATCCTGGTAAAATAAAAATAAAATATACACATGTATATGTTTGGTACCTGAAGTTCTTGATGTGGTCCTCCACGCCGCTGAGGTGCAGAGTGTGGGTCAGGGCCTGGTGGTAGGTCAGAGCCTGGGTCGACGAGCCCCAGTTCACATCTGGAGGGGAGGACGCATGCAGGCACAACACACACAGTGCAGTTTAGAAGTGTGTTTACGGGTCGTCCTGCTGGGCCAAAGGCCGGCTGACCCATGCGGCGTTACCAGCAACGAGAAGGCCTCGTGTGTGTGTGTAGCTGCATGTCAAACTGAGTGTGCACACAGGTGTGTGTGTGTGTGTGTGTGTGTGTGTGTGTGTGTGTGTGTGTGTGTGTGTGTGTGTCTGTCTGTGTGTCTGTGTGTTCAGAGCTGCACGGCCAGCTTTGTGTTTGAAGAGGTGCACAGATGTGTGTGGAAAACTAGTGCAAAATATGAATTCACACTTTTACAATGTTTCACTTTGGTGAACTGAACAACAGATAGCTCCAGCTGATGTGTAGTCTGTTAGCTATGGATCAATTTTATATGTCCATTTACACATGTAGAAATAAAAAATAAAATAAAAAAAAAAACATATTAGGATTTCATGGCCATTGAGCATGACAGTTAGCTCTTGGCTAGCCAGAAACTTCCTCCACAGCGCTGCAAAGGAAGGTCTGGCTAGTCCACACAGCATTCTGGCATTTCTTTAAACCAATCACAATCGTCTTGGGCGGTGCTAAGCTCCGGACGGAGCCACGGTGCCTCTGCTAAATAGTCTCAGGAAGGAACTTGCTTTGGTGGAACATGTGTACGTAAGTAGTTTTAGTTGTGCAACAGAAACCCAGATTGGACAGATAGTCTAGCTAGCTGTCTGGATTTACCCTGCAGAGATCTGAGGAGCAGTTAACCATAGTCCTCACAAATCCCCCAGAGGTTAGAACGCCAACACAAAAGGAAGAGGAAGGAGACGGACATCCGGCTGAAAAGAGGGACATCCGGCAGAATTTCCTGCGGCACCGGAGCAATCCTCAAACTGGAACATTGTGGATATAGACTAACTCTTGGCAAACACGGCTGGGTACAGTGACTCCACACATGAATGAAGAACTGAAGTCGGGCTGGTCCGGGATCAGACCCTGGCTAAATTTGAGTTGCTACCCCAGTCAGAGTCAGAAATGACGTGTGTTTAAGTGGGAAAATAATTTATAACATAATTTTGTCAACTATCATATATTGCCATATTACTGGCACTATTGTGTCATGTTTTCGTAATTGGAGCATATTTTTATTTGATTCTGAGGGTATAAATGTTGGTTTGCAGGTAGAAACATTCCTGAATTCTGTAAAACAGTGGCTAGAAACAAGAAATGTAGTGATGAACTCAGGCTCAGTAACTCACCTGGCTTCTTGTAGCTGACGTAGATAAAAAGGCCCAGAACAATGGCGTTTGTGAGGAGCGCGGCCCACCAGTTGATGACAAACATCACCCCACAGCACAGCACGGCTCCAGCCAGAGAAACCCACATGTTGTAGTATTTGAAGCTGGGTCGCCACCCTGCAGCACCAACCACAACCAGTCACAACATGGCAACACAAGGCGTGTGATATGTAAACAAGATCAAACTAACTCAGAGTGCTGTCACATACTGTTTCATAATGTATCCAAAAATTATTAATGATGGTACACTGAGGAAATGCACTTCATGTTCTTTGGGTTGAGTAGAGGTCAGATCTGTCAGACTCCTTGACCAAATTAAGTTTGACCTGCAATTCAAAAGACTAACAATCAGGAGACACTGTGGTCATCTGCCATGAAAGGAAACATTTCCAATCACTTTTATGATCTTAAAATATTACATGTTGCTGTTAAAGAGCATGGATAAGTTAAAGTTGGAGATGTGCTGGGTTAAAGAATGGGAGTTAGCAGCCTGTTAGACTGGAGACCGGAAGTTATACCAGCTATTAGAGACCACATTGGTTTACTGGGTACCACAGACACTAGACTAGTAGGATTTTAGTGATGGGACAGTCAGACTGTGTGGTTACACAATGACAGAGTCTAAAACTAAACACAGGACATAAAGGGTACATGGATGGTGCGGTTTCTCTCGGGGAGAGATCGGCCCTGAAGAGGCCTACAACACCTAATGGTGCAGAGATAGTTTGGGGTTGCAGAGGCAGTACAATCCAGAAGTCAATGTCTGTATTACTGCTTGCCTCTAATTAAGCCATGTACCATTTAAGTCTGTGTACTTATATGACCTGCTTGGAGGAATAGAGAATCTGTACCTGGAGTTCTGCTAGAGCTTTGGTATTGTGGGGAGGGGGGGAAAAAGCACAGAACTCAATATAGAAAAGATCAATTGCTGTTTATGCATTTCAATTAGCTATTCTCTACAATCTAAAGGGCCAGTTCACCCAAAATTACAAGCATGTAAAGGTTTTGTGACATACCTACAGTGGTATGAAACGGAATCTCATCTCTGTTTCCAACCCTCTGGATAATTAACATCTCTAACCAAGGTAAGGGTTCAAAAGCATTTCACCCTAATCTAAATCTGGAATTTCATATCTTAATTTAATCTCTTACCGAATCTAGCTTTCGATATTTGTAAGTAACTATGTGTATGAGTAACTAAAACTCAAAGATGTAGTTAAGATCTGTAATTCACTTTTGTTATCTGAGAAGCCAGAAACGATTATTAACGATGACAACCTGGAGCTACAACAGCTAAATGCAGTGTATTCCAAGCCTGTATCCCAAGTTGCCCTCCACCAGGCCTGAGCCACTGGAAATTATTTTGTAATGTATTTTAAAGGCGTTTTTTAAAACTACAGTTACAGTGGAGAGGCTTGGCTGGAAATGTAGACATGTTTTCTAATCTCTTAATGTAGAGCCCTATGGAATCTGTTTAATAGCTTTTATAAATTCACAATTTCCACAATTCCATCCATTCTGTTATCACAGAAACTATTGGGCTCTACATTAATGGTGCCATCAGTCTGGGACTGGCCCAAGCCGGGCCCTTGTAAAAAAAGAAAAGATACTGGCCACCGGGTTAGACCACTTTTCTGGGGGAAAGCCTGAAATTCTGTCTCACATGAAGCCTGCTAACGTTCCCCCAGCTGCTTGATCCAAATGCTGCCGGTCCTGATTCAGAATTATTTCCTTGATAGTCTTAAAATATAGATATGATATACAGTACATGAAAGTTGAACTGGAAGATTGTGATGACTGCAGTAGGCGTGACACAATCAGCTAGTTAGTAGCAACACTGCTTCTGTTTAAGGATTCATATGGCTTTCTTCCAATTCTGCTTTCTGCATCGCAAACTGAATTCCGTTGGATTGGAGACCGAGACTATCTAGCAACTATCTGTGTAGAGAGAGACCATTGGAGGTCACGGAGAATGCTTTTGTGTATTTTGGTGAACTGACCCTTTACAAACAAATAACTAGCAAATATATAGGGTAGCATGTTTGTATGCTGTACAACATCACTTCTAAAAAGCTTCCGACATATTCAGATATTCCTATGTAGTTGTGCGTGAGTGTAAAGTGCAGAGCCAGTCTGTCAGCCAGAGATGACTGACGCTGCTGTATTGTCCCAGAGGCATTACAGCTCCTGGCAAACATGTCAATCAACAGCAGGGACAAGCTACACAACAACAGCACTGCAATGATACGCTTTTCAAAAGGCTTTTTGTTCCAAATTAACACAAACATCACTCAAAATCATAACCCAGCCAATCCCATTAATGACTTCTCTGATGTGGCAGTGTGTCAGTAACAGTGACCCACACACTTGTGTACAAACAGGGTCAGAGCAGCAACATAGCGATGGAGGACAGGGCGCGCTGGAGCACATGGGAAACCCCAGCGTGATAACTCTTAAATATCGGCCCAACGGTGGATTACAGCACTGACTAATATCACATTACACTGCATTAGATAGCAACAGTTAAAAGTAATAAGGGACAAAATGGTAATACTAAAGAACTTTAACTTTTATTTATTTTTTTAAGATCATTTTTGGGGCATTTTAAGGCCTTTAATTGACAGGACAGCTGTAGACAGAAAGTGGGAGAGACATGCAGCAAAGGGCTGCAGGTCGGAATGGAACCCACGGCCGCTGCGGTAAGGACTGAGCCTTAGCACATGGAGCGCACCCTGAGCTACCAGGGCACCCTGAGAACTTAACTTTGACAGAAAATGCATTAACATTCATTGACAAACCTTTCCATAATTCTTTCCTCACACTACTGTATTTGATGCAAGTAAGTGGAGTCAAGAGTGTGTGTGTGTGTGTGTGTGTGTGTGTGTGTGTGTGTGTGTGTGTGTGTGTGTGTGTGTGTGTGTAATGTAACCATAACCTGTTAGACCCAAAGGCCATTTATAGACTATTCTATATTAGTACTATAAATGTTACCATAACTCTCTGGCTTGTGGGACCCAAAACTGCAATGGCTCGGTCACACCAGCATTTTAAACCACTGGATTTTGAAAGGAAAGCAATTTTTTAAATTTGAATGAAATCAGTGGACCAGAGTGAATCCATGTGAATCTTTAGCACGAGGGTTAGCTTTGACACGCAACGCTGATGAACAGCAAACCCATTCCCATTGCTGACCTTTGGGAGACGAAAGAGCCAGAAAGACGGCCATCTATTGAATAAACAGTTTAACTCATTAGCCAATTAGTGGTCGAGCTAACTAGCTTGCTAACTGCAGAACTATTGGGAGTGACGAGCAGCACCATGTTCCCAGGACCGGTCTCTGTGAGCTGGAAAACACTAGCTCTCAGCTCTTAGAGCAGTCAGACATGAAACCTCATCATTTCCAATCACAATCATTATTAAACACCATATGACATCATCACCACGGCAATAAGCCACTCATATATGATAAGTTGCCCCTTTAGCCTTAACGTCTAGGTCTAGAACACTTGACTCCTTTGTGTTGTCTTACCTGGTGAGTTAGCCAGGGAGGCATGGAACACAGAAAAATTGATCAAGGCATAGGACGCCAAGAAAAAGTTGGAGATGATGGGGGCAATTATGTTCAGCTCAGCTGCAAGAAGAAAACATCAAACAGTTAAATTAGACAGGGCCAAAACTCAAGTTTCACATCCTCTAGGCCAGGGGTCTTCAACTTGTTTTAGGCCAGGGACCCCTTAGCTGAAAGAGAGACTGAGTAGTACCCCCTACTACATATATTGTATACAAGTGTGTTGCATATTAAACTGGGCCGAATGGATGAAAATAAATGGTTCATCATCATTTATACATCATGTGTTAACGTTAAACATACATGTTGAAGGCACAGTGAATCCTAAAGGCTCAGACACACCGACCTGACGGCCGACCGTCGGTGTGTCTGTCTCCCAGAGTTGGTCAAAAAAGTGCCTCAGAACACACCAAAGAGACGCTGACTACAGCATACGTTCTGCTGCTCCCACCGACCATAATGGCGAAGATAGTTCACCAAAACGTTTCTGAAAACATGTTAAGAGAGAAATAGGCCGTGCAGTTGCTGAATCGGTCTTCATTTCAGATCAACAAAGGTCAGTTTGAAAGATTTTCATCAGATTTTGAGAGGCTTAGTCACGCTCATCCCGCTCGCCATTTCCGGTAAGTGTTTTAACATAAGTGCACTGATTCGCTAGTCAAGGGCTAGCACTCCACCAATCAGATTGGTCATTGAGTCTGACTGCCCACTGGCCGATTTAACAAGTCAAATCGGCCAAAATGAAGGCCGACAGCTCCTCTGACTGACAACGGAACGGAACACACCGAACTGACTCGAGTCACCGGCCTCGCCAGACTGTCAGATGGCTGATAATCAGGTTGGTGTGTCAGGGCCTTTAAGAATAACTGTTTGGCTACCATACCTATAGTAAGCTTATCTTCAATGTGTAAATCCTTTTTTTCACAAATAGGCAGATTTATCTTTGCTATTAATGTCATATTAATGTATATTTTCAGACATTAACTTAAAAATGTAAGAAAAAAAAAAAAAAAAAAAGAATGTTAACATATTTTGCACACACACACACACACACACACACACACACACACACACACACACACACACACACACACACACACACACACACACACACACACACACACACACACACACACACACACACACACACACACACACACACACTTTGAGGACCCCCTGTGGAAGATCTCTGGTCTAGACCGCTCAGCAAGAGCAAAAAAAAGAAAATCTTCTAATTTGATTCAATTGAGTCATTCTGGAAGAAAACAGCTGACCCTGCTGGCATCAAGAACTCAGTACAGCAAGTCAGTCTGTCCATTCATCACACCATCAAACATAAAAAGTATCAATAACATTGGCATCAAATTTGGTTCAGATATTCATGACTCCTATGCTGTGTCTAAATCCACATACTTGGACTGTTTTGAGTGCCTAAGTGCATTCACATAGCTGGGATAACCCTGACCAACTTCCCACAAATTTGAGATTTGCTCTGCAAGTCCGTCTGGCCAAGAGCCCATTTCCAATTTTTCCAAATCGAGGTACCAATCACAACCGTTGAGGTGGGCTTTACATGATGACTATAGCACAGCGACAGCAAGCAGCTTTTTGTTTACATTCAACATGGCGGCCACCGGAGCGCAGCAACCCTTTGATGCCGCTGTCGCTGCTACGTCACCCGGATCGTTGCTCTGATTGGTTGAAGGACTATCCAATTGCGTCCAGAGGCATTTGAGCGGCGTCCATTGGTGATGCCCCTTTGGAAATGAGCTGTGAATGAAGCTTGCCCAGACCCACTCTCAGTTACAACTGAGAAGGGTCTGGTGTCAGCCAGGCTAGCATTCACATTGACAAGTATGGCAAAATGCTTCTGGATGCTGCACTCCTAACGGTCAAAAGTGAATGCGGAGTGTGGAAACGCTGGACCCTCTGGGAGGGACCACCAAACAGTAAACCACTGTTCATTTTTAATCAAATTAGTTTCAGGTGATTATACACTAATGAAAACATAGTTGAATATAATATTGTAAATGATATTCCACTTCTGCAAATAGATCGCCCAAAATCCTACAAGCTGCTCTTTTGTTTATTGCGATCTCTTACAAAGACAGCCTTATAGTGAGATTGTGCAGCCGTACCGATGAGGATGAAGGCAAGGGCGATCACAAACGTCAGGATGTAGCCGCGGAGGGGCTCGTTGTTCTTCCCGTAGCCTTTGGCGAACATGTCCAGGCCGGGGTAGATGTTGTCCTTACATAAAGCCTGTGAAAACAGAAAGCATCATGTAAAGCAAACTCCGATTCACTGAGGACCACACTGGAAAAAGAGAATCACATAAAGAGCCAGACATGTGTAGTTCATTAACATCCAATCCGACGACAGCCTCGCGCACTTTTTCCTCCAAACAGTGATTTTTATACAGTGAATGTACAGTTAATAGCAGTTCTTTCAGTAGTAATCATGTAATGATTGATAGGACTCAGTATGAAGGCTACAGTAGCCTAGCTAAAGTGAATGGATAATGTTACCAACGTCCCTGCAAAACTCACAGCTTTGTAGGTCTTGTCCCTCATGCTGGCCCTTACTAGACCCACAAGCTGAACCTCGGACACACTACATTCAATAACGTGACCCGATTTAAAGTGGTTTTCACCCCTTCAGACACTCTTGTTCTCATCCTTGAAAAAAGCCATCATGGCAGCCAAGGAGATCATGATTGCACTGACAAGTCTACCGTGCAGAAACTTCTTTTTATTAAAGATCGTACAGTAGACAGTAATGTTACATTGTTTGAATGAGCTAGAGATATGAAAATTGTCACCATAACTGATGCTGTTGTGCTCATGTTCCCCAAAGAATATGATGCAATTTGGCCTGATGGTGGCGCTATAGCTTAGGCCAAAGGTTTTAAAGGCCACGCCCCTCACACGGTGAGTCCAATTGACATGAAATTCCTCACACCAGTCCAGCTCAATGTGAGCTATAAAAAAGCCTCTTGGGCCATAAACGTCCACCATGATGGTATTTAGCTAATTTGCATAATGTGAAAAACAGTTAAATGAATAAAACTGTCAATTTTGATTCTATCAAGACCAAAATTGGTATAGAGCCTTGCAGGACTGAGATACACATTTCTACTATAAATGAGCAAGATTCGTCATAAAACCTGGCCGCCCTCAATCAAAGAACTTCCTAAAGGGCGGGGCTAGCAGGGAATTGCCTATAACTCAAGCTCTGCCGTAGCAATCTTGTCTAAAATTGATAGAGACATTTAACACCATGACTGGGACGTACATACCAAGTTTCGTTAAAATCTGATAAAGGGGGTGAAATGGTGGGACTTGCTGCATCTATTGTAGTGATGAAACAGGTGTGTGGTTGGTTTCACCACTTTTCTATAGAGCATTAAACCATCTGAAGTGGTTTTGCTCAGCTTTGTGAAGCTACAAACCCGCCCAACTCGGCTTGCAGCTTTGACTTTTGGCGATCGGGCTGCTTCCCAAGCCAGCTGTAGCTCAGGCGGAAGGGCGTTTGCTTAACAATCAGAAGGTTGGCAGTTCAATCCCAGGCCCTGCAGTCTGATTTCTAAGTGTATGACTGTGAGTGAAAGGTACCTGTAACAAGTGAAAGTGCTTTGAGAAGCCGGAAAAACGTGTTGAACCCGCAAATTGCCGCTTGCGGCTATTTTTCACTGCTGAAAGTGTAATTGGTTAGATCCAGTTTAGGTCGGGCCTTACCTGAAAAACTTTGGGTGCACTGACTAAAGAGGCCAGCGCGGAGGACAGAGTGGCAGAGAAGATTCCAGCAGTGATGACGGGCCCAAAACCAGAAACCATGCTCATCACCTGAACCAAAGATTGAAGGCAAATCAAACGGTTTGACTCTTGCACACAACAACCAACACTGTTTTTTTAAACTGTCTCCCAAATGTTCTTAGCATGCTTCAGAGCTCATCTTCTGGCAGAGCTGCTTCATACCTGGAAGTCATTATGGAGTCCATAGGGGCAGCCGCCTTTTTGGCTCTTGCACGTCGAGAAATCATAGCCGAATTTGCAGGCAGCTTCTGTGCAGTTTATCATGAACTGAGAACTGACAGTGTCATTCACATTCCCACTGGCGTCTCTCACAATACAGGAGCCTGGAACAAGTTAGCACATAAAACCATGTTAGGAGTTGTGATTCACTTTAAAAGGAGAACAACTGTCAGATAATATACTATATAGTAGGTACTACTGCACCTGTGGAAACAGCAACACCCAGGTAGACTATTCCTGTGATCAATATGGCCAGCAGGGTTCCTCTGGGGATGGCCAGCTGTGGGTCCTGTAACAAACAACCACAACACAGACCATCACAAACCTTTTAACCCACATCAATACAGGGGTTTAAGATAATGACAGCAATCTACTGACTGCCACACTGAAGGTCATCCACTCAATCTCTGCCTCTCTGCTACTTGGTTCACTTTGTCCAACAGAGTAAACCGATGAAAGCAGACAATGAGTTTGCTTGGTTTGACAGCTTTAGTCAAATCTATGACAGCAGGATGAAGCCCTTTAGCCGGATCATCTCTTTTTGTTCATATTTACAGGTGACTTTAGAGATGTTCCGATACCAGTATCGGAAAAGCCTCCGATCCTGCCTAAAATGCTGGTATTGGTAAGTACTGGAGTTTATGCACCGTTTCCATACCACGCAACATAGCCCCAAAGAAAATCTACTTTAAAGTATTTTTATTTATGTTCTTTTTCCGTTATGATTGACTGTCAAACTAGAAAGTAAAATAACGTTCTATGGCATTAATAGTTTGTGTTTGTTCGTGTTTCACAAAGAGTTTAAGCTGAGCCAGGCCGTACAACAATAATAGCAATCCATACAGATATAGTAGGATACAGCTGTTAGACATCATATCATCATACAGAGACAGTAGTATACAGCTGTTAAACATAATAAAATATATGACACACTGGTATCGGATCAGTACTCGGTATCAGCCGATACGCAAGTTCAGGTATCAGAATCGGTAAGCAAAAAATAGTATCCGACCATCTCTAGGTGACTTACAGCAAGGTCTCCTGAAATGTTGGCTCCGGCCAGAATACCAGTGGCTGCAGGGAAGAAGATGGAGAAGACCGAGAAGAAGGTCTCGCCTCGGAAGTCAGGACCCATGTTTTCCCACATGATCGAACCTGACAGGAAAACAGAGTTATAAACACCAAAATGGCATCTCCCAAAGCATTCGGTGCCAAAACTGCTAATGCTAACAGCCCTCAGGGTTATGATTCTGCCTGAAAACAATCCGTGTGTGTGGGGTCCTACCGTGGTAGCCAAAGAAGCCCTCAGATTCCTTGGCCTGGACAGGAATGAAGGTTCCGATGAAGTAGTTGAAGATGGCTGTGACGAGGACAACGAGCAAAAATATCTGGGCCTGCAGAGAAGAAAGTCATTAGTCACACGGGCTCTCTTAAATCAATGTATGAATCGCTGCCAGTGTGTGTCCTGAGTCTGTGGGGGTTTTCATCATGAAGCCTCAGACTTGCATCAGAGACAGGATCCTGTTCGTACCTTGGCCTCCCATTCCATTCCTGCCACAGAGATTCCCAGCAGGAGGATGACCGTGATGGTGCCAATGATGCGAATATCGTTGATTTCATCCGTCATTACGACCCCTGTACCCTGAGAGACAATACATGCAGCTGTTAAACAGTAGGACCTTGAACTGCCAATGACCAACGTGCAGACACTGGACTTATTTGATATTGCAAAACACTGATGGGGAGCTCGCAAATCAACCTACAATTAAGATGCTAAATTCCCGTTTTAACCCAGGCCTCTAGGTTCAAACAGAACATTCACATTACCACTGAGAGCCAAACAGTAAGATGTCAAATACAAACCTGCATAAGGACAAATACTGTTCCTTTCAGCTTACTTTAAGTAAGATTTTCTGTAAAGATGCTTTAGACAGTGAGTGGATATCGCCACCACCTCCACAATTTCCACTGGAACACAGAAGCTAGTGCTTTTGCAAATGTGCAGGGCGGTTTGCTGCAACAACCTTAAAGCGCAGGTTCTTAAAACAAAATTGACTTCCGAGGACTTACAAATGGACCACACTATTACACGAACAACTGTCTGAAGACATAGTAAGCCACAAAGACTTACAGCAAGAAGCTCCACAACAGTTTCAGCAAAGCCCACCACATACATGGCTACAGCCACTGCATTGGCAAAAGCAAAGATCAGCCCGATGGAACCTCCGAACTCTGGGCCCAGACTCCTCGAAATCAAGTAATACGCTCCACCTGGAAATGAAAGGGAATGGTCAAGACGTTAGTAAAAGTTAACTGTTGTGAAAACTTGGAACTAATTTTATTTTTTACAGTATACATTTACGATTCTTTGATTGACTATATGTGTACTGGATTGTTCATACATACAGCAGGATGATCTGAGAGTATTGCACTGGGGAATAACCGTCCACAGCCTGTCCAGGGCCAAGCAAACATATAGTCCAAACTGTCAGCACCCTCACTGAGTCCAAACTATCTGCCACCTCTGAGCTCAGGGCCCAGTTAGAGCCTAAATCATCTACTTACACACCCTGCTCAGATGTAAAGGGCCGTCAGAGGCTTCATGAGCACAATCATACACTATGCTGGTCCAGAGCAGCCCATGCCCCACATCAGGGTTACTTTAGTTCCAGGATCACACTTCCAGTCCAGGGCTGCAATTACCGATTCTTTCCATTGTGGATTAATGTGTGGATTATTGTCTGGATGAAGGGATTAATTGTCTGGTCTCTAAAATGTCAGAAAATGGTGAAAAATGTGGATCAGTCCAGACCAAAGCCCAAGATGACGTCCTCAAATGTCTTGTTTTGTCTCCAACTCAAAGATATTCAGTTTACTGTCACAGAGGAGAGAACGAAATAGAAAGTTTTTATATATATATATATATATATATATATATATATATATATATATATATATATATATATATATATATATATATATATATATTATATTTAACAAGCTGACTTGTTTTCTTTTCATAAAAAATGACTCATCATTTTCTGACATTTTATAGACCAGACAACGATTAATTGAAACAATAATTGACAGATTATTCGACAATGACAATAATGGTTAGTTGCAGCCTTGCTTGCTGTTTTGTAATCAGGAGTGAAGCCGCTGTGGTTTTCACACTACATGACAGGCGCGGCGCTATATCTGTAACACCATACCAATAGACAACTACTATCCCTTGGCTCTTGTTCACTCCTCTATTGTTGGCCAGAAGACAACGGCAGGCCAAGGAGAGCTTTTATAGAACTTTAATGTAGCAACGTCTCAGGTAACGCACAGCTTGTCAGTCTGCTCCACCGTTAACAGATTCTTTTTGTTTGCGGTGCAACTGATACATCTAGACTCTAATCTCATCTTTTCAGAATGTTTTTAATAAAAAAGGTTGACGATTGATCATTTAGGTCTAATCATTTGTTTATGTTAAAAGTCACTTTCACAGATTTTAACTAATGATAATGTAAACTTTAAATCTGGGACAGTCCACATTGATTTCAGGACGACTTAGATTGGGTTCCGGGAGGATGGACTGGGAGCCGCCCAACTCACTACATGCACACCAATATTCCACTATTATCCTGAATATGATAATATTCCAAATTTGATACTGGCCGGTTTAGCCCATTCCGATGAAGACATGTATGATATGCCGTTAGTATTCAGGTTTTAGAGGCATTCATTGGACATGTATACAGCACATTTGGGATATTTGAGTATCAATCAGGTTTTTTACCGCAGTTTGCAACAGTTTACGGCCCGTTTACAGCCCGTTACAGCTTTGTGTGTTGCTATGGTTTGTTGTACACAAAACAACCAGCCAACAGTTCAAGAGTCTGGCTGTGGTAGAGATGCATGCCCAAGAGAAAAGAAACACAGCTACTTTTAAACATTATCAGAGACTCGGATATCAACAGGTTTTTGGATATGAGCCGACCTTTTGAAGAAGCTGGTTGAAGGAATGAAAGAGAGACGATGAGTTCACACGCTCCAACAAGTCCTCCACCGCTGGAGAACTTCTAAAATCCTACTTTGCACGGCTACGTGTAAACAGAAATTTTAGTGGACCATTCACTTTCATTAGCCATGTAAACAGCTTAGTCAGAATATTGTCTTTCAGATTAAGGGCGAAAAGTGGAATATTATGTGCATATAAACAAAGTCATTGAAAACCTATCAACATCCCGGCATCTTACAGTCCTGTCCCGAGACAGAGAACACCCTCACTGAGTACAAACTATCTCTGTCTGCCTCAGAACAGATCCAATTTAAAGAAAACAAAAATATAATATCCACTCCAATAAGAGTTATTAATCTCACTATGAAATATTGATCTAATTAGGAGCTTATTTTGCCTGATTCAGTGACTGAGGAATGTGTAATATCCACGTGGGACCACCCAGTCAGACCTACCGTCACTTCGGTTCACTTCAACATGAACCTGGTTGAGTTTCTGCTCTCCCCAAGAAGACGAGAGAGATTTGAACCCTTCTTTCATCTGGCTGCAACTAAAGCTGCACACATAATGCTAGGCCTGGGCAACATATTTATATTATACCGACATCGATATATGCGACTAGATACCGTCTTAAATTTTGGGTATCATAATATCGTAAAAGTGTTGTCTTTCCCTGGTTTTAAAGGCTACATTACAGTAAAGTGATGTCATTTTTTTGAACTTCCCAAACTGTTCTAGCTGTTCTGTGATTTGCCTTTACCACTTAGTCATTATATCCACATTACTGATGATTACTTATCTAAACTCTCATTGTGTAAATGTTTTGTGAAAGCACCAATACTACAATAAATCTACAATATTGACGCAATATCCACATCCATGTATTTGGTAAGAAATCTCGTGATATTTGGTTTTCTCCATATGGCCCCCTACATAATGCTACACTAGGATGCTGTGATGAATGACTGATGGCGGCTCATGCTGCCTTAAAATCACACAGGTGGATTTCCCACCTGGCTTCACAGCAAACACTGCAGTGTGATAAATGTAGAGAACAAAGGGATGTATACCTCCTCGCACAAATCCGTTGGTGGCGATGGCAGAGGTGGAGAGGCCGGTGATGGTCGTCACTACGGTGGCCATGGCAACGATCAGACAGGAGAGAGCTGCGGAAGAAAACACGGTTTGAACTGAAAAATGTGCAACACAGTTAACAGATTTCTAGCAGGCCTGCCAGTAACTCTGTGAAAAGCAACAGCAGCGCCGCGGAGACAGGCTAATGCCCTCCAGTTGGCCACATGTGCCACTTTGTGCCGATATTTCACATCAAAGTGCTGGGGGGTCAGGAGCAGTGGGGAGAAAGTGAGAAAATAACTAACACGGAGTGTCGACCACCCAGCCAGCACCACAATGTCAATAAATACAGGCTGCGTGCCACGCTGCCTGGAACTTCTCTTCTCAGTGAGATTTGAATTAGTCAGTCATGTGCAGTCACATCAAAGTCAAACATTGGCTGAGTATCAAACGGCTCTTTGATTCTCTGTAGCCTGGGTTATCTAACATCAGTTAACGGGGACAACTATGCTCAGGAGTAACAAATTGAGAGAATTAACCCAATTAACAGGTCTATCTCTTTGGGTCCAGTTCATTTCTCCATTTTAGATTTGATTTCATAATTTGTTGGTTTGAATCTGCTGCCCTGTGTGAAGCACTTTGTAACCTGGGTTTTGAAAAGGGCTCTATGAATAAGATAATGGTGTGATTTGTAATGTTTTTGATCATGCACAACAAAACAAGCAAGAATTAATACCAGGGATGTAGAGCCACTCGGACAGCCATGCCAAAACACTTATTTATGAACTTCAATATCCAACGGATAATAATTTTAGAATGAAATAACACAATGTGGTGTCAACATCAAACACAGCGTGTTCAAGCAGGAGAGCAGGGTTTATTATGTATTCACTAACACGTGTTCGTTCCTCGGGAGTGTTTTAATCTAAACCACCATCTTTTTCCGAAACTTAACGAGTCGTTTTGGTGCCAAAACTAACTCCAGATTTCCACTGAATGCAGAACATCTGCGGACCGGCTGTGTGCTCCGCCGTCCGTCAATCCCCACCAGGTCCGGATTTGTTGCGGCACGGCTACGGCCATGACTGACAGCTGTAGTCACGAGGACCCACAAGATCTCACAAATTCAGATTCATTTTATTTAAACAGGGACAATGCACAAGTTAACATTAACCTTGTACAAGAACCAGGAGAGATGCATCGTGCCAGGTTGTAGCACAAGTGCTATTTTCCACCCGTAGTCCCTTGGCAAGTCCCTTCTATTCACGTAGAATAGAACCACAAAACTAACACCAGTTAGTTTCCATCCAGAGAAGTAGAGGGGAAACAGCTCTGAGCGGTGTTTTCAAGGTGTAGTCGTAGGGAAATATGATCTGCTGTGAGCACGCTGGATTTTATTAATTTAAAAAATTAACCGGATGTTTATTTTATTTTGTTTCCGGCAAAAATAGAAGTTCTGTGTATCTGCTCCAGAGGGCTGTGGACCGCTGGAGCTGGGATGGAGTCAGAAAGCAGCCGTTCAGCAGTCAGTGGAAATACACACACTGACTTTAATGGAAACCTATTGACTCCGCCGCCGTTCCAGAGTCGTTCCACATCCGTTCCACATCCAGTGGAAATTGGGGGTTAACAGTCATGGCCGCATGACTCTCACTTTTTCTGAAAGGACCGCCATCTGGGGGTGTCTGTAGCAGGCTCACAGTCACCTGTTGGCGGCTAAACAACTGCTGCTGGTAGCCGGCGTCCCAACTCAGCAGGGCAGGGATACGTAGGCCAGAAAGGGGGAAATCCAGCCAATTTTTACATTAATCGTGATCGCTATTAGCCGGATCCTACCAGACTCTGGTCCATTTCATTTGTCCAGAGAGTCTGGCCTCTCTCCATTGACAAGTGTAAACTTCCTTGAAGGTGAATACTCTGTTGAAGTTTAAAACCATTGGATCTGCCCAGAGTCACTCTGGATCTGCCATAACCAATCGCTAACGTTTGGTCGTGATGTATGTCATGCACATGTGCAACAAGAGGGGAGACCGACAACTATCTGCTTATATTTCGCATTAGCATCACTAGCGTGTGTTCCGGTTGTTCTGACAACCGGAAGCCAGAAGTAAAACGCAGTGTGAGAGTGTGGAGGGGAGAAAAGACTGACGGAGGAATTTCGTGTTATTTCGAGATAAATGTTGTACTATTTGCTTAGTTTTTTGTTTCTTTTATCCCCCTGGTAGCCCTTAGTCTCTAGAAAGAGCCAGCATCTACGCACCTGTGCGTGGAGGACCGCACTTGTTCTACGAGTAGTAGCTAGCTAAACATTAGCTTCAAGCTAACACCAGCCCCATGGCTACCTCCACACCTTGCGAGCCCCCACCTCCCCACAGGATTTCCTCGTTGCTTGAAAATGCAAACAAAGAAATCAATGACTTTAGGGAAGAAGTTTGCCAGCTCTCCGAGGACTTGAAAACCAAAGATGCCCTGTTGACCTCCTACCTGGACGTTGCTCAAAACCAGTCGCTTCGCATCACAACTCTCTCGGCGGCACTCCAGGATACTGTAATTTGGGACACATCCGCCTGTCCACACCCATCTTCTAGTTTGACACCGACCACCAGGGCATCCTGAACTGAAGTGGTCTGTGGCCGAAAGAGAGCCTCGGGTAGGGCTCCATCGCCTCCTGCCCTCAGCCTCTCCACTCGCTTCGATGCCCTGTCGAAGCCAAATGTTCCCCCGGTAACTGCCGACGTGGTTACCCGGGTTCGCCCCGCTTCAAAGCAGACGGACCTGCAGGCGTCAACGAGGAGCACCGCTGCCTCGCGACGACAATTTCTGAGGGATGCGGTAGTCAGACGGTCCGGTGGCCTCCCCTGCCTGAACCAGCCTAATGACAACGTTCCTCAAAAACAATCTCCCCCACCAAATGAAGGTAAGCAATATCCCGCTTCTTTTCCTTGTCCATCTGAATCCAATACTGGCTGTTTTGTTCCTACCACCAGCCATTCACGCCTCCCCCACTCCTCGTCCGCTCTTCACCCCAACCACAATAATTATCGGTGACTCCATCACCCGGGATATATGGTTTTTTTTAATGCGGTCACACACTGCTTTCCTGGAGCCAAAGTTGCAGACATCCTGGCTAAAGCTGTGGACCTGATACCCTCACTCCCGACCTCTATTAAACGCATCGTGGTCCATTGCGGACATAATGACATGTCCTATCAGCAAAGTGAGTGCAAAAAGAAAGACTTTGAAGCTTTAATAAGCACTGGGAAGTCAGTTTTTATTTTGGGCCCACTTCCATCTCGAGGTCGCGGAGTAGGCCTTTTTAGCAGGCTACTCATCCTCAACACCTGGCTCCAGCATGCATGCAGCATTCACAAGATGCAGACCCAGACCTGGATGCAGACTCAGACCTTAGATTGACTGTTTACACCCCGTAAAGACATGCTCAGGCGCACCTCCCAATCACACT
This sequence comes from Zingel zingel, assembly GCA_023566125.1. Taxonomy (NCBI): domain Eukaryota; kingdom Metazoa; phylum Chordata; class Actinopteri; order Perciformes; family Percidae; genus Zingel; species Zingel zingel. The sequence goes on along the minus strand of CM042329.1, from coordinate 4,445,589 downwards.
CTCCCATAAGCTCTCACTCCTTTACAAATAACTGCTAACCCACAGACCAGCTATATCATTCCAGTAAGAGTCAGTAATAACATTACTCAAAAAGGTACAGCGCTACACGCTCCTCTGTGCACCAACGAGGTGCTATACTTAACAACCTAATTGGAATTAAAACAACCACTGCAACGATAGAACAGAATAGGAGAATCAAATGTGGACTATTAAATATCAGATCTCTGTCTTCTAAAGCATTACTGGTAAACAATTTGATATCAGATAATCAAATTGATTTATTCTGTCTTACTGAAACCTGGCTGGGCCATGAAGAACATGTTAGTCTAAATGAAGCCACTCCTCCCAGTCATATTAATACTCGCGTGTCTCCTGGCGTTAAAGTTATATAAAGTTGTGTGTCGTCCGCATAACTATGGTGACTTATCTTGTTGTTTTCCATAATCTGAGCCAGTGGAAGCATGTAGATGTTGAACAGAAGTGGTCCCAGAACGGAGCCTTGGGGGAACTCCACACGTCATATTTGTATGCTCAGATACATAATTGCCTATAGACCTAAAGTAGTCTCTATTCTTTAAATAGGATTCAAACCAGTTTCGAACTGAGCCAGAAAGGCCAACCCAGTTTTTCCAAGTCGGTCTAGTAAAATGTCATGGTCGACCGTATCAAATGTAGCACTAAGATCTAGTAACACCAAGACTGAAGTTTTGCCACTATCTGTGTTTGAGTGGATGTCATTAAATGGTTATTTACTGATAAGAAATGTTTGAGTTGTTGAAAAAACGTTTTTTCAATGATTTTACTTAAAAATGGAAGGTTTGATATTGGCCTAGAGTTGTCCATTAGTGATGTGTCTAGATTGTTCTTTTTAAGAGTGGCTGTGGCCTGTGGGAAGGTACCTGAGAGAAGAGACGTTTTTATAATCTGTAGAAGATTTGAAGCCAAAAAAATTAAAACATTTTTAAAAACGTCCGTTGGTAGAACATCAAGACAACAGGAGGAGGGTTTTCAGTTGCTGTATAATGTCCCCCAGGTTTTTATGGTTGATCATATGAAACTGTGTCATAATGGAATTTGTTTTGCTTGGACACTGTGACAACACAGGTACTGTACTTGATGTGGAGGCACTAATTTTCTGATTTTTATCTGTGAAGAAGATGGCTAAGTCATTGCAGGCCTTGGTGGATCAAAGTTCAGATGCTACTGGTACTGGAGGGTTTGTTAATCTATCGACAGTAGCAAACAAAGCATGTGAATTATTAATGTTTCTGGCAATAATGTCAGATTAGAAGGACCGCCTTGCATTCCTCAGTTCTATATTATAAATGCAAAGTCTCTCTTTATAGGTGTCATAATGGAGATTATAGATTAGTTTTTCGCCACCTGCATTCTGCTTTTCGACACACTCTTTTTTTCTGTTCTTACCAGTGTGGCATTTCTCCATGGAGATCTTTTCTTACCAGAGACCGTTTTTGCCTTAATGGAAGCAATGGCATCAATAACATTTGTAATTTTACAGTTGAAATAATCTACAAGCTCAGTGACTGAGAACACAGAGGGCAGGTGTGGAGGAGAAAAGCTGAATGAATGATTCACTGGTGTTTTCAGTGATGTACACAGGAATGATCAGAGAGAGCAATATCAGTCACCACAACCATGGAAATGTTAGACCCTTGGAGATAATCAAGTCCAGAGTGTGCCCAAAAACACAACATAGTTCTTAAGTCCCTCTGTCCTGGGGGTTATCAACATGAGTGTTAAAATCACCAGCAATAATTACACAGTCAAAATCAATATAGATTATAGACAGCAGTTCAGTAAAGTCATCGAAGAAGACTGCACAGTATTTAGGTGGCCTGTAGATATTCAGAAATGTAGCTTGAGGGGAGGAGCTCAGCTGAAGAGCCACATATTCAAAAGAAGCAAAGTTTCCTTAAGATAGTTTCGTACATTGAAATGAATCAAACAAAATGGTGACTCCACCTCCTTTCTTATTAACTCTATTCTCATTCATAAAGCTGAAGTTAGGAGGAGATGACTCAATGAGTACCGCACCAAGGTTATTATTGTCCAACCAGGTTTCAATTAAAAACATAAAATCAAGGTTGTGCTTAATAATAAAATCATTGATTAAAAATGATTTTCCTGCCAAGGAATAGTATTTAGTAGGGCAAATGTCAGTGTGTTAAAGTTATTAGCTGTCTCATTTTTTTGTGATAGACTGTGGCTGACAAGGAATGGATACTAAATTCACTGTCTTTGCAGTTAAGTAGTTGTTGTTACATAGTGGCTTCACTAGTTTGTTTGTCTGTTACTGATTCTAACTGGAATGATGGAGCTGGTCGGTGGAAGTGCGCAAGTGCACATGTCCACAGGATGTAAACAGTCAATCATGGGATACATGATGAGTCCGAAACTTTTTGTGCAACAGACTGTGCAGAGTGGTTCATGCGATTCGAGTGAAGTGAGTTCACAGTGATGGTTGTAAACATGGTTGTTGTCTGCTCCGTTTGTTCCTCAGAATGGCATTGCAGTGCAGAAAACAAACGCAGTCAACAATTTTTCAAAGAGGAACAACAAGTCTTACACCATCTGCTTCTTCTGTTGAAGCAACAGTGTTGTCACGCCCTCAACCACACACACACACACACACACACACACACACACACACACGGTTTGTGGAAGACTTAGGTGCCCGTATTTGGCCAGGGGTTTAGGCGTCCTTCCTCAAGAAAATGTTAAAACCAAAACAGATATTTCCCCATAGATTTTGTGTCCCTTTGTGGGATTTTGTTTGTTTTTTTTACGTCCCTTTTCCACATAATTTTGGACAATTATTAATTCCATATCTGTGTCTAAAACATTGGAAAAGCTAGAGCAGATGATAAATAACTAAAAAAGCTTAAAGACAGAACTTGCTAAAGACGTCCAGCTACAATCCTTAGATCTGAGAAAAGTCTGTCAGTTGCATTCTTTCAGGCTTAGGTGATTGAATCCAGTTAGTTTCCAAGGAAACTCCATTAGCATTAGGTGTTCATTGTCCCCGAGGGTGAGCCAGTGGGCCTTCCTTAAAACCAGCCTAAAACCCAACGTACACGTAGTATATTTCACATAGTCATAGTCATGCCTTGACATTTGCTTAACACAATCATGGTCCTGGAAAAGAAATGAAATTGAACATTTGTATTTTTCTAAGCAGCAAGCCACTAAGGCCAGCAGCATTGTCAGTGTTTTTCATTCCAACTTCTATTGTGGCTAATTATCTGCCATATATGCTATACCATGAGAAGGATGGTTATGGCTGACTTTTGTTCAACTGTTGTTGAAGTAAAGAACAATCTTCCTGGCTGGTGGTGGGGGTGGTGGGGGGAGAGGAAATGCTGTGAAAAGCTTCACAATAAGTGGCGAGGTTTTAGTTTCGTGTTGCGTATCTTTTTGGTCATTTCTGTTTTCTTTGGGGTAGATTTGGGTCTCTGTGGTCATTTGGCGTCTCTCTGAAGTCGGGTTGTGTCTCTCTGTGGTAGCTTTGTGTCTCTTTTCCACATCGTTTTGTTTTATTATTACCATAACTGTGTCTAAAAAGTTGGAAAAGCTAGAACAGATAATAAATAACACACAAAAAGCTTAAAGACAAAACTTGCTTAAGAAGGCCATCTACAATCATTAGATCTGAGAAAAGTCTTTTAGTTACATTCATTCGGCTAAGGTGCTGCACCTAAACCTTACAGTGGCAGGGAAAACCCTGCAATCGATGGAATATTATTCTACAGGTCACACGTGTGTTAAAAGTCCCAGCTTTCATACTGTAGGTTATCTGTGCTTACCAATTCCAGCCTGACCCACGATCCATGACATGCGGATGAAGAGCATCACACCCCAGATGTTCAACATGCAGCGGACCTGCACAGAGAAAGGGACGGGTCAATTCCTCCACAAACCGCTGGCTTTTACTAATGAAGGTTTCCACCATTAGCTGATATTAAGAATAGTTGGGTGAACTTTTAATGCTTCACTGCAACATAGCAAGATTTTACTATGAGAACCAAAATAAACCTGCATGTTGCTCACAGGGCTGGGAACCAAATTCAATACTTTTTAGACACAGACAAAATTGCCTCCTTATTATGGAACGTTACACGTCGTAGAGACACGCAGGAAAAACTCTACGTTACACAGGGACGGCTCATGTAGTAGGAGCTGAAACATAAATACAAAGATTTGTGCCGTAATGTGTAACGTTGTCATTACTTTTCATTAAAATGGATTTTATAAAATTGGTATCGTTCATCGTTTGGGAACCGGTATCGAAGTGACGGTATTGGTACTGGTATCGATACCCAGCCCTAGTGGCTCATGCTGGGGAGAGGTAGCTGCAGAAAACCACAGCACTGCATGCTGCTGCATGTCCTCGCACTCCTTTAACACTGGAGCTGGAAACTCGGGAGACATAATCACAGCAAGAATAGCGGTTTCCTCGTGCTACAGGACTTCTCAAGTGGCTGCATGGCACTGTATTTTGCTGCAGCAAAGTAAGGCCGACTTCACACTGGCTGTACAGCTTGAGCGTGGCGTTTATGTTGCGTGTCAGTTGCGTGGCGGCTGCGTGGATTTTTCTGTCTTTTCACACCAGAAAATAACGCTGCAGCTGTTAGCCTTCTCTGTACAGATGTATGTTTCCCAGTGATAAAATGCACTCAAGCAGTAGTATACGTCATGTTCACGATAAAATATATACTGATTTGATTACAGCAAAGACAATGTCAGCAGTACCGACGGTAAAATAGGCTACAGAATATTTCGTTCTGTATTGACAGGTGCAATGTCACGCAGCCAGTGTGAAGCTGGCCTAAGTGCACCGAATCAACAGTTCATTAAAGCCACGGATGGGAAGATGACCATTTGAGACTAAATTCAGATTTTATTTCATGAGAATAAAGTTGTATTTTGAAAAGAAATGAAACATAATCCACTTTGATAAAGTTAGAACAGTGGTTCCCAACCTTTTTTCCTTGGCGCCCCCCCTACTTATGTCTAAGAAAAGCTGAGCCCCCCCCCCCCCCCTTCCGAAACCGGAGTTGAGGTAACTCTCGAGATAGAGCCTTACTTTCTTTTTTGATACAGAGGATTTATCAGCACTTTTACGTTTCTCCGCCATGTTTCATTCATAAAATAGTGATGTTGTGGTGGCAGGAAAGACGAGGATGATAGCAGCTAGCAGCTAACAGCTAACAGCTAACAGCTAGCAGCTAACCTGATGACAGCAAGGGTCCCAGGTTAAGAGGTCCCGGAGGTTTGGCCTACTAAGTAGCCTGCCTACAATTTTAAGCGAGAACAAAAATACAGTTTTTATACAGACTTTTGTATACATTATATATTCTAGTGTATTATCATAATTTGTTAAACATGTGCGAATATATATTTTTTTACCTCAACCTCAAACCAGATAAAGACTTGCGCACCCCCTGTGATCTTTGCCGCCCCCCTGAGGGGTCCCCGGACCCCAGGTTGGGAACCACTGAGTTAGAATGTACTCAGAAAAACCCCATGAGAATCAAGTGGAAAAGTCATAATATAATCAGAATTAAGTTGCACTACAAAAACATTGAGAATAACCTTTCATTAACATGATATTGATATTTGACTTTCTCACATAAAGCTAAACTTAATTCTCTTAACTTCTGATCTCATGAATTACCACTTCATTCTGAAGACTTATGTTGTCGAGTTGACAACTTGTTCTTAAAGTTCTTTATTTTTGGTTTTCGCACGAACCAAACTCATCAAAATTAAATCATAAAAAGAAATGGAAACAAAATAATTTGTGACTAAATCACAAAAGGGATTGTGTTCATGTCATCATCAGTGTTTCCTCCGGTGTATTGTATTGCATAAGTTGGGTTCATCGTGAGGTGGAGGTAGAATATATAGAATTTAGCAGCAGAAAAAAAGTGCAGGAGTGCATTTGAGTTCAGTGTGAAAAATGTGCATCATGTTTTGTTGCTCAGCAGTCTGACTGCTTGAGGGAAGAAGCTCCTCCCCATTCTGAAGGTGCGGGCAATTATACTGCGGTACCTTCTACCTGATGGCAGTAAGGAGAAGAGTGCATGGGACGGGTGTGTTGTGTAGTTAACAATGCTTAGGGCTTTGCGCAGACAGTGGATGTTGTAGATGTCAGAGAGGGAGGGAAGAGAGGCCCCAGTGATCTTTTCAGCCATCCTCACAATCCGCTGCAGGGCCTTTCGTTCTGCAGCATTGCAGTTACCAAATCACGCTGTGATGGGACTGTTCAGGATACTCTCAATGGTCCCTCTGTAGAAGGTTGTGAGGATGGGGGAGGGGAGGTGTGCTTTCCGCAGGTGTTGCTGGGCTTTCTTTGTGATGTGTGTAGTGTTCTGAGTCAATGTGAGGTTGTTTGTGAGAAACTTTGTGCTCTGAACAATCTCAACTGGAAGGTCATTTACGGACTGGGTGTTCTTGCCTGGAGGTCGTCTGAAATCAATGATTAGTTCTTTTGTTTTGTCCACATTGAGGGACAGGTTGTTGTGAGCACACCAGTTGCTGAGCTGTGTAACCTCCTCTCTGTACAGGGCCTCATTGTCTCTGCTTATCAAACCCACCACAGTTGTGTCATCAGCGAATTTGATGATGTGGTTTGAGCTGTGTGTAGCTGCATAGTCATGGGTTAAGGCCTTTTTATGCTTCTGCGTCAAATCGATGGCGTACCCCCGCAGACCCCTCTGCTTCTACGCCGGACCCTACACCGTAGCCTGACGTGCACCTCTCGAAAAATTTAACTACACGTCAAAGCGACACGCATCGCAGCGACGCACGTCGAAGCGACGCACATCGCTCGGCGGTGGCTTGGTAGCGTTGCATTCCCCCCCCCCCCCGACTCATTTCCTGGTTCTCCTTCTCCATAAACAACATGAAATCAAGGAGAGGGTTAACTTCTCCTGCTCCAGATTTCCCACCGTGGTCAGAAAGAACAGGGGAGACACTTTGTTTCTCTCATTACGACTAGTCGGGACTCGCTCCGAAGCAAATCGCCGTCACTCTCTCACTTCTCCCTCGCTCTATCACCCACTCCCCACACACAAACACACACACACCGGCTCGACGCGCACACCAGCGCACAAGTATAAACATCAGGCCACTTACGTAGGCTACGGCGAAAGCTCTGCGTGGAGCCTCCGCAGAACCATAAAACAGGCTTTAGAAGGGTTTAGAACAGCAGGGTGCTGAGCACGTAGCTTTGAGGGGCTCCTGTGTTCCGCATGATGGTGTTGGCAGTCTTGTTTCTTTATTGCCTACTGTCTTCCTACCAGGAAGTCCAGGATCCAATTGCAGAGGGTGGTGTTCAAACCCAGCTGATCCAGTTTCTTTACCAGCTGCTGAGGAATGGTGGTGTTGAATGCTGAGCTGAAGTCAATGAACAGCATTCTGACATAAGTGTCCTTAGTATCCAGATGTGTGAGAGCCAGGTGAACGGCAGTGGTGATGGCATCATCCGTGGAGTGGTTGGGACGATACGCAAACTGCATGGGGTCCAGTGTGACAGGTAGCTGGGACTTGATGAGTCTCATGACTAGCCTTTCGAAGCACTTCATGAGGGTGGATGTAAGTGCAACTGGGCGGTAGTCACTGAGACGGGTCACTGTGGATTCTTTTGGTACGGGGATGATGGTGGTGTTCTTGAAACAAGTGGGGACAACAGTGGAGCTCAGAGAGATGTTGAAGACATCGGTCAGGATGTCAGCCAGTTGGTTTGCATATTCTCTCAGCACACAACCTGGTATTTGGTCTGGCCCAGCAGCTTTCCGCGGGTTGACTGAGCAGAGTTTTCCTCACTTCAGGAGGTGGACAGATATAGCACCTGGTCGTTGGGGGGAGGGGTGGCTTTCCTCGCTACTGTGTCATTCGGTTCTTCAAATCTTGAGTGGAACGGATTCAGTGCTTCAGGGAGGGAGCTATCACCATCACAGGAGAGTGGAGCTGGCCTGTAGTTGGGGATTGCTTGTATTCCCTGCCACAGGCGTCGTGTGTCTTTGGCGTCTGTGCAGTGGTTGGAAATTTTCTGAGCATGGGTGCACTTTGCGAGGGAGAAGTGAGAGAGTGATGGCGATTAGCTTCGGAGCGAGTCCCGACTCTAGAGTCATAGAGAGAGAAACAAAGTGTCTCCCCTGTTCTTTCTGACCACGGTGAGAAATCTGGAGTAGGAGAAGTTAACCCTCTCCTTGATTTCATGATCATGGAGAAGGAGAACCAGGAAATGAGTCGGGGGAAATGCAACGCTACCAAGCCACCGCCAAACAGCGTGCGTTGCTGCAACGTGTCGTGTAGTTACATTTTTCGAGAGGTGCACGTCAGGCTACGGCGTAGGGTCCGGCGTAGGAGCAGAGGGGTCTGCGGAGGTACGCCGTTGATTCTACGCAGAAGCATAAAAAGGCCTTTAGTGGTGGCTACATGGTCAATGCACTTGCTGATGTAGCTAGTGAAGACTGATGTGTATTCCTCTAAGTCAACGGTGTTGTTGTAGGTGGCTGCCTGCTTGAATACATCCCAGTCTGTACTTTCAAAACAGTCCTGAAGAGCTGACATTGCTCCCTCAGGCCAGGTCTTTGTCTCCTTATGGGTTGGTTTTGTGCATTTGACTAGAGACTGGTATACAGGAATTAGCATAACCGAGATGTGGTCGGAGTGACCCATGTGGGGGAGGGGCGCGGCTCGATAGGCCTCTCTCATTGCAAAATTCACATACTGATGAAATTTTGGTAGAAATTTCTTGAGATTTGTGTTGTTGAAATCACCAGCAACAATAAATAATCCATCTGGATCAGCTACTGATAGTATGATACCTGAGTATCATACGTTAAGATTCTATTCAGAATGACTTGATAAAAGCCATTAGAAACCAGGAGACATGGTGATTAGTGCGAGGTTTGTGAGAGAGGAAGTACGGACGGAGCAGGGTGATAATATCCAGACACGTGTCATCCTCTGAATATACTTCAACGTGTCAAAGAGAGTGCAACATGAACCACATCGCTCAGGGGTTAAACCACCACCCCCCGACCTGAGCCTCAAGCCATTCACACTCATATTCCAAAATCCTCAACACAGTGTCATCTACTCCCACATACACTTCAAATTATATAGCAGCACGCTTTTATCACCTGTGATCCACTTCACTCAGTTTAACCGCCCGCTCGGACATATCCACACATTACGACCATCGATCAATACGTCAAATCAAATGATCAAATGTCTTGGCCCTAATTACAGTCAAATGTTGGGCCGCCCCCTTTTAGTCTAATCGGCTGTTATGGTCTTAGTCGACTCAGATTTTTTCAGTCTAGGGCTGCAGCTATCGATTCTTTTTGTAATCGATTAATCTAGCACTTAATCGATCGATTAATCGGATATTTTTTTTAATTTAAATTTATTTTATTTTTTTTACATTTTTAAACAACCAAAACTAGACCTATATGTAAATATTAGTTATTGTCAAGTCAAACTGGAGAAAAATGGTTTGAATCCCAAGCTACTGTTTCAAGCGGACGATCAGTAATGTGCCCGGCCGAGTTTCGCCCGGGTCTTTAAAAAGGAGACGACATCGGAAGTAAAGGGAAACACAAGTTGACGAGCGGCAAACAGCGAAAATTGAAAAGAGAGACTGTCTAAATAGCTGCCGCGATCGCCAGCTAAAGCAAGCGGAACTGATGATCTACAACACCCGAATGGCAGCCGGTAAGAGACGGAGCTCTAAATGAACTGAGACTGCTGAAAACCACTTCTGCTGTTATAGATGTTAGCTTAGCTGTAGCCACACGGTCAGCAGCGATACAGAGACTCTAGAGTCACTTGACCCTTTAATGCCTGAGAGACTTTTCTGCTTACCATATTGTTTTTAAATGTGTTTCCACTGTTAAATATTTGTTAATGGGGAGGTAGTGTTTGGTAACTGCTAAAAGTGCATACTGCTTTGGGGCTTGTATCAAACATGGTGAGATAAAGAGCTAATATGAGCTAGATTAAAATGTATGGTGTTGGTTTAAAGAATTGCACTTTAAAATGTTAAATAAGTATGATAAAATGTTTAATTACTACTTTTATACATGGGTAAAAAATACTATAAAAATGTTAAAATGGGTTTAAAAAATGGTTAAAAAATATGATAAAAATGTGTATTTTCTTTTCTTTGTGTTAAAGGTTTTTCACCTGCTACTGCTATGTAGAAAAGACAAAACTGTTAAGCAGCTTAAAGACCTACAAAGTATCCAAAATGCCTTCTTTGGCTGAAGCAATAACTCAAATTGAACTGCTGAAGTGTGCCAAAATAAAAGAAGAACAAAAAGGAAAAGAATTGTTTGGTCATTGAGTGAAATCCAGTTCTTTGTTCCGGGGTGGATACATCAAATCCCTTTTCAAGTGGGGAGTCTGCACAAAAAAATCAGAAGAGACTTGACAAGTTATACTTAACCTATTTTCATTTATATATTTGATTATAATGTCACACAGCTCTGTTACACTTAGATCGTGGTCACCACTACGTATTTTCTTGTCTTTGATTTTGGTAGTTGTTGTGTTTGATGTGGTGTCATCGTCCATACGACTCTGTGATTGGCTTTTGTCGGTCCTCTTCGTGGAACGGATGATGAAGTTAGACTCCATGTTTTCTGTTGAGATGCTAAAGCACTGACGTTGTGCTATTATTGTGCTAAGCTAGTTTGATTTTGCAGTAGACACACTGTCCAGAGTTTTAGTTTTAATTCCGTCTGAACTGATTCCAACCTTTGGACCCTTCCTGTGGTCTCCTCCAGCCGGTCTCTTCTCTCAGCCCTCACTAGTTACCTCTGGCATGTGTCTGAACTGATTCCAACCTTTGGACCCTTCCTGTGGTCTCCTCCAGCCTGTCTCTTCTCTCAGCCCTCACTAGTTACCTCTGGCATGTGTCACCAGCAGCAGACTGAGCCGTCTGGTGAGCGACAGTAGTGGAAACACCGTCCGTCAGCGATACAACGTTAGTAACATTGATTTAACCAAGCTTCCAGGCAAGTCATTTTGCATCGAGGATTTTTTGTAATCGAATTATTCAAGGAATCGTTTCAGCCCTACTTTAGTCCATTAGTCATTTCTGTGTGCTTTTTCGTGCTGAAGGATTTCCCAAGAAACATCTGAGGACATCTCTGGTAAACACAATCATTAAAGTGGTGCTTTTCCATGATTATTTGTGGAGAAACTCAGTTTTACAGATGGTAAATGGACTGCATTTATATTGTGTTTTTCTAGACTTAACCACTCAAAGCGCCCAGATCTGTCGATTAAACAGACTGATCGATAAGTTGACAAAATCATGAGTGTTAGTCGGCTAAGAAGTTCTTTAGTCGAGGACAGCCCTAGTAAGATCCGAGACATATGTGGAACCATTGGTGAAGTGAACAAATATTAAGAGATTTCTCTCTCAGTAAGCAAGCTGCAAAATGTAGAGGAGCATTTAGTTTGAGTCTAGCAGCGGTTTTAGTGCTAATATTTTGTAACTCAGTTGAATCTGACACTGGCTGTTTCTGGTTTCTTTCAAATGTAACATAACAGTAAGACTCTTATAAAGTCTTGATACTTAATCAAATGTTTAATGACGTCTCACCTAAACTCATTCATTCAACTCTCCTAAAAACAAAATGGATATGTTTTTGCATGCATTATGTATAGGGCTGTCAAATGATTTAATTTTCTTAAATCGCGATTAATCGCTGAATTTCTATAGTTAATCGCATGTTGATTAAAATTCTATTATTTTGCATTTAGAACTGTTTTTAAGTACATATTAACAATGGAAAGCCATTCTTATCAGTGTATCTTGATTGGGAATCAAATGAATGCAAAGACAATGACTTTATGAACTTGATTTTAAGATTTGTATTTGTTTCTTAAATATTTAATCTAGTCACACATTTGAATCTAGAGTCAATATTAGGGTTGGGTATTGTTTGGTTTGGATACCGGTGCTAAAGCGGTACCGGTGCCTTAACGGTGCCTGAACCGATACTTTTTAAGAAAGTAAAAAAAAAAAAAAAAGAAGGGTACTAAACAGTCGGTGACATTAAACGGCTTGTTTATTGCTAAGGCCATATCGTCAAAATTAAATGTTTAATAATAATGTAATCACTATAACCATAACTTATTTCACTAGTAAATAGCTGTTGAATGACAAAAACAACCACCAGATGGGAAAAGGGCATTTAACAACAACAACTTTGAATGCACCACAAGGCTGTAAATTACCAGTTTCATTAAATGCACCGTCTGTGTTTTTCCGACAACAGCAGCTGCAGATTGTTACGTACCGGTGTTGAATCCTCTACAGTGAAATACAGTCAAACTTTACACCGTTTAGCGTTAGCTGTCAGCATTGTAACCGGGTTTAATCCAGCTGCTAGCTAGCGGTAGGCTAACATTAGCTGCTGTCGAGTATAGTGTTAACTAGCTAGCGGTAGGCTAACGTTAGCAGCTGTCGAGTATAGTGTTAACTAGCTGGCGGTAGACTAACGTTAGCAGCTGTCGAGTATAGTGTTAACTAGCTAGCGGTAGGCTAACGTTAGCTGCTGTCGAGTATAGTGTTAACTAGCTAGCGGTAGGCTAACGTTAGCTGCTGTCGAGTATAGTGTTAACTAGCTAGCGGTAGGCTAACGTTAGCTGCTGTCGAGTATAGTGTTAACTAGCAAGCGGTAGGCTAACGTTAGCTGCTGTCGAGTATAGTGTTAACTAGCTGGCGGTAGGCTAACGTTAGCAGCTGTCGAGTATAGTGTTAACTAGCTAGCGGTAGACTAACGTTAGCTGCTGTCGAGTATAGTGTTAACTAGCTAGCGGTAGGCTAACGTTAGCTGCTGTCGAGTATAGTGTTAACTAGCTAGCGGTAGGCTAACGTTAGCTGCTGTCGAGTATAGTGTTAACTAGCTAGCGGTAGGCTAACGTTAGTTGCTGTCGAGTATAGTGTTAACTAGCAAGCGGTAGGCTAACGTTAGCTGCTGTCGAGTATAGTGTTAACTAGCTAACGGTAGGCTAACGTTAGCTGCTGTCGAGTATAGTGTTAACTAGCTAGCGGTAGGCTAACGTTAGCTGCTGTCGAGTATAGTGTTAACTAGCTAACGGTAGGCTAACGTTAGTTGCTGTCGAGTATAGTGTTAACTAGCTAGCGGTAGGCTAACGTTAGCTGCTGTTGAGTATAGTGTTAACTAGCTAGCGGTAGGCTAACGTTAGCTGCTGTTGAGTATAGTGTTAACTAGCTAACGGTAGGCTAACGTTAGTTGCTGTTGAGTATAGTGTTAACTAGCTAACGGTAGGCTAACGTTAGTTGCTGTTGAGTATAGTGTTAACTAGCTAGCGGTAGGCTAACGTTAGCTGCTGTTGAGTATAGTGTTAACTAGCGTTAGCTGCAGCGGTGTTTGTGTTGCCTGTAACGTCTGTCTCAGAGCATCAGAGAGAAGAGCAGACATATCAGTGGCTCCAGAATGAGGCGTTGAAACCCGCGTTGCTATTGCGTTACGAGGAAGTACGGCAAAATAGTAGCCTGTTAGGCACGACGCAAAGCAGAGTGAAGTGAAAATAAATTAATAAATGGCGGCATGCAATTATTACGATTAAAAAAAATTAACGCATTATGCTCGGCCCTTAATCGCATCCCGATTAACGCGTTAATGCTGACAGTCCTAATTATGTATCATATATTTCACTTTTAATATGCATTAGTAGTTTTGGCTCACATTATAGTACGGTTTTTACTCAAAGCTATAATATGAACCGCTTTGGCAAAAGCCTGCAGCCATAGCAGCCCTGAACAAAAGACCAGATCAGCCACTAGGATTGGGCACCAAGAAGCAGTCCCAACTTGGAATCATTTGAAAAATTACCATTCCAATGAAATAGCTGCTTTATTGGAATTGTTTGGAATCGTTGCAAAATTTGATTTTGAATCCGATCATCGGTTCCAAATTTAACACGCACAAGTGTTGGTTTCCGTAGCAACCACTGTACTTCCAGGCGCTTGTTGTGTTGCAGCCGTGGAGCTCAGTAAGCAGCGCTCTAAAGTCTGGCTGAAAAAGCCCGGTAAAACTGATAATCACCACTGAATCAAAATAAATGTTTCCTCTTATCTGTGAAATAAGCAATCAATAAGAACCGGAATCAAAAGGAAGAATCGATATTGGAATCAGAATTGTTAAAATCAAAACGATGCCCAACCCTATAAATCACTGCCACTTTGTATTACTCCCCTGCATGTCATTCTCTTATGTTTATACTTTTGGTTTCTCTGTAAGCGTGCTGTGTCCACAACATACAGTTTGTGACAAAGAATTTCTCCTTGGGGACAATAAAGTCTAAAGTCTATCATATTCCCTGACTTTACCTTTTTTGTAGTTATCTGAGGACACTCTACAGAGAGTAGATCTAACCACACTATCATTTACAGAAACACAACAATTTGATTTCCATGTGAATCTGACAGTTCTTGGGTCATTTGAAGAATAATAAATCTGATGAAAAACAAAAAGGTAACAAGAAGAGAAGACTAAATGAGGAGAAAGGAGAGCAGGGTTTGGAGGGGACTCACCAGCACCCCTTTGATCCAGCCAAACTTGACCACTCCTTTGGACTCGGCTGCTTCTTTAGCAGCAGCCTCCTCGGCCGGGGTCAGCTCGTCCCCGTTGGCGAAGCCATCCTCAAATGGCTCCTAGAAAGCAAAAAAAAAAAATAAAAAAAAGGTTTATATGTGGAGAAACATTGGTGATGTCATCAATAGCTCGCTCAACAGACATTTTAAAACCTGGATTTTAACGCAACTACTCATGGCAGGGCTCCAGACTGCGACCAAATGGTCGCATTTTGCGACCAAAATTTGAGAGTGTGCGACTGAATTTTACATCCAGTCGCACATGTGCAACCAGTAAATTTGCCCCCTTTTTTACACGTTAAACGTCAACATTTCGGTACCTGAGAGCGCGTAAGCTCAAGCTTATCTGTCCTCTCTGAAAATTGACAGAGAGCGGAGCTCTGACACAAACACACACACGCATAGCTGCGGACGGTGCAAACTACGTCGGCTCTGCAGTTCTGTTGAAGTCACAGTGAGTCACGGAAATGCCGATAAAGTGGTTTCAAGTGTGGTTACAGTTTTTCAAAACTTCACGCAGACAGCGTTTGCTGCGATATGATATTAACGGAGAGCCGAAAGCGGTCGCGGTGCTGTTGACGTTACTTCCTAAGCAGGCACAACAGTGGTTTCTGTGCCCTGGTGACTGACTGACAGGCTGAGGTTGTAAGGAAAGGCAACTTTATTTCTACAGCAGCTTTCAGCAACAAGGCAACTTTATCTCTACAGCAGCTCTCAGCAACAAGGCAACTTTATCTCTACAGCAGCTTTCAGCAACAAGGCAACTTTATTTCTACAGCAGCTTTCAGCAACAAGGCAACTTTATCTCTACAGCAGCTTTCAGCAACAAGGCAACTTTATCTCTACAGCAGCTTTCAGCAACAAGGCAACTTTATTTCTACAGCAGCTTTCAGCAACAAGGCAACTTTATTTCTACAGCAGCTTTCAGCAACAAGGCAACTTTATCTCTACAGCAGCTCTCAGCAACAAGGCAACTCAAAGTGCTTTACATGAAACATTAAAGAGCAAATAAAAACTGTCGTGAAAATAAAACAGGCTAAAAAAGAATATACAAATACAAGAATAAAAGTTACAGTGAGTAAGAAATGAATAATTATTCAATTTAATAAGTTATAGGGATGGTTTTGAAGGAGGAGGAGGATTTTATTTAATTAATAAAATAATGTTCTAAGTACATAGGATAAATAGGTTTGACAATATTTTTTACAACTGAAATAATTGTTTTGTAATTATAGAGGGAAAGTACCAAAAAAAGGTACCGTTGGGCAACAGAACCGAATTTCAGGTATCTGTACCGATATTGGTTCAGTAGTAGCCTAATCAATGCATGTTTAATTTTAAGTTGAATTCATTGTAATTGTAAACTAGATATGCTATATATATATATATATATGCTATATATATATATATATATATATATATATATATATATATATATATGCTATATATATATATATATATATATATATATATATATATATATATATATATATATATATATATATATATATATATATATAGTTTTTCATGACAGCGATGGTGCTGTCAGTTAACCTATGTTGCATCTTCAAAAGTGACACTGAATTTGAAACAGCACATTGTAATTTCTGCATCTATTATCAAAGTATTTATTAGTAATAGAGTGGAAATTAGTAGAAATGTGAATATTTGGTTAGCATGTTGATTTACGGTGTGTGCCCCTAAAATGTTCAGTTGGGGGCCACTGTGCTCCTGGTGAAGAAAGATAGTCTGGAGCCCTGCATGGTAACCTTTAGCGGTGGGAAAACAATCCAATGTGATGTCATTCATCTTAGAAATCCTAGATCAGTTTTTAGAAACGTCTCTTCTGACTGTAGCGGTGCTGGGACAGGGAAGTCCCAGGGTGGAGTATGATTGGCTGAGACAAAATGTCAAATCAAGCAAACACGCCCCAAAACATACGTCTTTCAGCCTTAGTATCTCCTTAACAGACCAGTCCTTTTCAAATTCTAGTAGAAGTCAAAACTGCATTAGAAATAAAACTGTACATTATAGAAACATTAAGCCTCTAATTATTCATTCTGACTGCAAGTCAGATCGGGCTGGTTCACTGTACATGCTGAGGGGAAACTATGAAATGAATGCCACACATTTGAATATTTTAATGGTTCAAATCTGAGAATGTTGACCGACTGTATTTCAATGCGATAGCCGGGCTACTTTTGATTAACACCACAATATGGCAATCTGCACAATAATCATGTAATGCAAATGTAACAGATCTCAATTCTCTTGACAACACTGGCTCTTTAAAACAGACAGACACACATGGCTGTTACTACAGCAGTTAAAGACAGGAAGCCGCCCTCCCATGCACAGACAATGCTGTGACGTTGGTGGCCTCCCTGCCAGGACTCTTTGGGTATACAGCATACTGTCCTTTGTGCATTTATAGCACTTGTAAGGATCTCAAGAACTCTGCAAACAAAACCTCGCCACTTATTGTGAAGTTTTTCACAGCATTTCCTCCCCCCCCACCACCAGCCAGGAAAATTGTTCTTTACTTCAACAACAGTTGAACAAAAGTCAGCCATAACCATCCTTCTCATGGTATAGCATATATGGCAGATAATTAGCCACAATAGAAGTTGGAATGAAAAACACTGACAATGCTGCTGGCCTTAGTGGCTTGCTGCTTAGAAAAATACAAATGTTCAATTTCATTTCTTTTCCAGGACCATGATTGTGTTAAGCAAATGTCAAGGCATGACTATGACTATGTGAAATATACTACGTGTACGTTGGGTTTTAGGCTGGTTTTAAGGAAGGCCCACTGGCTCACCCTCGGGGACAATGAACACCTAATGCTAATGGAGTTTCCTTGGAAACTAACTGGATTCAATCACCTAAGCCTGAAAGAATGCAACTGACAGACTTTTCTCAGATCTAAGGATTGTAGCTGGACATCTTTAGCAAGTTCTGTCTTTAAGCTTTTTGAGTTATTTATCATCTGCTCTAGCTTTTCCAATGTTTTAGACACATATATGGAATTAATAATTGTCCAAAATTATGTGGAAAAGGGACGTAAAAAAAACAAAATCCCACAAAGGGACACAAAATCTATGGGGAAATATCTGTTTTGGTTTTAACATTTTCTTGAGGAAGGACGCCTAAACCCCTGGCCAAATACGGGCACCTAAGTCTTCCACAAAGCGAGAGACAACACTGGTTAAGGTTCTAAAAAAACCTGTCTCTGTCGATAGTGGCAGCAGGGATGTCACCATTCTTGGGTCTCTAGTGTCACAAAAGTCTTCTGGTTCGACTTGCTTTTGAGCTAGATATTCTCTGGACATTATGGGCTACAATTTACATTTCCGTTGTCCGTTTACATATTGAGACAGTTGTCTTTGCATATGGATGACCTTGGCTTTATGGATCCTGTAAAAGTGGAACACTTCCAGCAGTAGAAAGGCCGTGTGCCGCTGTAGTCCTGGCCTGCTGTGGAACCATGTCCATTGATCAGCGGTGATGTGTGCATGCCCTCAGGGTCCATGTCCACTGATGAGGACAATAGTGTTTTATTGATGCACATTATGAGGATACTGAACAACAAGCTTTTGTTTGAGTCTACTGACACTCATAGGCGTCGATTTCGGTGGGGACGGTGGGTACGCGTACCTACCAGATTTTGTCATGAGTCATTTTGTACCCACCACTTTTTTGAAAACCTCAAGCTCAATTTAGTTTAAAAAAAAAAAGTCCATAACACATAATTCTTGAGCGACAGATGCCAAAAAAATCCACAACAGAGACAGACAGACAGACAGACAGACAGACAGACAGACAGACAGACAGACAGACAGGCACGCACGCACGCACGCGCTCTGCGCTGGCTGCATGCTTCTCTGTTCTCTACGCTGCCTGTCGGGACATTCTGCTTAACGTGAAAAAAAGCTTAACGTGGTTTAATGTACCTAAACAATGAGCAATCATCACCAAATGTCTCATGGCCATGTCTTGTAATGAACACTTAAGTCTGTCAAAAGAACTAAACCCAAATCCAACGATTATAGAAGTTATCTCACATTAGCGTTTTCTTCTTCATTGGCGCCTATGGCGAGGAAAAAGCTTGTACCTAAACAATGATCAATGATTACCAAATTTCTCTCTCATATTGCTCCTCATAACTACTGAAAACTGTCAAAAAACCAGACATGTGGTGATGATTGATCGTTGTTTAGGTACATTAACCCACATTAAGCTTTTACACGTTAGGACTTATAAAGCCCATGAGAACCGTGGGGAGTCAACCCACAGCCGCTCCGCCGGAAAGCAGAAACGCTTAATGTCAGATAACGTCCATAATAATTGGGTTAGATTTTTTTGTCAGTTGAGTTTTTAGTGGTTATGAGGAGCAATATGAGAGAGAAATTTGGTAATCATTGATCATTGTTTACGTACATTAAACCACGTTTTTATTCATTACAGGATAGCGTCTTTCAAAACATGACCTGCGCGAAAAAGAGAAAAAAAAAAAAATGCGTCATTGTACCCAGCACTTTGGAAATGTACATCTGAACGCGTCTCCGTCCCCAGCACATTTCAAACCAAACTGACGCCCATGCTGACACTAACTGATGGAACAGTGAGTCCTATCAGATTAGTGTGTGTGCATTTTCCTCAAATATTCAGGTATTAGGGAAATAAATTCATATATTAAAAAATGACTGCTTCAAATAGTGTCTCAACTGCAGACGGAAACAGACTAATAGAGAGAAAAACTTGTATTCTTAATTCCTCCTGTTTTATGAGCACATTTAATGATATAGATTCTAGATTTTTTTATAATAATTTCTACTGACTTTGAAAGTTAGCTGTCCTTGCACAGATTTTTCACGTTAAAAGCGTTTATTTTCTCCTTTTCCAGGTTAGGCTTTTAATGTTTGAGGTGTGAGTGTGTGTCGAGTTTTATTTACCTTATCTTATTCGGGAACAAAAAGCAGAAACTGCTGTAATTAGTGAAGGAAACCCTATTAACAGTATGTTCACAAGGAAAACTCGTAGGACTTGGCTCTTGTTGGACATGGAAAATTGCACTATATTTACCATATTAACTATATTACACCCCGCGCCCCCCTTTGGATCTCCGAAGTACTTCAAAGTTCCATATGCACATGCAACACCATTAAAAGATAAATAAGCTCTATAAAGAATAAAAGAGCACATCTCATAACATAACAGGCTTTCACTGATGCAGGACTTCATTCTTTGTCCAATCCCTGTATGGCAGAGGGAGTAAATGACCTTTGGGACCGTAAATCAATGCCAGACGGAAGCAGCTCAAACTCTGAGTGTAATGGTGTGAGGTATCTGCAGTTACATGTTTAGCCTTCCTGTGTACAGCACATGAATTGCCCATTGTGAGAGGAAACATCAAACAAATGGGAGGATCTCAGCACAGAGGCTCTGTTACCATCAGCGTATGGATGGTGTTATAAATGACCCGAGAGTAGCGTGCCTCTGGGACTTACAGAGCCGAGTGGTGGGAGGATGGGAGGAGCACCACTTCACCTGGGCCATCTGTCGACAGGAGCACTCTGCCTGGGTCCCCTCAATGACTCAGCAACACTGCTGCGATCTGACAGGGCAGCTCCAACAGGCAGCTTCAGCTCCAAATGTTTCCTTCCTTCTTTTCATTTTCAATCTTTTTTAACAGCCAAAGCACCATGTTCGGGTATTCTGTTATCTTTATAGAGCAACCATTCTAACTAATATAATCAAACAAAGATATAGCAATTATTTTGTCCACAATTAAAAAGCCATGATGTCCTGATATAGTTGCATGGGTAAAAGTGAAACAAATCTTTGGTCTTTTATTAGCATTAAGCATGAAGCATTCATTTTAGCATCAGGTGTAAAATAAAGAAAATGGGCCAAAATCAGAAGCTGGTTTGGAAGGATCTATACACTTTGCTGGAGAATACCCAACTTCTGACCACAATGGCCGTGCAGGTTCCAATTAGAGCTGAATATTGAACTTTAATGCTTTTGGGTCTCTGATGCCTAATATGTTTGTCCTCATGTTGTTGTGTTGTCTTTTTAATTGTTGGAACTTTTATTGCAAGACAAATTTCCGTGCCTACAGACAATTAAGTGTTATCTTAAGTACTGGAAGCTGGCATCAAAAGCTTGGTATGTTTTTATTCTTTATTCATTTTGATTTGATATTTCCTGAATAATAAAAAAAAATTAAAAAGTTATATGACTGATCGGTGTGAAAACAGGCATTTTTGGATAGGACAGCCTTGACATGAAAGGGGAGAGAGAGGGGGAACAACATGCAGCAAAGGGACGCAGGTCGGAAACGAACCTGCGGCCAGTGTGGCGAGGACTGAGCCTCTGCATATGGGGCGCACGCTCCACCAGGTGAGCTAACCAGGCGCCCTATTTAAAGGTTTTTGTATTGTACACAACACAGTTTAGGTATAGCAAAGCTCAGGTGGTATGTTGATAGCAGTTTTAAAACAACGGGGCATGTTAAAAGCAGTTGATAGACGGCCATGGCTACTGGAGAGGAAGAACTCAAAGCTGTGACGCCGGCTACAGAGCTCAATTGTATCAGCAGCAGTTGGTAGTTGAGGAGTTACCCGAGAATAGGGGGCTTTGAGCCGGGTACAGAGCACCACGAGCTAACGGGCGTTTTGGCCGAGATTACGGAGCATTATGTGGCAACGACAGTTAGGTTTAGGCACCAAAACGACTAGTTTAAAAAAAGATGGTGTTTTGGAACACTCCTGACTAACACGCATTTACTGGGTGAAAGTCCTTCGTTTTCCCCCAGGAAAGAGAACTCCGCTCCTCGCTGGGTTTGATGTTTTTTCGAAAATGTATCTGATCAGTGACTCAAAACAGTGATCCGATCCACACCGTGAGTTTTGTGATCCGTTGCACCCCTATTAGCAACAGACTTGAAGCTAAACTATGCAATGTGTGCTACCAACCTTCTCTTCCTGGTCAGGGCAGAGTTCCCAAAACAGAAGTCTGGTAACTGCTGTACTGTGTGCAGGTATAAAGCCTGACGTCAGGTATTCTCCTCATCTTCTGCTATATCTGCCATTTACTGGGTACCGTCGCTGCATCCAGAGCTTAGCGCCGCCCAAGACGTTTGGGATTGTTTCAAAGAAATACAAGCAACCCAGAGCGATTTCTGCCCTATCCCAGACTGTCAACTGCAGCCAGACCATAGTCCAGCACTGACACAAAGACTACCACAACACTGAAACGTTATATTACCACTTTGATGAGGCCATGCTGCTGCAGAGCACAGCTCCACTCTGAAGAAGTACAAAAGCATGCAAACTGAAAACAGATGTTCCCCTGGCAATGGATATTGAAGCAGATATCATATTTGTTAAAAGAGAACTCTGGGCAATTTTTACGTTAATCTTGATCGCTATAAGTATGTTAGTACTGTCGATAGCAACAAAAAAAAAAAACGAGCCGAATCAGTGCTAGCATCACGGAGCTACTACAGCTAATGCCGAGAGCTCCCACTTAGCTAAAACGGCAGTTTTGGGGGCATATCATAAAGAGTGCCTAACTATGGAGCTCTAGCTATGGAGTTACGTTACTCCAAGCTTCTTCCCTTGTGAACACCTCCACTCTTCTACGCTACGATCTGCTGTTTACCTTTTCCTGCTACAACTGAATTCCCGCGGGATTTCAGCGCAAGACTACAGCCAGCCTTCTGTAACGCTGTTACTTTACAAGAAACAAGCATCATTTGGCCCGTTTCCATGTAGTTACATAGTCACTGATATGATCATAACCACTACAGTGCTCAATTACCTATTTTTGAGGGGGAAATAAACTTTTTTTTGCCGTGAAAGCATGAACTGTCCTCTGGAGGACATCCACCAGACCAGCGGGCGCCCGTGGATTGTTGTCGGCCGCGGCAGGCGGGGAAGGCGGGGAGGAAGTAGAAGGATGCCGGTAATGTAAGGGCCCTGTTCATGTTGCACAGACATTTTAATTGCATTTTGTGTCTGTTAAGAGGCACAAAGGCATGATATGCCCCCAAAACTGCCGTTTTAGCTAAGTGGGAGCTCTCGGCATTAGCTGCAGTAGCTCCATGATGCTAGCACCGATTCGGCTCGTTTTTTTTTTTTTTTTTTTTTTTTTGCTATCGACAGTACTCACATACTTATAGCGATCAAGATTAACGTAAAAATTGCCCGGAGTTCTCCTTTAAGGGTTTGGTCTTCAGAAGTATTTCCAGGTTACAAACTTGGAAATGAAGGAAACATGGGCATCTGATGTAATAATTGAGTGCATTCATGTGTATGTGTTGTGAGGGGAGAGGGTATATCTTACAGATTACATGTGGTACCTGCATTAGTCATCACGTAACCCTCCTGGGATGGTGACTAATGCAGACAGTAAGACTAAAGGAGGACGTACACTATCGGCCAGCCCTAAAGTACACTCATAACACAAGAGATTCATACTAAATGTCAGGTATGGAACACAGACATCAGTAGGGGTAAAAATACAATCCTTGGCAGGAGCACTGTTGGGATCAGTCCAAAGGATAGCTACACAAGGAAATTAAAAAGAACAGCCAGTGTCAACAGCCAACATGAGACAGACAGTGTGCTCTGACTCTACATGAGTCACACAGTCGTCTTTTAACTTCAAGTATTTGCTATTCAACCCATTGTTCTTGGTTAGAAACCCTGCACAAGTCCAAAGACTGAAGAGCAAAGTGAAGTCATGAAATCACCACGTTCTGGGTAGACATCACGTTGGACTTATTTTACGTGCTAGTTTAATTAGGTCTACACACGTCTCAATCATTTGCGCACTAACCGAATTCTGTCTGTGCACAATATGTGGAAACTGTGGAGCTCTGAAGGTTGTTTCTAAATGAACTTCCATGTTAAGTTCATACATGCTGAGTGTTACTCTTTCACTAACCTACCCCGAGCTCCCAATGATTTTAGGAGAACACCCAGCTAATAAATCACTTTATTATTAGGCAAACTGAATGGTGCGAGTGAATGAGTACCAGCTGTACAAACGCTATATAAAATAAAAAACTTTGGATGCCAGCGTTTGGTACTTGACTGAGTTTCCACACTGAGCCCTAAACCATAACCAGGCTCAGGTTCACATGGCTGATATAATGAAATCAAACGGCTGTGGTTTGATTTGAAAAACCAGAGTGGTCTTGCTAGCTTGAGCTCATCCTCTCACCTTTCCCTCTGCGTTTACATTTGAAAAACCTGAGCCAGCTGCCAGCAGAGCCGGCAGGAGGTTGGCAAGGGTTGGCAGGAGGCTGGCGAGTTGATTTCCCGATCCTGATGAGGAACTCACTCAGATGCCATCACTGTCCAACGTCAACCACATCAAACTAATATTTGTAAAATAGACAATTCAGCATACATTTTGCGGAGCTAACGGAGAGGCGACTACAGAGACAACAGACAGTGGGACTCCATTCATCACTAGGCCTGTAACAATTATTAAATAATAAACACGGTTTCTTTGTTTAACAGCAATTAATTGCCAATATGGTCTTAAGGTGTATGACTGGTAATTGTTGATTTTGTTTAGATATGACAAATTATAAATTATATAAGTAATAATTGGTTGGTCTATATATTTTAGTTACTATTTAAATTGTTAGTTTTTGGCACCTGAGCCTATACATGTTCATAGAAACAAAAATGACAAAGGGGGGGTACAGTTAAGAAAAAAAAAGTTTTATGATAATAAAGAGGCGTGGTTTACTTCATAGGCTGTGTATTTGTGTTATTATATTATCTGGGTCACATGACAGTGATATATAACTAAAAGATGTATCCTGGGATTCACTCAAAACTAATTTGTTTAAAAAAAGCAATGCATAAATAAATATTTTTTAATTTGACTGAAGGAGACAAATATTGTTAATCGCAATTATTTCTGAGACAATGAATCGTACAGCAACATTTGGAATTGTTGCAGCTCTATTCATCACTCCACTTTATCTTCACACAGCAGATATTTGTGTGCTGCTATTTTAATGTTCTAAATGGCGATTACAGCCCCTTTAAATCTGCTTCTGGCACAAATCATTGAAACAGCTGGGCAAAGGGACACATTCTTCAGGTCATGCTGCTGATGTCATTATGCAATGCTAAAAACTAAAGGTCGGCTGTGCGTGTGTGGCACCAGAGACACTGTCAGCCTGTTTCTTCATGTCATCTCTGACGGAGACCAACAGTACTGTGAGTACTGTTCTGGTAGATTATCTGCTTGTCTTCTACTGATGATTGAAAGAATGCATTAACACATGTGGGGCCTGTTTGCTTTGACTCATTTATCTTTGCGACACTAATGAAGTTAAAGCTCAGGAATGTGAAAAACAACGGCTTCTCCGAATCATTGTCAAAAACAATAAAGAGTTTTGACAAACTGTGTCCATTGGGTTCATTTGCAACAAACCATGGGCAGAGGTGGAACGCTGCAAAGATAAAAAGCTGTCATCGCAGGGTTTCTTCTTAGAAGAGTTAGGACACAGACTGCAGCCAGCAGTAACAAATCACAAACTGAGGTTTCTCTGCTGTATCTTTGTTTTTGCAATCCACTGATGATAAGCCCTGTACAGTTTGGTCTACATAGTGGCGTCGGCATCAGTTTTCGAATGGCACAAAGAACCATTTGAGAGTTTGTAATAAGACAGCTACGCTTCAGGCTTAGGTATCCACCATTATTTAACTGAGAAAACTCTGATTTACATTTAAGGAGTTTAACTAATCAATGCTGAAGCATTCCAGACCGAATGCCTCTAGTACAGGGGTCAGCAACCTGCGGCTCCGGAGCCCCATGTGGCTCTTTAGCCCTTCTCCAGTGGCTCCCTGGCTTTGACAAAACAACTGATATGGAAATAAATCAATCAAATCAAAAAAAATTAGCACCGAATTCTCGGTAGCCAGTCTTGCTAGGCTAGCAATGGATTTCACATTAGGAAAGTATCTATCTATCTATCTATCTGAGATGGAAAAAGTCCTGAAGTCCTGACATTGGAAGAAGTCTGCATTGGATTTAGAGCATTGCGTTAATGGAGACAACAGTTGTTTGTACTCTCGGCCCAGTCTGTTCCAGGCAGGCACTACTGCAGCGTTTACCTTGCATACACTGCTACATGTAGCTAGTAGCTACATGCTTCGGATCACATTCCTGCTGGAACATGCCTGGTCGTATAATATTTGGTTCACAAGCTTTGATCTGTAGTTTGTGACGGTAGAAAAGTGCTGCTATATTCCATTACAATCCACTGCTAACTACATGTAGCTACATGCGAACGCCAGGGAAAGCTGTAATCTTGGGCACAGTAGAAAGTCTGGCTATATGGTCTGTTACAGTCAGTCTCCGGACTGTACAGAGGCTCAGACGTGGAGACTACAGAGATCGGGAAACACTGACCAATCAGTGCAGACTGGGCTTTTTAAAGAGACAGGCACTCCAAAAGAGCGTGTCAGACAGAGGGGGAACACAAGAGCAGCAGCCATGGGCAGTATGAGAAGAATAAAAAGTTGTTTTTTTAACATTAAAGCATGTAAACATGTTCTGGTAGAAGAGTATAATATGTCCTTTAAAGAGAGGATGTTCAAATCTTCCTGCCACAGTGGCTCCACACTAAATGGATTAAATCACTAAAGAACATTATAGAAAACACCATCTTCTTAGGAAGCAGGTGGGAGCCACAGAATCACTGCGGAAGACTCGAACCCTTTCAGTAACATCAGTGAAAGCTAAAGGAGAAGGAGGATACTGTGTGTTAGGACAGTTCGTTGTTGAGGCCATATGTTAGGAACAGGTTGAAGTCAGTCCTAAAGTCTTCCACAGTGTGGCCCGCTCACAGGTACCAAGCAGACATTCAGACTTACACTCAAGTGTATCTGGTGTGGCTGAGGGGGTTCACTGCTGAATGCACAGCACAGACACAGGACGAGTTGGTGAACATTATCTACATGGCTGAAGCAGCACAAAGGCTGGCTTTGCACAACGACAACAAAGCGTCGAGAGCTTAGCACGGCAGTGCAAATGTAGCATGACTCGCACGGCTGCACTACATGAAAAAAAAAAAAAAAAACCACGATGCACTTAGATTTATCAAACTTTAACCTTGGACAAAGACCGTCTCAACGTCAAGCGAGGTTTTTTTAAAAAAAAAATAAAAATGTTCAAGACCTCTTACAAATGTGTGACGTGACAACAAGATAGCCAGGAAGGACAGAGCATGGCTACATACAAATTATTATTTATAAATGATCAGGACTGACACAACACGCCTAATCAAAAAACAAATAAGCTTCTGTTGTGTCAGCAAGCCTGGAACTAACAGTTTCCCTCTGAACCACATCACAAAAAAGTCAGACAGCAGTACAGGCCCAGGATTATGTTGGCTTGTGTAAGACTGAGCACTGAATTCAAAGCCCCATGCTGAAAGTAACTCAGCTGAGGGAAGCATTTAAAGCCAGGAGTTGGGAGACTCACTGACTAGGGCTGCAACGAACATCTACGGTCATAGTCCTTTAAGGTGTGGATTATTATCTGGATGAATGGATGAGTTGTCTGGTCTCTAAAATGTCAGAAAATGGTGAAAAATGTGGATCATTGTTTCCCCAAGTCCAAGATGACGTCCTCAAATGTCTTGTTTAGTCCATACCTCAAAGATCTTCAGTTTCCTGTCCCAGAGGAGAGAAGACACTAGAACAGATTCACATTTAACAAGAAAAAAAAAGGCTACAAATCACAAACGTTTTAAGTTTAGTTATAAAATATGACAAACCAAATAATTATCAAAATAGTTGGCGATTAATTTAATAGTTGACAACTAATCCAGTGATCCATTTATCTTTGCAGCTCCATCACTGACATCAGATCAGACTGTAAATGGTCATATATTATGATGATTATTAATTGGTCATTTCAATTCCCAAGGTTTCTGATGAGATGGAAATGGAAAGAGCACTTAGAAATAGGAACAGGCTGCAAGACTGACATCTTCAATATCAAGTCTTAAAAATAAGTCATCAACAATTTAAGTAATTGTTTAAGTTTTTCTTAAGCTTTATTAAGATATATGCATTACATCAGAGATCTTCAACAGGGGGTCCAGGACCCTTAGGGGCCTGGGGTCCTCAGAGTTACTGCAGGGGGCCCCCCCAAGTTATTGTTTATTCTTACATATTAGCAAAGATAAATCAGCCTATTTGTATTGTTTTTAAATGTATACATTGATAACAGGCTTATCAGATACAGTTAAGCTTGTATGCTCAACATTAAAACAGATTGCATAAATATATGGATATGTCATTAATTATTATTTTAATAGCTTAGTATTGCATGCACCATAAAAAAGGTATGTAAAAATGCTTTAGGCCGCCCTACACATTATTGTAGGCCCAGTTTAATACGCAACTCAGGTGGTCCCTGCATTAGATAACATGGCAGGGGTAAGCATCTCTGGAGCCAGGCTGATGCTGATGGAGTCTCAGATCCCAGTTTCATGGCCTCCCTGCATGACTCCGTCCGGGGCCAAGAGGAGCGATCAGATGTCCTCTGTCTTACACATCTCCCCATTGTTTGGGGAAAACCTCCCACCACTCGGTTCATTATTCTTTTACTGCACTGAAACTCTCCCAGAGTTGGATTCCCTGCTGCCCACTGAGGCGTGTTGATGGAACAGAAACGGCCTGGTCTGACGCTGCAAAGTTTTCTGTTTTGGAATTGTGTCGAATTACTCTCAGACTCTGGCAGGAGTGTGAAAGAGGTGAGGAGTGAGGCGCCTGCAAACACTGGACAGCTTTGTGGCTCAGCCAGGTGACGGCACCTGTGAATGGACTTGGATGGAGAGGCACTTTTAGTTTTTCAAAATAAAAGTCTGCCTGCCTCTATGGGAATTTAACATAGGGGTGTACTGACTTATGCTCCCTGTTTTTTAAGGAAGAACATTTATTTACGATACATTCATTCACAAATAAAATTGGTGTCCTTAAAGGTTGGATTCATCCTCATTTTTTAATTAAGGCATTGAGATCAATTTCCAAAAGATGATTTTTTTTTTATTCCTCTTTTTAGTCAACTTTAGCATGGGTTCATAAACTTATGAGCAACACTGTAAATCAATGTTATTTAGGGTTGGGCATAGTTTAGATTTTAACATTTCTAGGGCTGAAACGATATCTCGAATAACTCAAATAATTTGATTACAAAAAATCCTCGATGCAAAATGACTTGCCTGGAAGCTTGGTTAAATCAATGTTACTAACGTTGTATCGCTGACGGACGGTGTTTCCACTACTGTCGCTCACCAGACGGCTCAGTCTGCTGCTGGCGACACATGCCAGAGGTAACTAGTGAGGGCTGAGAGAAGAGACAGGCTGGAGGAGACCACAGGAAGGGTCCAAAGGTTGGAATCAGTTCAGACACATGCCAGAGGTAACTAGTGAGGGGCTAAGAGAAGAGACCGGCTGGAGGAGACCACAGGAAGGGTCCAAAGGTTGGAATCAGTTCAGACACATGCCAGAGGTAACTAGTGAGGGCTGAGAGAAGAGACCGGCTGGAGGAGACCACAGGAAGGGTCCAAAGGTTGGAATCAGTTCAGACGGAATTAAAACTAAAACTCTGGACAGTGTGTCTACTGCAAAATCAAACTAGCTTAGCACGACGTCAGTGCTTTAGCATCTCAACAGAAAACATGGAGTCTAACTTCATCATCCGTTCCACGAAGAGGACCGACAACAGCCAATCACAGAGTCGTATGGACGATGACACCACATCAAACACAACAACTACCAAAATCAGAGACAAGAAAATACGTAGTGGTGACCACGATCTAAGTGTAACAGAGCTGTGTGACATTATAATCAAATATATAAATGAAAATAGGTTAAGTATAACTGATATTTACATATAGGTCTAGTTTTGGTTGTTTAAAAACGTAAAAAAAAAATAAAAAAAAATATCCGATTAATCGATTAAGTGCTAGATTAATCGATTACAAAAAGAATCGATAGCTGCAGCCCTGAACATTTCTGATTCTTCCTTTTGATTCCGGTTCTTTGAGGGCTGGAGTTGGAACGGGTCACATGCTCACTTCACAGATAAGAGGAACAATGGATTTTGATTTAATGGTGATTAACAGTTTTACCGGGCTTTTTCAGGGTAGGGTTAGAACGCTGCTTACTGAGCTCCACGGCTGCAACACAACAAGCGCCTGGAAGAACAGTGGTCGCCAAGGAAACAAACACTTGCACGTGTGTAATTTGGAATCGATCAGATTCAAAACCAAATTTTGTAAACGATTCCAATAAAAAATGATTTTAAAAAAGATTTTTTTTTTTTAAACTATTCCAAGTTGGAACCGGTTTGCGATGCCCAATCCTAATGTTCTTCACTTCTGACTTCCCATCACATGTGCTTTGCAGAAGTTTATAGAAGTGGGCCACCAAGAACGACTTCATTTTGTAATTGAATGGAAATTGAGCGGATCGTGGGCACATCCTGCCATGCGGCTTGCATGCGTACACACAAGCACACATGTGGCAGCCGGTAAACATGTATAAATAAAAGGATGTCTGCCAATTTTCCATGATGCTAAAGACGCACTCACAGGAAGTTGACTTATGCTTCCTTCCTGGCTTCAATAAGCAGAGGGAGAGGCGACCGCTGTTTCATCAAACTGACCTCCAAACATCTTTGACTTGTTCCTTCTAACATCATGCACATGGCCGCTCTGCAGACAGGAAAGTTATGGGATGTATACAGACAAAAGCTCATATTGTCCAAGTGTCCTCTGTTCAAGGTGACTCATTAAGACCCTCTGTTAGCAGGTGAATGAGGCGAACATGAGGCAGCACTCATTTCCTGTTGAGGGCAGGCTAACTTAAACTGAAGGAATCCATTGAAGAAAATAAACAAAGTGTTGTCTAAATACAAGCAGGATACTTTGCCTTAATGAAATAGTTTAAAAGTGGAAAAAGATTCAGATTGAAATCAGAAACTTTGTGATCAAAGAATAAGTGAAGACGGCAGATTTCCAGCATGACTGCTTGATTAATACTGTACACATACACATCTATTGGTCAGGAAATTTTCACACACACACACACACACACACACACACACACACACACACACACACACACACACACACACACACACACACACACACACACACACACACACACACACACACACACACACACACACACACACACACACACACACACACACACTTCACCGTTTGTTCCAGAAAGTTGTTCGGACTGCAGTCAATCCCGTTGGCTTTGACAGGTTTTTTTTTTTTTTTTTTTTTTTTTTTTTTGTATGCATGTCTTTGTTTTTCCTCCAGTATCACAGTCCTGCCCATTCATAGCAGCCACAGCCAGTTTGTTATGCCACTCTACAGGGGTGGTATCATGTGAGACCGTGATGTCAACATTCATCCCTCATACTGTGACTGAGCCCCAAGTGGAAATAGTGCATGTGCTTTGTGAAGTGCTGAGCTTAGCAGTGCGCCGAGTGGCCAGTCGATCTGTCGTGCGGTGCTGAGCGCTGCAGGAAACAGGAAATGGGAATATGAAGGTCAGAGAGCCCAGGAGGGAATGTTGTGTGCATAGAAATAAAATGGATTATGTGGTTATTTGATATGGTTGTGTGTGTGTTTGGACTGTTGGAACGGCAATCACATGCTTAGAGTGCCATTGGCAATGCAAAAGCTCGAGTAGTGAAGGGAACATTAATAATAGGCAAATATAAATATTTGAATATAATTCAGCGTTTTCCTTAGCTTTGTGGAAGACTTAGGTGCATGAATTTGGCGGGAAATTTAGAGGTCATTCTTAAATAAAAAACAAAATGCAATTGCACATCATTTTGGAGCATTATTTTCACCAGATCTGTGTCTAAAATGTTGGAAAAGCTGGAGCAGAGAATAAATAAATTACACTCTTTGTCCAAGGTTAAAGACAAAACTTGCTAGAGAGGACCACTGGGGACCAACTACAGGTCATTCAATCTGAGAAACGTGAAGTTATTTTTGATGCTCACATTGATTTTGCATTCATTCGGCTTAGGTGGAGCCCAAACAGCTTGGATTCTGCACCTAAGCCTTATAATGGTAGGGGAAACCCAGACATTTGAATATTAAAAATAACAAATGAAATTCAAATGGTATCATTATAGAGGAGTATTACTAGCTCGTGTGTGTGTGTTCTTGTTTTACTATATTCGTGGGGTCCAAAAACCGGGGAGTCCAGTATACTTGTGGGGTCTGCACAGCCTTGTGGGGCCAAAATGCTGGAGCCCACAAGGTTAAAGGTCTGTTTGAGGGTTAAGACTTGGTTTTAGGATTAGGGTTAGAATTAGGTTATGGTCAGGGTCAGGGACGTCACTAGGATTTAAAGCCTCGGGGCTTAGCCCCGAGGCTATGCAAAACTTTCCCTTGCAAAATCTTACTTCCAAACTCTAAAGTTAGCTTTTATATACATCAAAGCTGCATGGGGGGGGGGGTTACTTAGGCCAGACTGTGCTCCTGCTGAGGTCTTCTTTAGGCTAAGACTTAACCGCTATCTATCTGCCTGTGTAAATGTGTGGTAAAGTACCTAATCCCTCTCTTTATTAGATAAGTTGCAGGTCAAAATAAGACTAATGACTAGGGGTGTAACGATGCACGTATTCGTATTGAACCATTCGGTACGAGGCTTTCGGTTAGGTGCGCATTACAAACCGAATGATTCGTTGGACTAATCCTATTTCATTTTTTTTTTAAAAAGAGCTTCAATTATGTGAAATATAATGTTCTCAAATGACAAAACAGGCAACATGCTGTCTGCCCTTACCCCTCCTAAAGAAAAACACACTACTCCAGTCAGGCACTATACGCTGAACTAGCTCCTTGCAATATGGTTGACCAGGATTTAAAGTATGTCTGAATTTAATAACCTGATGGCCAGATGAATCAAAGTTTGAGTATGTATGTATGTATGTATGTATGTATGTATGTATGTATGTATGTATGTATGTATGCATGTATCTATGTATGCTCATAGCCTAGTCTACATTTAACATATACATACTTGTTTAATTTATTACAGCAAAGGAGTGCAGAAAGTTAAGTTGGTCAGAATCAAGCATATATAATAAATATCATGAAATAATTTAGTTTAGGCTCTCTCTCTTCTAAAATATCTTCCAGTATCCATTTGTTCAATGAATTGAAGGATATACTGGTACAATAGCATTAACTGTGACACTATGATATTTAGGGACTGATATTGTTTTAATACTATAGAGATAGCAGGCTCTATTAATGGTAAAGAATAGAGAGCTTCGGATACCTTACTAGGAGAGCTATGTCTTGTATTTCACTCGTTTACACTAGACTATTGGTTTCTACAGCCAACTAAAATATTCCTTTATCTTTACCTCAAGTAAATGTAGCTGAAGTGAAGCAAGTAAAAGTCATTAACAACAACTTACAATTTCACTCTGTATCACTCAGTGTGTGTGCGTAGCAAGTCCAGACCAAAGATTAGCGACGAGACGAGATAACTCCTGCAGCTCCTTGCAACACACCGGTCTGCAGCGTTCTGAAAGCTGCCAGTTTAAACCAATGAGAAGAGACGAGACGGTGGATCATCTTCATAGCCATGGACTCTTTGTACCTCTGTCTAATGTTCGACTTTCCGGCTTTTTTGTAGCTGGATATATTATTTGTTGTTTCTAATTATGAATTTGGATAACGTTAATGATAATGAATGAGATACTTGCTACAGTTGCATTTTGAGTGATAAATCGGCAAAAACAACATTTTATTTCTCTGATTTACTGCTTGTTTTAATGCTGCCTGGTGCTCTCTCTCTTCAGTAACTCTCTACCTCACTCGTCCACATACCGTTACCGTGCAAGCGGCCGCTCGTGAGCCTCTCTCTAAAACACTCAAAGCCACTTCAACCAGTTGACAGTTTATGAAATAAAAATGAAACAGACTGCAGTGCACGACGACACCAACAGATGAATGGTGAAGGAAGACTGATTCCACGTAGTGAGTGATACAGAGTGCACTGTTAAAAAAAAAAAAAAAAAAATGAAATCTAATTATTATTTTTCTTATTATTATTATTTGGGGGGGGGCTTAGGAACATTTTGGGGTAGCTTCAGCCCCCCTAAAATAGGCCTAACGACGTCCCTGGTTAGGGTGAGGGTAAGGTTAGGCATTTAGTTGTGATGGTTAAGGTTAGAGTAAGGGGCTAGGGAATGCATTATGTCAATGACGGGTCCCCACAAAGATAGTGAAACGTACTTGGATCTAGGAATAAGAAGGAAGCCAGGTCCTCGGCACACACTCTCACCCACACAGAGGTTTACAAGCCTCTGTGTGTGTGTGTGTGTGTGTGTGTGTGTGTGTGTGTGTGTGTGTGTGTGTGTGTGTGTGTGTGTGTGTGTGTGTGTGTGTGTACTGGCTGAACGGGACACCAGTCTCTTCAAGCTGCAGCGATGACATGTTCACTGACATTCAGGCCAACACAAATATCTTCACAGTATTTCTCAGCATGACACAAAAAAAACTGCATTCCACAAGTCAGTGATTTCATCACAGAGGGTTGTCAGGTGCTGCCGAAGCAGCAGCATTTGTTATCTGGCCATCTGAGCTACAGTGCCCTTGAGCAAGGCTCCTAACCCCATCCAGTTACAGGAACACAATACACAGTTACATAGCAGGGTTTTCCTTGCCACTGTAAGGCTTGGGTGTAGCACCTAAGCCGAATGAATGTGACTAAATGACTTTTCTCAGATGTAATGACTGCAGTTTGTCCCCAGTGGACTTTTTTAGCAACTTTAGTCTTCAAGCTTTTCGAGTGATATTTTATTTATTTATTATGTGCTCAAGCCTTTCCAACGTTATAGTCACAGATATGGTGATAACAGTCCAAAATTATGTGAAAAAGAGATGCACAACTACCACAAAGAGAGACAACTCTACTACAAAGAGATGCAAAAATCCACAAAGTGACACAAAATTTTTTATTATTGAAAAACTTAAACCTAAACCGCCGCCCCCCCGCCAAAGACACGCACATAAGTCTTCCACAAAGCCAGAGAAAACACTGCATAGTTTGAGCTCAGGCTCAATAACTATCTCCAAACTCTATAGAGAGAGAACTCAGTTGTAACCATATGTAAGACTCTGGGAGCGTTAGGTAAACACATAGGATCATTCCTGGGTCTGCTCGCTCTACACTGAATATGTGGGACTGTGCCTACACTTCACCTTATTGGAAAGTTAGGGGGAAAAAAAGAAACTCCCACTTTAATTGCTGTTCTGGTACAAATGGTCTCGAGGGGGGGGCTGTGCTATTTCTGACTTTTGGCTCCATGTGACGCACTTGGATCTAGGGATAAGAAGGAAGCCAGGTCCTCGGCACACACTCTCACCCACACAGACGTTTACAAGCCTGTCTGTGTGTGTGTGTGTGTGTGTGTGTGTGTGTGTGTGTGTGTGTGTGTGTGTGTGTGTGTGTGTGTGTTACAACAGCTGTAAGGCCATCAGGCCATGGCTGATGCTGAGACAAAAGGAAACCCTCTCCTGTCAAAGGCCACAGCAGAAGCCCAGGGCGTCCTTTGCTTCCTGTCTCTGTGTACAATCTGTGCAGCAAACAAAGAGAAGGGGGAGCAGGATCCAAACAGGGTGAGGGAGAGATTTGCTCAAAAAAAAAAAAAAAAAAAAAAAAAAAAAAAAAAAAAAACATGCGACGCTTAAACAGCGGCTCCATTGTGCAAGTTCCCAACATCTCCCGTAAAGAGCAGCAAAGCCAACAGCTGTAGCTCACTGTTTGTACTCAGAGCAGAGCAGCTGGCACCTTGTTTGGCTCATTTTCCTTGTTTCCTTTTTACATCATAATTTCACAAGGTAGGACATGTTGTTCAGCAGTAAGCTTCGGAGAACTACAACTAAATACTCCAAGGCCTTGTATGTATTAGATTTTATACAACTAACGCAGAGTGAAAACTCTAATGCAAGTCATGCTCAATAACACCTACCAAAGTCAAATTCCTTGTGTATGAAAGTATAATTGGCCAATAAATCTGATTCAGATTAACTTTTCAGGACTACATCCATACAGCACAGTATCGCGATATTTTCCGTGGCAATACTGTATCGATACAAAGACGCCGAAGTATGGATCTATTATTATATGTGTTGGTCAGTTTGTCTGCTTGACGATCCCATTTTGCAGCAATACAATTGAAGTGAGATGAACAAACAGAGAAATGGATCTTTTTAGATAAAACACATGTTGACAAAGTTTCCTTTTGGGGACATAATTTGAAATTCGGAAACATTTGAAGTTGGAAAAAAGGTGATAAATTGCAATATATCACAGACTATTGCAATATGTTTAAAATCGCAATAACATCAAATCGTGACATAAGTATCGTGATGATATCGTATGGTGAGGCCTCTGGTGATCCCCCCCCCACTGAGCACCAAAGAGTTCAAATATACATCGACTATTATTTTCAGTGAGTTAAAACGAAAACGTAAAAACTCTTCTCAGAAAAAAAAAATTCTTTAGATTTTGTTCAAAGTTATTCCTAAAACATTGATATTTGGATTTGTATAATATTTTGGAAATAAAGATTTGGGATTGTATATGCACTTGTGGCCATGTTCAGCAAAATAGTACAACCGCAACTCTGGCACCAGAACTGTGCCATGTGTGCTCAGGCAGTAACACACCAAAGAAATATTTTGGATTCTGTTTTTATTGTTACGGCTGAGTGGAAGTTTACTTAGTACTAATCTAAACGTCACCTAAATTACTTAAGTAAAGGAAAGGGCATGCTACAGCTTTGGATTTTTAGACACAGTGGAGCTGCTACACTGGAGCAACACTGAGCGGGCATCAATATTTAAGCAAGGCCTTTATGCTTGGCCGCTCCAGCCTGAATAAATCTGCCCTGTCACCGTTTCCCTTCTGACTCGTCAATATAGACCTACACTAGGGCTGCACGATTATGGCCAAAATGATAATCATGAATATTTTGCTCAATATTGAGATTACGATTAATTATCATGATTATTTGTCGATTTTAACCAAATCACATTAGGCTAATTATAACTGCTTTCACATCCATATTGTGCTACATTACTTCTAATGTACAAATATGTGCATCAAGTTACATGATGTAACTGTGAAAAGTTTGAGGCATGCCTCCCCATCTCCACATGGCAGTTGATGCATGACGCGAGAGCATGGAAGAAGGGCTACTGCTTTAGGTAGGTTGAATGAACGCAGCACTGCCATATGGAACAGTGTTGTGTAGCCTGTGGCTCTTATCAGCATAAGGAACTTAACTCTGTGACAGTTTACATAGATTAAAGTAGAATTCAGGTGTGGTGTGGTATCATACAGGCTAGCCCAAAGTCAGTGGACTAAAAGGGTTAGAAAAACATAATATTAAACAGTAGCCTATAGTGTCATGGGTGATTTACAATACACATGACAGTGATTAAAATGCCAATAACTGTCATACCTGTTCAAGCAACTGTAAGTGGTTGGGACGTTATAAAATTACGTTATAAAAAAAATCTGTTAGTTATATAAATGTATGCATGGCATGTTTTTTTACAATCCTTTTCTGTTATTCGCGACCACTGCCCTTTGGGTTTTTTGGGGCTGCCGTGCAAGTGCTCCATCTTCCTCGATCGTTGGAGAGAGCGCGCGTCAGAATCCAACAGCTGCACTGTGAGGACTCGCCAAGTAGAACAAATATGACTGATGAGGGGGAAATGCCAGAGCAGGGGGAATGAGAGGGGGGGGGGGGGAACACCAGAGCAGGGGGAATGAGAGGGGGAAACACCAGAGCAGGGGGAATGAGAGGGGGGGAACACCAGAGCAGGGGGAATGAGAGGGGGGGAACACCAGAGCAGGGGGAATGAGAGGGGGGGGAACACCAGAGCAGGGGGAATGAGAGGGGGGGAACACCAGAGCAGGGGGAATGAGAGGGGGGAACACCAGAGCAGGGGGAATGAGAGGTGGAAACACCAGAGCAGGGGGAATGAGAGGGGGGAACACCAGAGCAGGGGGAATGAGAGGGGGAAACGCCAGAGCAGGGG
This sequence comes from Zingel zingel, assembly GCA_023566125.1. Lineage (NCBI taxonomy): Eukaryota > Metazoa > Chordata > Actinopteri > Perciformes > Percidae > Zingel > Zingel zingel. The sequence goes on along the minus strand of CM042329.1, from coordinate 4,407,766 downwards.
GAATGAGAGGGGGGGGGGGAACACCAGAGCAGGGGGAATGAGAGGGGGAAACACCAGAGCAGGGGGAATGAGAGGGGGAAACGCCAGAGCAGGGGGAATGAGAGGGGGAAACACCAGAGCAGGGGGAATGAGAGGGGGGGGAACACCAGAGCAGGGGGAATGAGAGGGGGGGGAACACCAGAGCAGGGGGAATGAGAGGGGGAAACGCCAGAGCAGGGGGAATGAGAGGGGGGGGGGGAACACCAGAGCAGGGGGAATGAGAGGGGGAAACACCAGAGCAGGGGGAATGAGAGGGGGAAACGCCAGAGCAGGGGGAATGAGAGGGGGAAACACCAGAGCAGGGGGAATGAGAGGGGGGGGAACACCAGAGCAGGGGGAATGAGAGGGGGGGGAACACCAGAGCAGGGGGAATGAGAGGGGGGAACGCCAGAGCAGGGGGAATGAGAGGGGGGGAACGCCAGAGCAGGGGGAATGAGAGGGGGGGAACGCCAGAGCAGGGATGCACCAATCCGACTTTTTTAGTCCCGATACAGATGCCTGGGCTTTGTGTATCCGTCGATACCAGATACCGTTGTTGAATTAATAATAAACTGTATACCTTTTGCACCTTATACCTTCTTTCCACCATGTGGAAGAGACTAAAGGCACCAGACTTTCCTAACTAAACATTACTTTCTTAACTAAGACAAAATAACAGATGGAATGTATTGAATTATTTGTTATTTAAAAAAACAAAACAATTGTGCATTCAAATTGACAATATAATGTAATCAAACATCTTAAAATTAATTTAAATAAATAACAATAATGGGCCTTTATATAGGTTTATAATGGCTTATTCTACTGTCAGGAGTACATAGAATATCACAAAACCATTTTAATGTCATCATGTTTATTAAAAGCTTTGATTACTAAAGGGCTTGGCTCATCAACATTATACAATAACGTTATATGAAGGAGAAACTAAAATCGAATGAATACACGTAAACAACTTTAACATTGTTTCCCTTTCAAAACTAAATAGTTGTAAGCTAGTTGTATAAACACTAGCTTGGCCACAGGTAAGTTAGGTTGTAGTGTGGTTGTAGTGGGCGACTGAACGTAGCTCCGCTGTCAGCCTCCTTCGCTGTTTGAATAATGTTAGCAGGTTGGTGAACGTATTTCAGCGAGGCAAGGTTGTTCTGGTGTATCTCCTCTCTGGAGCGGACGTTGTTCTGGTGTATCTCCTCTCTGGAGCGGACGTTGTTCTGGTGTATCTCCTCTCTGGAGCGGACGTTGTTCTGGTGTATCTCCTCTCTGGAGCGGACGTTGTTCTGGTGTATCTCCTCTCTGGAGCGGACGTTGTTCTGGTGTATCTCCTCTCTGGAGCAGACGTTGTTCTGGTGTATCTCCTCTCTGGAGCAGACGTTCTGGTGTATCTCCTCTCTGGAGCAGACGTTCTGGTGTATCTCCTCTCTGGAGCAGACGTTCTGGTGTATCTCCGGTCTTTCTTCATCCTCTAACGTTCTTCTCTGTTCTTGAATGTGCAGTAGTAACCGGAGCCTCTCCCAGCTTAACAGACTGTTATGCTACCTGGCTAGCTAGCAGCTATAATGTTACCCAACATGCCGTTCGGCTGTGTAGCTACATTTGTAAATGTAAAATTATTAGTGTTAGAAACTGTTTAAGTCACAAATTGTTATGTGCTATGGAGTTTTATCCTTTTAAAGAAAGTTAGTTGTGAGTTATTAATTGTTGGGTTATAAAGTTACTACCATGAGTGAGAAGGGTACACAGTTAACGGGGTCCCAGTGCTGCAACGGAGGGGGGAAAAAAAAAAATCTATTGTCAATATCGGAGCAGATATCTGCTCTTAATATCGGATCGGTGCACCCCTAAGCAGGGGGAATGAGAGGGGGAAACGAAGCCGAAGATATTCCTTTTTAAACCAAAACGTAGAAATGTAAATGTATCCTCAGACATTCCTGCCTGTTCCAACCCACCAAACACACCCAATCTTCTACTCAGGGGCTCGCCATCCCCACCATGTCCGGCCCTATCAGGTTACATGAAGAAGCTAAGTGTTCAGCGGCCATCAAGGAAACGCAGTGGCACTCAGTCTCTTAACGCCCCTGATGGGACACTGAATGACTCATTGATTGCTGTGAAAAAGCACATGGCTAACAGTCAATTGATACAGTGGAATTTCCATTCCACATTTCGATCTGGGCGTGCAGACTCCAATGTTGGAAAGAAAACACCACGGTCACCATGACCTTCAGACCAGTACAAACGCCCCACATTTCAGACGCCAAAGCTACAGAGCCAAACAGTGCTGCCACTGAGCAGACCACAGCTGCTAATTAAATCGCGCTGGCTATCAGTTGATGGTGCAGATCTGCCAGCAGCAGTAATTCAGTGGTGATGAAACAGGCTTGACTCCTGATACTGTACCACATACTTGCCATGAAGAGCCAATATATTCTGACCAGGGTACACAACAGGAGCGCTCTTTCCCAACCTTGAGACAATATGAGACCAGCTTTTCATCACGTACTACTCAGCGGCTGGATATGGGAACAGAGATTAAGGAGCAAGGAAGGGAGATTGCTTTTCACCATTTTTCATTTACTATAACTGACCGGAGGCAGTGATCGAGGACAAAAGCATCCTGCTCACGTTGAGGGACATACAGGACAACGTCTTGTTATTCAGATCCCAGCCCCTACCCGAGTCTTCGAGACCTGACCCAACTGAACTCTACTCAACTAAACTCGACTCATGCTGCCAAATTAGAAACCCTTGACTCGACCCAAGACCCCAAACGGACATTTCATGCCTTTCTCTCTCTGCCAATCACCTGCATCCATGTATCATGTGTTGCAAGTACAGGAGTAGGGTTGGGCATCATTTTGATTTTAACAATTCTGATTCAGATTCCGGTTCTTATCAATTCCAAATCTTTGAGGGATGGAGTTGAAAGGGTCACATGCTTATTTCACAGATAAGAGGAACATTTGATTTTGATTCATTGATGATTTAGTTTTACCGGGCTTTTTCAAAATAAAGTTAGGTTTGGGTCTTACATGTGTCACGGCATTACAGTGGAGCCTGCCGTGACACGTTTGCAGTCTGGAGTCAGGTTCAGTTGGGCCGGGTCCTATAACAGGGGAAAGACCCGGTTTGGGTGTCAATTTTCCATCCTGACTGACTGCATTTACGAGCCCTGAGCTGAGCAAACTGAATGAGCAGAACCATGCTTCCGGTTTCCTTCATCCTGCACTGTTAGATTAGAGATTACATTTGCCTTTATTCTGCACATGAAAGATGCTTACTCAACACCAGCACACAACTTTTGCAATATAGGGTGTCATTCTGCACCTAAACTCTAGCAGGGTATAAACATGACAGATGAACATGCAACAATTTCAGAAGTTGCACAGAGAGCGTCTTCACTGCATTTGTTGCAATGCTTTGTACACTAGACAATGTGAAAGTTGTTCACTAGTGACTACTGTTGGCCTCCTAGCCCACTGGTATTCAGGACACCTCCCCCATCTCCATCTGTACTGTATGTATATGTCTTTTCATATATTGTTTGCCTTGCTGTAAACCAAGTGCCCTCTGGGGACAATTAGAAGTTGAAATTATTCCAACTGATGACTCATCCTCTGTCTCTATTAGCCTAACACATAAACGAGGGCTGGGCATGGTTTCAATTATTTTAGAAACACTAGTGGTTATATGATACCTGGCCTCCTGTACCAAAACACCTTACTTTCAGAACTAAAAACATTTATCCACAAAACATTTTTTTCATTGATCAAAACAAGGCAAAACTCTAAATTGTTAAGTGTCTAAACACAAGCTGCTGTACAAGAACTCTACTAAATAAAATCCAGTGTAAAATTGGCACCATTATGATAGAAAATCAGGTAAGTAAACAAGATTAGGAGTCTGACCAGACATTCTATACCAGCTTTCAGTAGCCTACTTTTTTAATACTCTGTGTTAGGATACTTCCGCAAGAATGTACTGACGTTGAATTACCCAGTCACACACACACACACACACACACACACACACACACACACACACACACACACACACACACACACACACACACACACACACACACACACACACACACACACACACACACACACACACACACACACACACACACACACACACACACACACACACACACAAAACATCTTAGCAGTTGTTAGAGATGCCTTTGATGGAGCTAACCTAGCTGTGTTGGTGCTAATGGCTAAGCAAAACAAGTTTGGAATAGAGCTGGAAAGATGTATCTATTAGTTGTCGAATATTAAAATAATCGCCAACTATTTTGATAATCAAAACCGGTTTGAGTCATTTTCTTATGAAAAAAGTTAAACTTGTGTGAGGTCAGTTTGTTAAATGTGAATATTTTCAATTTCCTTCTCTCCTCTGTGACAGTAAACTGAAGAGCTTTGAGTTGGGGACAAAACAAGACATTTGAGGACGTCATCTTGGTGTTTGGGGAACATTTTTCACCATTTTCTGACATTTTAGAGACCAAAGAACTAATCCATTCATCCAGATAATAGTCCACAGAGTAATAAGCTTGAGAACCCCTGATATACACAATATTGATATGTCATATCAGCCGATAGGTAACAACAAATGTCAAAGATGTGATTAAGGTAATTTAGAAACTGTATCTAGGGTACATATTCTACAATGTCAAATGTCCTGCTCACTACATAGCTTGATTACACTCTTTAATAACCAAATCTAAGTATCTTTCGTTTGTTAAGAGAAAATAAATATAAATCAGTAGTGGTGTAACGGACCATAGTTGATCTGTGGTCTGTACGGATCAACACTCATGATTCGGAATGCATGTGAATCGGGGATGAATTGTAAAGTTTAACCATGATATTATTGTGAAATGTGTCGCAGTTACTTAAAGCATGGAGGCTTGCCGTAAAAAGATACAGGCAACGCAACTTTCTGTTGACGTGAACTGTGCATGTTAAAAGCAGTTGATAGACTGTCATGGGCACGGGTACTGGAGGAGCGGAAGAACTCGAAAAGCTGCGACGCCGGCTAGAGAGCTCCGTCGTATCAGCAGCTGTTGGTAGTTGAGTTACCCGAGAACAGGGGGCTTTGAGCCGGGTACAGAGCACCGCGAGCCGCCGGTCATTTCAGCGGACATGGTGGTTAAGTTTAGGTGACAAAAGTGAATGTTATGCGGCAATGAGAGCGGGGTGAAAAGTCCTATTTTCCCTTCGGGAAAGCATACTCCACTCCTGGTCTTGAACGCGCTGGGTTTTATCACAGTTATTTAAGTAATAAATGGAAAGCATTTAGAAAAAAAAATATCCCCCCCCCCCCTTTTATGTGAAAAGGGGGGGTCTTTGAAGCAAAGATCAGACTTAAGTACTACACAAAGTCAAGCAGCTACATCTACAATGCCCCTCTGAATCAGCTTTGTTATCAACTATGATAACAATCGGCTTGAACTGCAGCAAAGAACTGTTTTTCTTATTCAGAAAAGACACTTTGGACCCCAGAGCTGAGCGGACGGACTGCATTTCATGAATGTCTTCCATTCATAGCCTAGATGTTTACAGTGCAGAGCTCTCTCTTTCAGAGTGAGTAACCAGTGCAAATTCATCAGGATTGTGATGTATTAGCCAGGCTGCTGCTGCCAACAGCCACTGTGAACTTTATCAAAATGTAACCTTGACGATTAAAAGCGACTTGGGGTCAGATAAACACACTCCATGTGAAATTACTCTTTACAATCACTTGCTAATAGGACATGATGGAAACACATTGACGCCAAACTGAGTCACTGAACCACCTGAAAGATGTTTAGAGATATTTTGAAATGTTGACCAACTTTAAAAATGTCCTGATTTTCCCTACAATTATAGGGAGCACCCAAGCTGTTTTGGCACCACTTAAGCCTGAATGTAAAATCAATGTGAGCATCAAAGATAACTTAATAACTTTTCTCAGATCTAATGACTGTACTTGGTCCTGAGTGGACTTCTTTAGAAAAAGTTTTGTCTTAAAGCTTTTTTTATATTATTTATTTATTTATTATCTGCTCTAGATTTCCCAACTTTTTTTAGACACATATGGTAATAATGGTCCAAAATAAATGTTAAATTGCATATTTTTATTACAAATGGTTTTCTTGTGTGAAGACCCCTAACCTCCACTAAAGAAAAACTCTGGTAGTTGTTTGTTTGAGGCCCTTTGGTGGAAGAAGAGTCATAAGAAGCCACTTATGCTATAAGGCCCAGGTGTGTCAACAAGTATAGTATAGAAGTATAGTATATGCTATATAGCATATACTATACTTCTGGTCTGGGCTGGGCTGTTGTGGCATAGGCCCTCATATGGTTCCACTAGTGAAAACCCAATGCTCCAGCATACACTATGGTATTTTAGACAACACTGTTGTTCAAACTTTGTGGCCACATTCTGGAGAAGACAAAACCATCTCCATAAAGTAATGGTCTGGCCTGCACAGAGCCCTGACCTCAACCCATCCAACACCTTAGAGAGTAACCGTGAGCCAGGTCTATCGGAGCTGGACCAGTTAGTTATGGAGAGGTCACTAAACACTACAGAATAAAAACTGGCTTTCGGTCAGAGTGTGCCTTTCACAAGAGAATCACCTGACCAATTACAACCAGCTCAAACTGCTGTGTACCTTTAATACGTGTATTGTTCATAAAGTAAACACAATGACAGCGCAGCATAAAAGCATCAGCTGTGCACATGTAACCAAGGGACAGGGCCAGTCATTTTGATAACCTCCGACTCTGAGCCATAGCTTCTGTCTGGACACTGAAATCTGTGAATGCTGCGTTTCTGTCTGCACAAGTGTGCACACACACATACATAGACACAGATCTATGCTAAACACGTCTGTAGTAGGCTATTTGAAGATGAATTGAGGATGTGAGCACTTGATTTGACCGTCATTTGAAGTCATGGCGCCGTGCAATAATTGTTATTACCAAGACTTATTAACCTCTATAAAGACAGACTGAGCGGTAAAGCCACCGCGGCGTCATGCCTGTCTCACAACCATGTGTGGGGGCTTACCTTGTCCAACTCGTCGTGCAGCTCCGACAGGGTGGGTCTGATCAGTTTCTCCCCCAGCGGCGCTGATGTCTGCCGATAAAAATCTATGTTGGGCACGGCATCGATGGTGTTGTGGCCAAAAGTCCTCAGGTAATAGGTGTTGGTGTGGGTGTCATAGTGATAGTGATGCTGGCCCCCTGTGGACGAATGCAAGCTGGTCTCGCTCATCACCGTGTCCCCGTTCTGCAGGCTCTCAGCCGGCGGCGCCTCAGGAGAGGCCGCGCTCACCGCTGCGCTCGGATCCGCGAAATTCACCACCCGAAACCGGCCTTTGGCTTCCTCTCCGCCGACACCTGGATCAGCACTCAGAGCCTCTAGAGGAGCGACGGGAGTGGCCTTATCGCTGGATGGGACAGTGGTGGAGGTGTCAGAGCTAGGAGACTTGTCTTCATTGGCGCCCGCTGCCTCAGCCACAAGGTCCACCTGGAATCGGCTCTGGCTGGGCGTCGGACCGGGCGGCCTCAGCCCAGCATCCGCAGCTAGAAAATCATTTTCCGGAGCGGCATTCTCTGTCGGAGCAGACGTTGTGGAGGAAGTCGCTGACATGGCACACACACAAAAAAACAAATGTACGTGAAAACAGTGTGGGTAAGAACCACGTTATGGCCCACAAACTAACTGGAGGAAGTGTGGAAGCCCGGGAGCCGCCCCGTGACAAACGGACAACTGCCTTCCTAATTTCAGGGAGAACACGCTGCTCTGTCTGCAGCTCCGAGACGAGCGGAGAGCGATAACGTTCACGTTGGTAGGGGAGGATAGCTCGTTAGCTGCCTCGGAACATGAGGCTACAGTCTGTAAACTTTCGGCCACTCTCCTTCTTTTTCTTTCGCGGCAGTAAATCCAAAATATCCCCGGTAACTTTCACTTGCTCGACCACTGGACTAAATCCCGTCCACCTCCGGTCTTTGTGTCGTTCCGGGCAGGATGCTGTCGTCGACCTTGCTGCACCTTCTCCTAGACTCCCGCTGCTGCCCTCGCTGCTATTATACACACACTGCAGTCGGCATCACTGAAGGGTGGGCTCGCGAGATGTCATCGATCGCGTCTCTTTTTTTCAGGCGGAGGGAAATGTCGCGAGAAGACATCACATTTCCCTCCTGTGGAGGGAAGAGACTGGGAGGTGGGGGGTAAAACTGCACCAACGTGCTGTGTGTCTGGAAGCTTCCTGTCTGTGGGGACTAACCGTTAATAACATGGTGTTTTACTGACAGATGGATCAACACTTCCCTTATAGTAGTTTATTGTCACCAAGAAGGCCTTTTAGGGCCAAACCGAGTTTGGTTTCCCACACCTGTGCCTGAGGCTAAGCCCCATATGATCACCTCTAACAGAGCACACTCTAACATATGTCTGAGAAACTGCAGTGCACACATGGTCATACAGCATTCCATGTAACCTAACCTAACGTAAACAGTTTAGAGACAGCTGTTACCAGTACAATACTGTTAAATGCTTTAAATTGCATTTAAGCTTTTCTCAATTGTTTGCTCAAATGTTTTCTGAAAGCACACCTCAAATTCTCTGCACACACTAATCCCAAAACACACATACACAAGGCAAAACTCTACAAATCTGCTGCAAAATGAAACTCTGCCTTAAAACAATGGTATCTCAAAATGGTATTTTCTGTTCAAATTACACACCCATGTGAAAAGACCTTTCTAAGAACCAGATGAACACCAATGTGCTCAATGTCAAACACTACTATGAATGAAAAACACATCAGGAGACCTTTTGCATGTTCCATGTTACCCTTAATACTGGGGTCTGCTTTTATACTTAAATATAAAACACACATATGCTGTATGTAATATAAATGAAAACGTGTTTTTATTTCCCCCCCCCCCAAAAAAAAAATACTGTAGGCCCTATAGGCCTACATCCCAACAAACACAAAGTTGGATGTGTAAAGTGTTCTACATACAGTAAAAATAAAAGCAGGCTGCTTCCTGTTCTCTGTTTGGGTCTGGAGACAGCACGTTCTCCCTGGTCAAGCAGCGCGGGACGTTTGGGGCTTCTGCAGCTTTACCTGCACATCTTCTATAGCTGCCAGAAGAGGTATATTCGTCATAAACGTCACTGTGAAGCTGCTCAGGTTGGGTTGTTCTCTCTGTCCAGCCTCCCTCATTGTCAGACCAAAGTTACCCGACTCTCATCAGAGATTATGGCTCATCCTGCTCTTCCTCCTCCTCCTCTTACTGTACTCACACTCCTATGATAACATTTGAAATGGGCGATTATTAACTCTCCTGTTGGCCAAGGCAGAAAAGCTCACCTGTGGTCCTTTCATTGCTAAAGCTCCGATTGCTAATTGAACAATTGTGCAACATGTATGCACATGCAAGGAGACAGTGGATAGGAGGACATTTGAATGTTGCATGTTACAAGAGATTTTATTTAAGAAGATTGTGCCAAATGTAGATAATTGTGTGTAGTGTTTCAAAAAAGGTGTGGTTTAAAACTTAAATCTGAGTGTAAAGCAGGAAGTGTGCTTGTATTTCAGCAGAGGAGAGGAGGAGAAGAGAGGAGAGGTTTCCAAAGTCCCTTTATTGGACCATTTTCAGATAAGATTCACAATCACAGAAAAATCAACATACACAAAACAAAGACAAAGAAACATAAACTAAACAAAAAAAATTAAACCAAATACCATCAATACAAACTCTGTGCTTTTTTCAATCAAAAACAAACCACCAACTCCCCGTCCTCCCCCACAGAGCACAACACTCCCCTTACAGCCCACAAACGACTAAAAACCACCAAATCGTCCATCATCTTGTAGTAAGAATGTTCCACCCTCAGTCGGGCCTTAACCAGTCCTACCAGCACCGGTACTGGCTCCACACTTCCAGCTCCCTGAGCCCGGTTCCTGCGCGTAAGCCAGATGGCCAATTTTGCCGTTGCAAACAAAAAATTCAATAAAATATGAACTGTCTTTTTGTGCTTTGTGTATTTTGGACCAAAAATGAACAAGTCCAAAGAAAAAAAAACTCTCCAAAACCCTGCACCCACCGTTTAAGAACACCAAACAGATCTGCCAACCGAGGACATTGGACAAACAAATGTGCTAGTGTTTCCACCTCATGACAAAAGCTACATCCCTCCCCTAGCTCGGGATCGATGTGCGCTCTGTATCTGTTTGTAGCTATAGCCCCATGCACAATCCTCCATTGGAGGTCGGCTGCCCGCTTTTCCACGGGCAGCTTGTACAGGGAACGCCAACTGCCTTTCGGGGAAACCTCCGGACCAAAAAACTCAGTCCACCTTGACTCCTTCAGCTCAGCCAAAAACCGCATGTTCAGGACCTTTATGCAGGTATAATATAACTCTTTTTTCCCCGCATCTTGGAACTAGTCCAGTTGAGGGGTTGAGAAAGACAGTAGCTGGCCTGCCTCCTCCCGCCATTCCCCAACAGATGGGGTAATGGTCAGCGAGGGGAAACTGTATTCCCATCCCTCACTCCACTGCTCACACAAAGACAGATTCTCCACCAGAGTTCGCTGAGGTGGTTCCAGTGCAGCACAAACTTATTTCACCACCCTTGTAATCAGCCTACTGGAGGTGATATTACTCCTCACTCTTAGCACGTCAACAGAGATGGCAGTCATCTTCATCAGGTGACCCAACTTAGTACACCCAGCCTCTCTGAGACTGGACCTCAGGCTGGCTGACTGCAATGTTCGAGTCCTCAAGGATGTTGTTGAAAAACAACGGTTCTTCAAAAAGCCACATTCCTGGAGTTTCTTTTACATCCCGAGAATATCTGAGTACCTGCCACGCCTGCAGCACAGAGTTGTAGAACGATGTCAACCCATTAAGGTCCATATCCTCAGTTCTTAAGAGGAAAAGCTGCTTAACGTACCCCAAACGCCCAGCTCTCCTCAGCAGCAGTCAGGCTGTGTCCAGCCAGCTGGAGCCACACTTGTACAATAGTTTTTGAGCAGTCTGGAGTCTAAAGGAGGCCATTTTTGATTGAATATCCACCAGCCCCTGCCCCCCTTCAGCTACAGGCAAGTATAAAACTGCTGCCCGAACCCAGTGCCAGCCCGACCAGAAGAAATCGACGATGGTTCTCTGAACGTCCTCCATCAGGCCTCTTGGTGGCACGATGGCAATAAGCTTATGCCAAAGGGTCGAGGCAACCAAGTTATTGGCAACCAGAACTCTTCCCCTATTCGACAGCTGGGGTAGCAACCATGTCCATCTAGACAACCGAGCGCACACCTTCTCCTTCACTCCCTCCCAGTTCTTTTTAACAAAACCCTCAGAACCCAAAAACACTCCCAAAACTTTCAACCCTTCCTTCTCCCACTCAAGTCCCCCTGGCAGACTGGGCACGGCTTTACCTCTCCACTGCCCTACTAACAAGGACTCACTCTTAGCCCAGTTCACCCGTGCAGATGTGGCCCTCTCATACAGGGATAGAGCATCCTGTAAACACTGAACATCTTTCTGACTGCAGACAAAAATACTGACATCATCTGCATAGGCTGAAACAACAAGAGCTCAACGCTCAAGGACCCAGGCAGGAGAAGACCACTAAGTCAAGCCCTCATCCTGCACAGTAGAGGTTCGATTGCTAAGGTATATAGCTGTCCCGATATAGGGCAACCTTGTCTTATCTCCCTCTGCACAGGCACGGGCCGACTCAGCCCCGCCCCAGTCTTCACCAAACACTGTGCACCATTGTACAACAAACCAACCCAAGACAGAAACCCATCACCAAAACCAAATGCTTTAAGTGCAGAAAACAAATAAGAGTGATCCACCTTATCAAAAGCTTTTTCCTGGTCCAAAGAGACAATACCAACATCAAGATCATACACTTTACACACGTCGAGAGTGTCCCGAACACAGAAAATATTGTCCATGATCGATCTATCTGGAACACAATAGGTTTGGTCCGAGTGTATAATTAGTTCCAGGACAACCTTCAAACGATTTGACAATGCTCTGGAAAGTACCTTATAATCCGTACACAGGAGGGAAACTGGGCGCCAGTTCTTAAGTAACGCCAGATCACCTTTTTTGGCAGCAATGACAACACTGCCCGCTGACAAGAAACAGGAAGAAATCCTGTTCTAATCCCCTCCATAAAAACCTCATGAAGGTCTGGTCCAATTATATTCCAGAATCTGTTGAGAGACCATCTATCCCCGGTGCCTTTCCTGTAGCCATCTGGTTGACGGCGGCTTTCAGCTCCTCCAGAGTTAGCTCGCAGTCCAAAGCAGCTTTCTCGTCCGGAGTGAGCTGAGGAAGACCCTCAAGTAGCTCCTCACGACACCGCATGCTGCACTGTTGGGCCCCAAAGAGGTCAGCGTAGAAAACCATGGCATGGCTCCTCATCTCAGCCGGACTGGTGGTTACTCTACCTCCTGGAAGCTGAAGGCACGTCATCTGCTTCCTCTGAGCCACAGATCTCTCCAGATTAAAAAAGGAGCTCGGGGCATCCATGTCCTTTAACTGGAGGAAACGACACCTGACAAGTGCTCCCTTCACTCTCTCGTTCAAGAAAGAGCTCAATTCCAGTTTTTTCTTATGCAACACCTGACCTAAAGAAGGGTCAGAGTCTCTATTTAAAACCTCCTCCATACTGCTGATGTTGGCTTCAAGTTTCATGACCTCTGCATTAATCTTAGCAGTTGAATGGGAGGTGTATTGTTGACAAAAAACCCGAACTTGTGCCTTGCCAACGTCCCACCACTGCGTCAAAGACTTAAAATCTGCTTTTTTATTTTTCCAGCAATTCCAAAAGTGCTCAAAAGTGTCACAGAACTTGCTGTCTTGTAAAAGTTTGTTATTAAAATGCCAGTAGGACTTAATCCTCTCACCTGGCGAGACAATCAAATCTATAAAAACAAAGTGATGAACCGTGAAGCCAACAGGGGTTATTCTACTGTGGACCAGTCTAGAGCTAAGGTTTGGTGAGATATAAATCCTGTCAAGTCTGGCTGCACTCACCCCACTGTTAATGACCCTCACCCAGGTGTACTGTCGGGATTGTGGATGTTTCACCCTCCATGTGTCTACCAAATCCAGCTGGTTAATGGTGCTATTCAAACTCTGAGCTGAATGTGGGTGTGGTTCCTCGCCTATCCAGTCCACAGTGAAATCAGGAGTACAGTTAAAATCGCCACCAACAATCAGCTGATCCTGATGGTACTTATTTAATTCAGTTTTTAACTGAGTGAAAAAAAAATCACTCTTTCTGCTCCCTGATTAGGGGCGTATACATTAACAAAACAAAACACAGAACCCTCTATCTCTGCCCTGACAACCAGCAGGCGTCCCGCTACCACTTCAGTGGAGGATATGATGGTTGCATTCGCTGCTGCCTTAAACAGAACAGCCACCCCTGCGCTGACATTAGTACCATGGCTAAGAGCATGGGGACCCTCCCACCATAAACCCCAATCTGTCTCAACTGCTGGATCTGAATGTGTTTCCTGCAACAACAGCACATCAATCCTTTTCTGACTAGAAACCTCAGAGATTAAAGCCCTCTTGTGCCTGTCTCTCCCACCTTTGATATTAAGAGATCCTATTCTAAGGCTCCTCATAGAAAAGTCAGAAAAAAGAAACAGACAAGTTGAGACAAGCAGAGAACAATATAAAGAGGAAAAAAGTTTAAGTGTCATGATCATTGGAAGTTCTTATTCTTTTTGAGCTTCTACATCCCTTTTCCTTTCTTAAAGTCATAATGTGCTTTTTGAGGCGATAACGTTTCTTTTTATCTAACAGGTCAAAACTCACCAATCTTTTCAGTACAGCAACAGACCTGATACATTTTTCTGTGTCTTTGAAGTAATCAGTCACTTTCACAGATCTTTTAAATGTTTCATTCAGAAAACGATCTATTTCCTCTAATGAATACAGATCTGTGCTCAGATTAATTTCTCCAATAGACACAGTATCAGACTCCGAATCGTACTCCATCTCTTCACTAACACATGACGCCTGACTGCTGAATAGGCCCTCACCCTGTTCAACAGTGGTGATCCCAGTGTGATCTCTTGTGATACTTGTGGAAGCTACTTCCTCGGTAATCCCTGACTGTGACTGCGCTTTAGCACCTCCACACTCAGAATCACTCTCTACTGGCTCGGGAACCAGCTGCTGCTCAGCCTGGCTCTGCTTTTCCACATTACCTTCCTCACCTTTCTCAACCGCTTCACCGGCGGCTGCATCTGCAACGCCGCGATCTACCGCCACGCCCCCAGCATCAGCTGCTCCAGCCACATCGGACCCGTCACCGGGCGCAACATCATCCGCCCCCGGGCCGCCAGCCCCATCCCCCGGGCCGCCAGCCCCATCCCCCGGGCCGCCAGCCCCATTCGCGGCATTATCCGCGGCCGCGGTTTCAGGCGCCGCAGCCTCGCCATCAGTCGGCGCCTGCTGTCTGTGTGGACATGCAAAACGCTTGTGCCCCACATCTCCACACTCAAAACATTTCAACTGTCCAGAGCTTGCATACACCATATAAGACCCGTTACCATGCTTCACTCTGAAGGACACCTCCAGCGTATGTGTGGGCGAGTCCAGGAGCATGAACACCTGCCGCCTCAGAGACTGCACATGTCGCAGTTTGGGATCTTTACATCCTAGAGTCACAGTTTTAAAAGCACTGGCAAACTTTCCAAACCTCCGAAGTTCATTCCCCAACAACTCGTCGGATATGAACGGCGGAACACCAGATACGGTGATCCGCGTGGAGGGAACTGATAAAGGGGAAACCTGCACAAAGCTGTCTCTGATCAACACACCGCTCTCAATCAGCTGATGCACCAGCTGCTCGTCCTTCATGAACACAACCACTGCTCTGTTCATTCTGGACGCAAAAGACAGGTTGTCATATCCTACCTGTTCACCCACCGCCAACAGCACCTCCTCCACAGTAACGTTACTCTCCGGGGGGGCTATCCTCACACCCTGCCGGAGACTCGGAGGTGGCGTCTCAAAGGACGCCATTCCTCCCGGAAAAAAAGACACTCGACCGAAACCCCGATTCCTCAGCAGACACTCCACAAAAACAGTTTAAGAGACTTACCTGATCATGCACCAAAGGACAGGCTGAAAATACAGTCAGAAAATACGAAAAACAGGGACAGAAACAGTTTGAAACTCCGCGCCACTCGCACCACCACTCACGCTCACCGGAAACGGAAAGGAGAGGAGAAGAGAGGAGAGGAGAGGAGAGGAGAAGAGAAGAGAGGAGAGGAGAGGAGAAGAGAGAGGAGAGGAGAGGAGAGGAGAAGGGAGGAGAGGAGAGGAGAGGAGAAGGGAGGAGAGGAGAGGAGAAGAGGAGAGGAGAGGAAAGGAGAGGAGAGGAGAGGAGAAGAGGAGAGAGGAGAGGAGAAGAGGAGAGAGAAGAGGAGAGGAGAGGAGGAGAAGAGAGGAGAGGAGAGGAGAGGAGAAGGGAGGAGAGGAGAGGAGAGGAGAGGAGAGGAGAAGAGAGGAGAAGGGAGGAGAGGAGAGGAGGAGAGAGGAGAGGAGAGGAGAGGAGAGGAGAGGAGAAGGGAGGAGAGGAGAGGAGAGGAGAGGAGAGGAGAGGAGAAGGGAGGAGAGGAGAGGAGAGGAGAGGAGAGGAGAAGGGAGGAGAGGAGAGGAGAGGAGAGGAGAGGAGAGGAGAGGAAAGGAGAGGAGATGAGGAGGAGAAGAGGAGAGAGGAGAGGAGAGGAGAGGAGAAGAGGAGAGAGGAGAGGAGAAGAGGAGAGAGGAGAGGAGAGGAGAGGAGAGGAGAGGAGGAGAGGAGAGGAGAGGAGAGGAGAAGAGAGGAGATCACTTCAAGGATCCTTCAGGAGCTTGAGCTGATAGCACCTTGACCTATTGATCCCACTGATCTCATACTAATATAATAATACCATGTGAGACATCTTTGCTCCACTTTGTCTCCACAAATTGAATCACTGTAATCAGGTTTGGCTGTTTTGGTGGTAAATTAATTTAGACAAGGGATAGCTGTGACCTAAAATGAATGAACGATGCTGTAACAAAGAATGTTAATATCATTTACAGTGTTTTACAGCTTTTGTACAAACAACAGCTGAACATATTATTATTATCTTTCAGCATACCTCAATTAGTAGAGGCTGATAACTATAGGCTGAGAGCAGCTGTGAGACTGTCAAAGCTTTTCAGGGCCAAGGACCAACTTTAAACTCACAATTACAGATGTATTCCAAACTCAGAAAGTTGACTAAGGTTGAGTATTGATTTTGCCAAAATGAAGCATATCACTAGCAGAATAACTGTTAAAGACATGATCAGTGTCATCAGTGATCTTTGCATTACAGACAGTGTCTGTTGCTCTTTAAACAGACTACGGAGGTTTCCCAGTGAATAATTGTTGGGTCAACATATTAGTTATGGTGTCATATAACAGAGGAAGTGTGTGTTATCAATTATTTCCAAATCAGAATGAATAAAATGTGCTCAGACGCACAAACATCTGACAGGAGGATTAGTGTCCTAGTACTGACAACTCATGAAATACAGAATAAAGCACGTGGTTTTCTGAGCTAATGGGAATGGGGTTGTGTCAAATGTACGTCTTTAGTTAAGTATGCCACTGTCTAATTGTATTTTTCTTATTATGCTTATTTTGTAAAACCTTGTTCTCAGACTGAACCCTATGACTTAGTATATGTCCAGATGCACATTGGTAATTTGATTACAAAAGCAGAAATTATGTATGTATGAAGAAATATGCATGATTTAAAAACAATAAAAATCACAGTCAGAATCAGAATACTTTATTGATCCCCTCGGGGAAATTATTTAATTGCAGTTGCTCACGGTCAAATTCAAGGTCAAATTTGAGTAACAAAAGAGCGAGTCAATAGTGTATAAAGTAATCAGAATCAGAAAGGGTTTTATTGCCAAGTACGTTTTTTAACACATACAAGGAATTTGTTTTGGTGTTGTTGGTGCACGTCACACATTCTCTAAATGGAATATTAAACAATATAAGTATAGGTATAAACAATGTAAGTATGAGTGTATGTGCACAGTATGTATTCAATTTAAAATAAAGATAGAAATAAAATTAAAAGAGCATTACAACAGAGAGAGTACAGTGGCATGAGGAGCCAGAGGTGGGTGTGGAGAGAGTCAGGGTGGTTTCCGGGCCTTGTTAATAAGGCTAGTGGCGGAGGGGAAAAAGCTGTTAATGTGGCGTGTGGTTTTGGTCCTGATGGACCTCAGCCTCCTGCCAGAGGGGAGTGGCTCAAAGAGTTTGTGTCCGGGGTGGGAGGGATCGGCCACAATCTTTCCAGCTCGCTTCAGAGTCCTGGTGGTGTAAAGGTCCTGGAGCGGCGGCAGATTGCAGCCAATCACCTTCTCTGCTGACTGAATGACGCTGCAGTCTGCCCTTGTCCTTGGCCGTGCTAGCAGCGTTCCAGATGATGGAGGATGTGAGGATGGACTCAATGATGGCTGTGTAGAAGTGCACCATCATTGTCTTTGGCAGGTTGAATGTCTTCAGCTGCAGCAGGAAGTACATCCTCTGTTGTGCTTTCTTGACGAGGGAGCTGATGTTCAGCTCCCACTTGAGGTCTTGGGAGATGGTAGTTCCCAGGAAGCGGAAAGACTCCACAGTGTCAATTGTGGAGCCACAGAGGGTGACTCCAGAGGGTGGGGCTGAATTCTTCCTGAAGTCCACAACCATCTCCACTGTCTTTAGAGCGTTGAGCTCAAGATAGAAACAACAGTTTCACCAAGAGTTATTTTTTCTTCTCCAAAATCACATAGTTTAAACAGCAGGGTATTTCTGAGTATGTTTTTTTTACATAGAAAATGACACAGAGGAATCCATTAAAGGTCCAATATGTAATATACAGAGGTGGAAAGTAACGAAATACATTTACTCACGTTACTGTATTGAGTAGTTTTGTTGTGTATTTTGTATTTTTCAAATAGTTTTTGAAATTGGTATTTTAAAATATACTTCATTACGTTTTGAGTGAAGTATTGTATTTTGCTACATTACAAATCCTATCCGTTACTGAGTAAAAAAAAAACTTCAACTGACAAAAACCGAAAGGAAGAAAAACAAATCGCCCCCAGAACCACTACACCAGACACATAGACCGTATATAGAATGGACCAGCAGGTCCCGTGTCTCTGGACGGAGACCAGTGAAGGACATTAGAAGCTCTTTTCCGGTGATGGCTGAGCGTTACTGAGCAGCCTCCAACTGAGCTTGAAGACGTAGATGTGACGTGAGCAACCTGTCTGAAAGTTGGAAGTCTTCTGGTAGCTGTGCCAAGAGAAATCTCAATCATTCCCAATCTAGCAGAGACGGAGAGCGTAGGTATATGTAAGGAGATAACATAGGCACAGGCTAATTATTGATCACTAACATGATAGTTAACATTAGTAATTAAACTTAAACAGCTAATGGAAGTCAAAACTGCCTGAGAGCTTCTCCTGTACTATACGGTAATTCCTCTACTATGAGACAGTAAGTCTCGTGGTTATGACACAATCGTTAGCCTATTTTTATAAAAACGTCTGCTATGGAGCCATAACGTGAGGTACAAGGTAATGGAGCCTTTTATACATTGTTGTGTTTCTTTAGAAATAAACAATGGACAAATAGAGTCTTTAAACGAGATAGTATCTCGAGGCCACGAGTTACTATCTTGAGTTACTATCTTGAGGCCACGAGATAGTTATAATTATTTTTTTTGACAAAGTGGGACCAGGGGGGCTCTGTAAAAATGAAATGAGGGTGATGGTTTGTTAGCAACAAAATGGCGCCATAGGAGGTTTGAGTTCTGAAGAGAGGCTTACCCCCTTGACCATTGGCATTCTTTTTTTTTGTGCAAACGTATGCAAATTATTCTTCTCTGTTTGCAAGTCGAAGTTAAAAAGAAGTAGAAGAACTGCAATGTGTGGTCGGACCCCTGTGTTGGCAAACCGCGAACTGAGCGGGAGACATTGGCATGGACGTGAATGAGCTGTTAACCCTCAAAAATGTCAGATCACGGGAAAGAAAGAAAGGTCGATACAGAGTGCTGAGTTTTTAACCAAACATGGACTTCTAAGTATTTATTTACTGAAGTCAAAGGTAAAGCCGTGTGCTTAGTTTGCGAAGAACAGATCGCTGTGTTAAAGGATTATAATTTACAACACCACGCAGAGAAAACAACTTGACTGATGCAGAGCGGGCACGGACATCTGAAGCTTTGCAAGTTGAAATACTGTATTTTCTGACAACAATGCTAATGCCAGTATTTTCTCCAGTTTGAAGCCAGGCCAGGTTGACCAGATATACCTGTAAAAACGTAAACCCAGCGCACTACAGCTGTAACGTTAGTACAGCCATGAAAACAGCCAACAAACAAACGGGATCATCCATAAATATTATCATAACTTTAGCAGGTGTTCTCTGTAGTGTGGTCCTGTAGAAATACATAATGATGGCAGTTGTTAAGTAGGCTATTCTGCTTAATATTACCAATATGCCTAGTAATTTCTGACAACAACTAGCCTTTATAATCAATCTGGAATGTAAACAAAACGTTTTCAAGGTAGGCTACACATTTCAAAGAAGACTACTTGAATGAATATGAGGTGCTAGAAAAACAAAAGGCATCAGGTGGTATCCAATGATAGCCCCACCATGGGCCCAGAACTTTTCTGTAGCTCTTCCATAGACAGCTTTTCAAAGCTGCCTCCAAATACTGACCCCCTTGGGCTTCCGTTAATTCAAAGATTTTGCGCCAACGAATGGCTGTATCTAAAAAGCGCCAAAGTCACGTAAATACTGCCACCTGCTGGTAGAAATGGGGAACAGTTTGGTCCATTACCGTGGAAACCACATTAAATATTAATTTAATTATATAATATAGTGCTAACAGTAACAACTCTGCACACACAATAAGGTTAACCCTTGTGTTGACTTCGGGTCACATTGGCCCGTTTAAAATTTTTGTTTTATATCAGAAAATATTGGACGTAGAAATAAGCGCTGAAAATGTGTAGAAGAAAATTTTAAAATTTAAAACGTTGGAAAAAGCAAAAACAAATTGTGAAAAAAGGCGTCACAAATGTCAGAAAAAATTTTTTTTTTTTTCAAGGTTAAAATGAAGACAACAAAAGGGTTAACTATTACCAACTGTACTGAACCAAACAATGCGCTCATTAGACGTGACTGGTGACGTGTACGTGGATAGGCACGAGGATATTACATCACTGTAATCAACTACTGGTGCTAACATATTTCTTTCGGTCCAGTTTATATAAGCCTATTTATTGATTGATTTTATTTCTTCTAACGTTACTCTGGTATAACGTTAGTGCTGCATATTATGACCGTTCTAAAAGCTTGGCTGTTATTTTTATAGGCTATATTTACTATTACTTCCGGGTCACTTGGCCAACCTGTCTTTCTTTTAATGTAGATATTCAAACGGAGAAATGAAAAAAGGAATTTCAAAAAACCAAAATCGGACCGTTATTTGAATTTGGTTTAGTCGTTTTTTGTTTTTGGATTCAGAAACCAAAAACGGGAGAACGGCTCTTTTTTACCGTTTCTTTGTTTTTGGTTTGAAACGACAAACAGCTGATTTCTCCTTAATTTGTTTTGTGGTTCAAACGAAAAAACAAACTATCAAAACGTACACGGACCGGGTCGGGTCGGGTCAGGGTACTCAAGTATAATCCGTTTTTCGTTTTAAACCAAAAACAGAAAAACTAAGTTATGAGCTCCGTTTTCTCGTTTTTCCAATGTCCATACAAATAAAAAAATAACTGGAAAACGTTTTTCGTTTTTCAACTGTTGTTTTTTTGTTATTCATGTTTCCGTTTTAACCCAGGAGCGAGAATACGGGCTCATTTTTATAATGTGCATAATCACTGAAAGTCTGATGGAACACAGGTCTTGTTTATAATTTTATTTTGGTTTAACGTGTTAAGATCAAAGTTGACTAAAACCAATGCTCTCTGGACAGGAAGTAACATTAACGTGTCAAAATAAAAGTATGAGAACTGTATTAACTGCCAGAAGAACAATGTACTTTAGCTTTTGTCTGTAGCTTGTCAGATTAAGCTACAGTTAATTATTTAGGGTTATATAAAGTATTTAATTGAGCAACATTCATTAATAGCCACAAAGGGAGTAAGAATGGATATTGTTTTAAAATAGAAATAGGATTATAATAATTTTAAAATCACATTTTAAATAAAATCTGCATTCCCCTAGCATTATGTGTGGCATTATTGACTACTTTTACTCTAATCTTACACCAGTCAGTAAAAAAAGGTAAAAAAATATAAGGGCTTTTTTAAATTGCTCTGCAGAATATTGTATGTGACATGGTTGACCACATTAGCTGCCAATGAACATGTCAATGTGATGAAGAACATAAATGAACAAGTTAAAGTGTACTGGACACTCTCTCATTCTGGTCTGGTCTCCTCAGGCCCTACAGACTGGACCAGAGTTCATGGTGAGCATGTAGACCTCCTCAGTGCTGGGCCTGTGCCTGGATCACCCAGCTCGTTAGATGTTCACTGCTCATACTAAGCCCTTGAAACAGTAGTTGGCCAATATTGGATAATGAAATATAATACATGATAGGTATTGTGTGGTTGAATTACAATAAGGAACGGTCAATGGTAAGCACTGTGGCCTCACAGCAAGAAGGTACTGGGTTGGAACCCTGGTGGCCTGGGGCCTTTCTGTATGGAGTTTGCATGTTCTTCCCGTGTCTGCATGGGCTTTTCTCCAGGTGCTCCACTTTCCCTTTCCACTAAAAAAAATACATGTTCCCCTCCCTTTTACTTAATCGTAAGTCACTTTGGATAAAAGCGCCAGCTAAATGACATGTCATTTAATGGAATGGAATGAACAAGTGAACTAAAGCACATAAGGCATAGAACATAACACTGTGACTTTGCAATGCATTATTTTTCTGATCAAGGTAACTGACATCTCCTGGTAAGTAATATTAATATTTACTGCCATTGTATTGTTGGCGCAGCAGCAGATGGCACAGAATCATGCAAACGTTTAATGTTACAACCGAGACTTCTCTCTCTCTCTCTCTCTCTCTCTCTCTCTCTCTCTCTCTCTCTCTCTCTCTCAGAACATAGGGTTAGGGTTAGGGTTAGGGTTAAGACTCTATTTGCTTGGCAATTTCCCCGTAGCCCTTTCCAGCCTTGTGGAGGTGTACAATTTTGTCTCTAGTGTCTTTGGACAGCTCTTTGGTCTTGGCCATGTTAGTAGTTGGATTCTTACTGATTGTATGGGGTGGACAGGTGTCTTTATGCAGCTAACGACCTCAAACAGGTACATCTAATTTAGGATAATAAATGGAGTGGAGGTGGACATTTTAAAGGCAGACTAACAGGTCTTTGAGGGTCAGAATTCTAGCTGATAGACAGGTGTTCAAATACTTATTTGCAGCTGTATCATACAAATAAATAGTTAAAAAATCTTATTTTCCTCACTGTAGTTCTTATCCAACAGTCAACACACTCATTTAACCTTGGAAAGGTTCCCAAGCATGAATGTCTGTAGATACATTTAGCAGCAAACAAACTAAAAGACCAGAAATAAACATTAAAATAAATTAAAACGTGGAATGAGAACTTTTACAGAATTTAAAAAACGAGATACAGCTAAAGATCTGTTCATATTCAAAATGTCGCACAGTCAAGACAATGTGATTATTTAGTTTCATAATTAATATGAATTAAACACATTAGGTGGGTGCCGTGATTGGTCAACGTACTGTGGGAATTTGCTTAATGAGTAAAAACTGTGGCGTCAGATTTATGTCGTATGTCGCGAGCAAGATGAAACATGCTCCAGAGCAAATTATACTATTTCACACAAAAGCACATCTGCCATACACGCTCTGACAGGTAAAGGTTGGTTTATACCAGTTATGAAAATAAAGGATTTGTTTTATCATAATGCAGATAATGTTCAAGGCTAATTTAATATGACTTCCATACTGTATCCAACGGTTTTTCTCTCACAGTGGACATGCACCTACGATGACAATTTCAGACCCCTCCATGATTTCCAAGTGGGAGAACCTGCAAAATAGCAGGGTGTTCAAATACTTATTTTCCTCACTGTACTTGTAAATATGCACGTGTGTCCTGTGTGTTTATCTTCTGTAAAGCTCAATAGTGCCCTATTGCACTACCAGGTTAAAATTCGCCCGTGAAGACCATAACTGCTATAAAATTGAATAAAACACCCAAAATTTTATGAAAGTTGTGAATATTAATTTACTTACAAAGAGCATGGAAGGGAACAATGAAAGTTATTTTTGGTTAATTTGGTTGAAAGAAACCCATATTTCTTATAAGAAACTTTGAAAACACAACACATTTAACACGAAGACAACACAGGTGTTAGATGCCTTTTTACTGGCTGGTGTAAGATTAGAGTAACTAGTCAATAACTGCCACACATAGGCTAATAATAGATCAATGTAGATTTCAAAATTTAAAATTATTATTAAATAATTAAATACTTTATATAACCTTAAATAGCTAACTTTAGCCTAATCTGACAAGCTACAGGCAAACAATGTATTCATAAAGTGCCTCGTTCTTCTGGCAGTTATTAGAGCTCTCATACTTTTATTTTGACACGTTAATGTTACTTCCTGTCCAGAGCGCATTGGTTTTAGTCAACTTTGATCTTAACACGTAAGACCAAAATAACATTATAAACAAGACCTGTGTTCCATCAGACTTTCAGTGATTATGCACATTATAAAAATGAGCCCGTATTCTCGCTCCTGGGTTAAAACGGAAACATGAATAACAAAAAAACAACAGTTGAAAAACGAGCAGTTTTCCACTTATTTTTTTATTTCTATGGACATTCGAAAAACGAGAAAACGGAGCTCAGTTAGTTTTTCCGTTTTTACATCGACCCGTTTTTCCGTTTTTGGTTTAAAACGAAAAACGGATTGTACTTTAGTACCCTGACTGCGCGCGCTGCCGCCACGGTTAGATTTCTCCCGCCACGGTATCAGAAATGTACAAAAAGCCATCTATCAGCAGTGATTGTTAGAGAGCACGTCGGAGAATAGTGCGGACACGCGCTTCACAACTCGGAGAAAAGGGAGAAAGCAAAAAAAGAGACAGGCTGTCAGGAGGACCCGGTTGAGATGGCATGTGTGCATCCTTGAGAACTGTAAGTTGTATAACTTATGTTGTCAGTTCATTTAAGCCTGTATTAATCTATAGTTCTTGCACATTTTTAGTTCACCTTCACCTGCTAGCTAAATTGCACGTGGCTGTTGATTCAATACAACGCCCTTGATATCATATCATGGCATAGTAGGTGATTATTTCATACATTCATGTCCCGAAACATATTGGGGGAAATTCATTCAACACAATTCACAGCCAAATAACAATTAAAAGTATGTTATTTGAACATTTATAACCTAACCTAACCTGGCACTGCCTCCGTTTTGGTGTCTGCTGTGGTGCTCAGCGCTGTTCGGACCGTGCACCGCTGCCCTTTTTCCTACATAAACTCCGCTCTCAGCTACTTTGCCAGTTGCTGCATGAACTTCCTCCGGGACATTTTACAGCTGGTGCACTCCTTGGAGAGGATGTGTGCAATGATTACAGCCAGTTGTAGCATGTATAAAGTGATATGAACACGTAGACAGCTACCGGCCATCTACGTGTACCGCGCCTTTCACAGAGCGAGCGCCCGGTGCTTTTCTTCTGAGTCAGAACAGAGTCCATCCACGCCGTAGCTACGTTACCGACTCTGGCTACGCAAAAGATTAAAAACAAAACCGCGAAAATCCGAGCGGTCAGTATGACCGTGTATGGCCAAAATAGGTAAAAGTGATTGTATTTTCTTTGCCTTTTGTGTAATGTGTATATATAAACAATTTTAAATTACAATACAGACTCTTAGGAAAAGTCAGGTACCAGCAGGATTGTATTTTTGTATTTAGCCAAGTTAATGGGCCACCTCTTTCTGAATTCCCCTATAACCGAGCCTTGGAGTTACTTTATTTTTAAAATCCAAGAAGAGTCAAATGCACACAGCAAGGCTGCCAACTTTTCCACTGAGGCAAATATGCAATTAGTTTTATTATGAATGGTTTCATACTATAGCCTACTTTGGGTTTTTGTTTCCCTATGAAGAATTTCTTGTAAAAATCATTTTGTAGACCTACAGTTCCTCAAAAATACAGTTCAATCAAAACCAAATGAAAATATGCCTCATTGTGTGAATAGAGGTGAATAAATATATTTGTTTGTGTTGCAGCGAAGTGTCAGATCCGTTTTGTGGCGGGGCGCGGGACTGGGGGGGGGGGGGGGGGGGTTCGACAGACCTGCCCCCACTGCTAAAAAAAATCCTAAAGGAAACGTTATTTTGTTTTGTGGTTCAAACGAAAAAATGCACACGGACGCACACGGACCCGGCCCCCCCAACATTTACCCTGATGTTATGTGGTAAACACAGATTGGATTTTTTTTGTCATGAACCTAGCATCTTGAGCCTGTTTTGCCAGTGTTTTGTTTTTTTGCTCTAACCTGAAGATCGTTTTTCCTGAGTTTTCCTGAACACATCCCGGCTGATTCTCTAACCACTCACACCTGCTGCAATCTACACACCAGGTCCTGATTATCATCCTCTGTACCATTTAAGCCGTGACCAGATGTTCATTCCCTGCCGGATCGTTAGCGTACCCAGTATGCTTAGCTCTCGTATCAAGCCTCTAGTTTTTTTCTGAAAGTCTTTTGCTGTTTTTGCCTGCTGTCCTGTCGCCTGTTCCTCACCTCACCTGGATTGTCACTCACATCTGCCTGGCTGTCAACTTCACTGCAGCACAGTTGGATCAGCACAAACCCTGCATCCTTCCAGCCTTACTACCTGCCAACCAACTGGACCAAATCGTTTTCCACATTCAAATTCTAAATAAATACTCACCTTGTATTTCCTACTTACCTTGTCCTGGTCTGCTTTTGGGTTCCTGCACTAACAAATCGTGACATTTTTAAATGAATGATTATAACTTTTAGAGTGAATCCTGAAATAGAAACGCCAGCACAATGTTTTTGTAAAAATGAACGATGCCCTTTGTCTGGTCTTGATGGTATGTTGATTTATTATTAAAGGGTAATTTCAGTTTTTTTCAAACCTATTTTCCCATGCATTGGTGTCAAAGTGACTAATGTGAACAAAACTCTTTGACATTAGTCCAGTATTGAGTGAGAACACTGTAACCGGGTTACATCGCAGCCGCAAACTGGGGCTAAACCTAAGACAAATGTTCAGCATCAGTTAGCGTCCACTAAAAGTTCTGTTTTTGCCGCTGACAGACTCAGAATATTATTCTAAGAGTCTGACAACATTTTTGGATGGATCCCTACAGAGATAGACCTTTTAGTTAAAGAGTAAGATCCTTTTAGTTTAACAAGAAACAGCCCAGAAATCACCATCACCAAACTCCACCAGACTCCATGTAAATAATCAGTAGGCCTACTTTTAGCGTGTATAGAGCCAGCATATCTCCACATGTAAATGGGTGAATTAAGGGTTTATTTCAACCAAACCAGAGTGGTGATTGTTGAAACAGTGGAAAGATGAACCAAGACGACTTTTGATAGTTTGATTTAGTTTCTCTCCACTTTGAATGAAATTTGTTTTTCACAGTGATAAAATTAGTGTTTATCTAAAAGGAGTCCCATCCCGACCTACAGGCAGAAACTAAAATCTGCTATGCCTGTGGTCAACACTGGGAGGAGATGGACCAACGAAGCAAAGCTGGAGTTACAGGCCTGCTTTGACTGTTTGACAGCTGCAGATACCTATCTGGATGAACTAACTGACACTGTGATCTTAAATTAGTTTTTTGTGAAGGTGTGTTTGTGCCAACTAATACCTTATGCACATGCCAAGGAGGGGGCCTATAAATGGGGACAGATAGTGCGTTCCATTTGTAATCGGAAGTCGGATTGTCCAAGGTCAAAGTCGGAAACACACCCCCCCCTGACCTTGGATTTCTGATTTTGGAACTAGGACAACCTCCGATTACCTGTTGGCTGCTAAACAACTGAACAACGTTCAAAAGTAGTTTTAGTCGTGCAACAGAAAACTCAGATTGGACAGATAGTCTAGCTAGCTGTCTGGATTTACCCTGCAGAGATCTGAGGAGCAGTTAACCATAGTCCTCACAAATCCACCAGAGGTTAGAACGCCAACACAAAGAAAGAGGAAGGAGACAGAGATCCGGCCGAAAATGAGGGACATCCGGCAGCACCAGAACAATCCCGGAAATGAAATGTCGTCGATATAAACTACGACACACAGATCTTCAACAGATTAGTGATGGGCAAAATTGTTCTTGTCGGTGTACTTAATCACTTAATTCAGATCACTATAAATATTCAAATCGTTCAATGCTTGGTCAGAGTTCCGAATGTAGAAGTCCCACTCACTGAACTGAACCACATCTGAACGTCTTTATACACAATCTGTAATCTGAAAATTCAGTTCTGCTCGCTAGTGAACTGAAAACAGAAACATAGTCATGTACGGTTTGCAAACTGAAAGCTGGCGTCCTACATGACATCCTGGCTGCAGCAGCAGGGGTTCGCACCGATAATCACACTGCGACAGCCTTTGCTGTATCATTTCACAGCGGTGTGGAAGGTCAGACCCCCCTGCACACTCTGGGGGCTCATTAGCCAGGAGGACTGCTAATCCAGTTAGCACTGTGACACACGCTGCTCTCAGCACCTCCACACTGCTGCAGATAATTACTCACTGGACGTGGACCAAAATCTTTTTAAACCTATTTTATAATACAAGGCATTCAATGTGCAGTATGACAGACTCTGAATAAGAGGCTTGTTTTCCTATTTCACAACAATTTAAAGTGTGTTTATTGGTCTGTTGAGAATGGGAGTTGCCATAAACCCACTGCCTTCTGGGGTCCGTTTCAGGAAGGAGGTTTATGTCACGATTGTTAGTTTCTGTTAGTGTTTCCTGTTTTATTTTGAAGTCTGTGTTTCTCCCTAGTCTTCTGATGATTTACTTCCTGTCTTTTGTTTTCCCGCCTGTTTGATTGTTCTGCCCCGCCCTGATTTGTTTCACCTGTTGTGTCACCTGTTTCTTGTTAGTCCTTGTTAACCTGTGTATTTTGTCTCTGTGTTGTCTTTGTCTTGTGTGAGATCATTATGTTTTTGTTGCTGTTCAGAGTTTTCAAGGTCTGTCTTGTTCTGTACTGTTGTGTCTTTATATTTTTGTCTCGTGTTCCCTGTGGTTTTGTTTCCTGCCCAGGATTACTTTTATTTGTTAGTTTTGCCTGCTGCTTTCAGGACACCTTTTGTGTGTTTGCACTTTATTTTTGCTTAATACATTTTGAAGCTCAATTTACTTTGCTGGCTCTCTGCATTTGGGTCCAAGCCTCACAGCCCCGTTGTGACAGTTTACCAAACTCTGAGTCTAACCCTGATCTCTGAGTTGATTTACCCTGAGATGGAAACTCTGAGTTTTCGGTTCCAGAACAGCTGATATGAGTTGGTTCAATCAACTCAGAGTAGGTTCACACACGTGCACCCCCACAATAAAAAGGCAGCATGAATGGAGCCATGATACTACGATTCACCATGGCAACAATCACAAACAAACGGGTCGGCAGAAATACTCATACACACCTTAAAATTTTAGTTTTAACTTTTAGAGCACTACATGGACAGACGCCTCAATATATGGCAGACCTGTTGACCCTTTATTCTTCCTTCCGCACTCTTCGTTCCTCAGGTCAAAATCTCCTGATGGTCCCTAAAACCCGCCTTAAAACTCGGGGAGATCGCTCCTTTCAGGCAGTTGCTCCTAAATTGTGGAACGCCCTGCCCCTGCCGCTGCGTGTGGCTGATTCTATTGTTTCTTTTAAAACACAGCTGAAGACACTGCTATTCAGACAAGCTTTCAGTTGACTGAACTATCATGTTTTTATGTTTTGTATGATGATTTTTAAATTGTTAAACTTGCTGCATGTAAAGCACTTTGTGATTCTATCTGTGATATGTGCTATATAAATAAAGTTTACTTACTTACTTACTTAAAACAACAGTACATATAATAAAAAGAATAAAACATAGAATACAGTGAAATCAGAAAAGGTTATGTAAAAACAGGGGGGGAGGGAAAAAGTGGCGCTGCTACTATGTATTTAGTCTATATCCATGACATTCCACTTCCGGGATTTCTCCGCATGCCGTCGGAAACTCCACCGGATGTCCCTCATTTCTGCCAGATGTCTGTCCCCTTCCTCTGTCTTTGTGTTGGCGTTCTAACCTCTGGTGGATTTGTGAGGACTATGGTTAACTGCTCCTCAGATCTCTGCAGGGTAAATCCAGACAGCTAGCTAGACTATCTGTCCAATCTGAGTTTCTGTTACACGACTAAAACTACTTTTGAACGTACACATGTTCCACCAAAACAAGTTCCTTCCTGAGACTATTTAGCAGAGGCACCGTGGCTCCGTCCGGAGCTTCGCACCGCCCAAGACGACTGTGATTGGTTTAAAGAAATGCCAATAAACCAGAACACGTTTTTCCTATCCCAGAATGCTGTGTGGACTAGCCAGACCCTCCTGTGCAGCGCTGTGGAGGAAGGTCTGGTAATAGGAGACTACGATGTATTAAAAGCCATTCTAAATAAATAAGTTTTGAGTTCATTAATACTGATGATCAGTATTAATGCAGATGGGTCTGACCGCGTACATGGAGTTTGCTGGGGGGGCAGGAGGAACACTGTCCACCTGGTGGCTCAAACCGGTAATTGCATTGTTTAAAAAATGAGTGGAATAATTACGACCAGATATTTTATAAATATCTTAAATAACACAAAACAACTAAATGGTGGTAGGTAATACATCAGATTTCATATACTGCTTTAGTAAAAAAGTATTTCCTGGCTGGCGATGGGAGCAGCAGGACACACAAACCAAAGTTACTGGTGCACTAGTCTGGACATCTTACCGTGCCAAGGTTGCAGTAACGGTTTCCTAAATGCCATGTATATACATGTGATGTCAGCTTGAGAACTGATTGTGGGTTTTGTGTAGATTTGGACTTGTATACGTTTATTCCACTTTGTTTAAACGGCGAAGTGGAGAGGCCTCGTTCACCTGTTTGGAGCTGGCTGGTGAATGTGACGCTCGTATCGGCCTTGCTGGATACACCGTGACTCTGTTTGTGGATCTACTGATCGCTGTGGATTACTTTTTCCCTTGTCATTGGATTACCACAAAATACGGATCTTTTTTCCTAACGTGTCTTAAGGTTTTATGGTGAGTTTGGAGAGGCTTCTCAACAGACTGGAGGTCCAACACTGAGTGTTCACCGTTACATTTTAGTTGAATTTAAGCGTCTGTCTATTGCGTTCCAAAACAGCCGTGCTGCGATTGGATTTCATAAGGGCAAATTGTTAAATTGTTACAATCTAATTTAAAATCTGCTTTAAAAATAAACATATATGTTTTGGAATATAATGTTCAGCTTCGGCACCTTTACCAATGTGCTAAAATATACAATGACTAAACCTAGTGACCATAGCAACCAGTGTTGAACTGGTGATTTCCCAGTGTCCTTTGCTGAATGGTCTCAATGTTTTATTGTTTTATTTCATATGAATACTAGTTTACTAGAGGAGTAACTTAGTATTTGAAGTAATGCAGTAATGCATTTCCATGCTTATTGTGTTTCCACAACCATGTTAGTGAGTAGATCTACTGAAATGGCCCCCACACCATAACAGAGGAGTGGGATGAGTCAGATGAGAATGCAGAGGTTAACTCCTGGATGTCATGGCTGTCAAAATCAAATGGTATTTGTACTTCTTTGCTAAATGCAAACTTGTGCACAAGGGGGGTCATTCCTCTTTTTGAATATATTTTGGGGGGGGTCATAGGAAAGTTATTACTTGATGAGGGCAGGGTCAAGTCTTTTTAGCTTAGAGGCCACAAGATCCCTCCGGTGGCCCCTTAATTAAATAACGAACAGTCCCTTACCAAAAATATTTTTCACTGCTGAACACCACCGCCATTATTATGGGATGTTGCGACTTGAGAAGGTGCACCACTGCATCAGAGCACAAGATTACAGAAACAAGATTAAATAGTGTTTTGCATGATTTGCAAAAAGGCAAACCACAGAAAGAATGACTCATCAGAAACCTGCAGACATGGCAGGCACAGTTGGCCTGTATGTGGGTTAGATCCTTTGATAATAAGGTTTCTTGTCAAGTTCTCATGTTAATATTCAACATTCACCAAAACACAGTGGAAGTGTCACGACTGGAGAACAGGCAGCAGGAGAAGGGCCCGAACCCAGATAAACGGCTGGTGCAGTTAATACTGCACTGCAGAAAACCAGCAGAAAACTTAAAAATCAGGTACAGCAGATAGCAATCATCAACGAACACAAACAGGAGAAACCAGACTGACATATATAGAACGTGTTTAACTAATGGAGCACAGGTATGTAAAATATGACCTGACACATGAGGAGAGTGACTTTTCAAAATAAAACAGGAAACAGACTCAACAACCCAGGACCGTGACAGGAACAGCACAGTCACACTTGCAATGGTCTCGAACCCCATTCCAGACCCGTTAATGTGATCTGACGTGTACCTGTAGTCTATATACGCCATGCAAACAGAGCTCTGTAAGGGCATACAACAGTCAGGGGCCATAAAGAAACAATGAAAACACATTACTTGTCACATACTGAAGCTTGGTCAGTGTCTCTCGGTGTCAGATACCGACGCAAAATCCCCATTTAGTGTCTGTATGGAACGCACCAGACAGAGCATGTCCGTGTCACTAAAAAGTATATTTTGTAACCCCACCCATCTGTTCCTAAGAGCAATTGCTGCCATTCAAGTCAATGCTTGATATTCCACCAGCCACGTCACGCCGTGTCCCAGAAGCGTGCGTGAAGCGGCTCTCTGGTCCGCTAAAGATGCGCGCCAGGTCTATTTTCACGGCAAAATATGTCTCCTCTACAACACCACGGACAACAATAGATTCATCTTGGTGGTGGAAAAACATAACAGACATCGCAGATTCTTTTCCGCTTCTGAAACGCTCCCGGTGTGGTATGGCGTGTGGCGGAGGATGGAACAAAACCGGAACGCGGCTGGAGTGCTGTACAGACGCACCCGTTGGAGAATCAGAGTAATTGTCCCAGTTCTTGTACTGCATGTCAGTTAAACGTACGTCTTTTTCCAGTGTCAAAAAGTGACGTCAAAAGTCCCGACCAAGTGCGTCTAATATTACGCTAAAGGAGACTTTTTGCGTCAATAACAAAGGCCAAAGGCACCTGACCAAGCATCGCTTTCTGATGCGCTTGGATGGAGAATGTGTTGGTCCACCAGCTCAGCCCAGCACTTACCGCAGCTCGAGCAGGAGTCTTCTGGTCAAAACACAGAGCGAAAGGGTGGTCATAGTGAGAGGAACAAAGTGTCTCCCCTGTTCTTTCTGACCACGGTGAGAAATCTGGAGCAGGAGAAGTTAACCCTTTCATGTTGTTTATGGAGAAGGAGAACCAGGAAATGAGTCGGGGGAAATGCAATGCTACCGAGCCACGGTCGAGCGGCGTGCGTCGAGGTGTACGTCAGGCTGCGACGTAGGGTCCGGGCGGGGGTTTGCTTTATGTATTTTGACGTGGCAATGTTTAATGTTTTTTTTTGTTTTTTTGTTTAAAAGCCCTTCTAGGGACGGGTATTGGCAATTTGCAAGAGCTATAAATGCTGTGATGCTGTATATAGGACATTTGTTGCATCCTGTTAGCCCAGTGACACACACTAGCTCATCCAAATGTCACTGAGTGTGTGTACACAATAAGTGGTGCGTGCACACACAGCCACAGTGGCTTGTGTTGTGTTGTCACAGGGACCAAATGTCAAGTAGAGCTGCTGCTAAAGCAACACACATCTACTACCACATACTGCAGCAGCAAAGGTTTGTGTGCATACATTCTGATGGAGCCATTTCACTGCACTTCCTGCTGGATTTACGGCATTTGTTACTGGAGCCATTACAATCATATTGCTGGAATAAACTGTAATACCACTGTCACATAATGTTACTGACTGTCACAACTGTCTTTCTAAATATGCAGTTTACCTTGTTGTAGCTTGACCTATTGCACACGGTGTAAAACCGTGATTGCCAGTGTTACTGCACACATAGATTTCACACTGAAGTTCATCAAACAGATCGCGTTGATGATCAAAGTGACAAAAACAAGGCCCAGGAAGTCTTTCAGGGTCCTATATGCAGCATTAGACTACTGTAAGGTTTGAAGGGTTGGCCAAAATATTTTGAAATGAAAATAAAGGAGACAATGTATCAGCAGGCTTCCATGTCTCTAGTCTCCCTCATCCTGCTGTGTCCTCTCTGGGCTCTGTAAGATGAGAAGTGTGACACAGGTTTTGACCCCCTGGGTTATTTCTATTGTGCCCATGTC
The DNA here is from genome assembly GCA_023566125.1 of Zingel zingel. Taxonomy (NCBI): domain Eukaryota; kingdom Metazoa; phylum Chordata; class Actinopteri; order Perciformes; family Percidae; genus Zingel; species Zingel zingel. Next base: position 4,374,142 of record CM042329.1, on the reverse strand, counting down.
TAAAGCAGCATTTCTGCAGATGGACCCCTGCAGTGTCATCCACACCATTCACAGAGTGTACAGTACTGAGCTTCATGACCTCCCCTGTCAGTCTGCACAAACATATTTCAAACCAGCTTTAACAAAATAGAAAAGCTTGTTTCATTTCTAAAACACTGCAGAGATGGAAGAAGTAATCACATCCTGCAGTAAAAGTACTAATACCACACTCTAAAAATACTCTACAGTACAAGTCCTGCATTAAAAACTTACTTAAGTAAAAATACATAAGTATCATCAGGAAAATGTAGTTAAAGCTATAGTGTGTAGTTTCCGTCTACCACATGAGGAACTCTAAGTAATGACAACAAAACTGTTGGCGCGTCCACATGATACAAGCCTTCAGTGATCACGCACCACCCCCCCTCCTCCACGCAGTTGCTAGTAGCCAAGGAGGACACGGAGGATTTATAAAAACATGATGGACTCTTCAGAAGAGGTCGTTATCTTCACTCGAGTTCTTCTGTTGGCTAGTTTCATTTAGAATAAGACATCAGATTGTATAAACTACATGTGTTTTGTGTGCAGGAATCTTAATGTAACTAGTAACTAAAGCTGTCAGAGTAACGTAGTGGAGTAAAAACTACAATATTTCTCTTTGAAATGTAGCAGAGTAGAAGTAGAAAGTGTCATGAAAAGAAAAGACTCAAGTAAAGTACAAGTACCTTAACATTTGGACTCAAGTACAGTACTGGAGTAAATGTACTTTGTTACATTCCAGCACTGGTAGATTTGAACTGTAAGAATAAAACACGGATGGGGGAGGGTTGGTATGTCTCTCAGACCCGTCGTACAGGATGGACCTTTCCCCCAGGCTATCTGTGAACTCTCTGTGTTTCCACTCTGCTCCCACACTCACTTCACCAGGACCTGTGTTTCTTAACATGAGAAGTGTTGTGTGTGTTCCTGAATTGAAGGAGGAGAAATATTAAAATGCCATTGTTGTTGTTTGCCTTGTCCGAATACTCATAATAATCTAAGTATAGCATCCTTATAACCAGACCCAAATGGAATCTGCAGATTTTCTTTCTTTTTTTTTTAGTTTTCAGTGGTAATCCAGCATTAAAAAAGAATTTAGTGTACTGTTTTTCTGCTTGGGGTGGAGAACAGTTTTTATTGATTTTTTTTTTTTTTTTTAATCTTTCTTTTATTTCTCCAGTCAAATAGTTTTTGTGTTATTTGTCCAATTGTGTTACAATGGAGATCAATTCAATTACTGATTACATTACAAATTACATGTAAAAGCTGACAAAACAATCTCTTCCATTAACCCCGATCCAGGGACGTATACTTTGTATCACGGTGCTGCATGGATATCTGTTGGAATTTGGACATTTCACAGATCTTTGTATACAATTTGTTACAGGATGAGTGTTACAATCATGTTGTGACGATTGCAATTCTTCACTTTAGTGATTTGGCATGGTTTGGATCAAGTTTAGTTAAAGGGACCTTTCTTAGCTGGACTAAATTATAAATTTTTTTTATTAACTATGTTTGCTGTCACTTTACAGCAGCGGTGTCAAACTCAACATCTCTAAGGGCCACACTGGAAAATGAGAATCACATCCAGGGCCAGACATGTACAGTTTATAGACATGCTTCTATTTAATCAAAAAAGTTAAATATTTTGAATCTATTATTGCATGTCTCATGTAGTCTTCTCACTTACAGTTTGGTCGACATAAAGCCCTGAAAAAGTCAGCAAAAAAGTTTCATAGCCATCACAGAATTTTTGCATATCAAGTAAAACAAAGATTACATTTTTAAAAGCAGCGACCACACAGCCGACTCCCAGCAACCTGTTAACAGCCTCAATATGAAAACTATCTGCTTGTGGGGGAATTTCTGAGTCTCAAAGTTTCGCGTATTTCAGTTTTTCAAAACAGTTGTGAACTTAAACTGATATGCGAGCCAGATCAACATTTGTGAGGGGCAGGATTTGGCCCGCAGGCCTTGAGTTTGACAGGTACTTTACAGCCACCTGATGTTGATTTTACAGCTTTTAGGTTGCTCGATAGGTTAACAAACCCTCCAGTACCAGTAGCATCTGAACTTGTATCTTCGTATTTGCCATCTTCTTCAAAGACAAAATTCAGAAAATTAGACAAACAGTCAGTGCTTCCATATTAAGTACAGGATATGTGTTGGCAAAACAAATTCCAATATGACACAATTTCACAAATAGGCCGATATCGAACCTTCCATTTTTAAGTAAAATCATTGCTAAACAACAGTTTTGATGCCTTCCAGTCGGGTTTTCGACCACACCACAGCACTGAAACAGCTCTTGTTAAAGTCTTTAATGACATCCACTTAAACACAGATAGTGGCAAAACTTCAGTCTTAGTATTACTTGATCTCAGTGCTGCATTTGATACGGTCGACCATGACATATTACTAGACCGATTGGAAAACTGGGTTGGCTCAGTACTAAACTGGTTTGAATCCTACTTAAAGAATAGGGACTACTTTGTGTCTATAGGTAATTATGCATCAGAGCATACAAATATGAAGCTCCATTCTAGGGCCTCTTCTGTTTAACATCTACATGCTTCCACTGGAAAATTATTATTATGGAAAACAACAAAATAAGTTACCATAGTTATGCAGACGACACACACATTTACATAACCTCATCGCCAGGGGACTATAGTCCAATACAAAAACTGAGTAAGTGCATTAAACAAATTAATGACTGGATGTGCCAGAGCTTTCTTAAATTAAATGAAGATAAAACTGAGGTGGTTGTTTTTGGAGCAAGAGTGAGAATGATTAAAAGTCAGCACTCAGCTTCAAACAATAATGTTAAAAACAACAGACAAAGCCAGAAATCTTGGTGTAGTCATGGACTCAGACCTGAATTTTAACAGCCACATTAAGACAATAACAAAGTCAGCCGATTATCACCGTAGGAATATATCAAGGGTTAAAGGACTTATGTCTCAGCAGGATTTGGAAAAACTTGTCCATGCTTTTATCTTCAGTAGACTTGACTACTGTAACGGTGTCTTTACAGGTCTCCCTAAAAAATCAATCAGACAGCTGCAGCTGATTCAGAACGCTGCTGCTCGAGTCCTCACTAAGACCAAGAAAGTGGATCACATCACTCCAGTTCTGAAGTCTCTACACTGGCTTCCAGTGCCTCAAAGAGTTGATTTCAAAATACTTTTGCTGGTTTATAAATCACTAAACGGTTTAAGGCCCAAATATATTTCTGATCTGTTACTGCACTATGAACCACCCAGACCTCTCAGGTCATCTGGTACAGGTCTGCTTCTGTCTAAACAGGAAGAAGCAGCGTTCAGTTTCTATGCTCCACATATCTGGAACAAACTACCAGAAAACTGCAGGTTGGGGGGACAGTGGTGGCCTAGAGTTTAAGGAAGTGAGTTTGGGACTGGGAGGTTTCTGGTTCACTATGGTAGTACTGGACAGCTTCCAGTATGAATGTGATCAGATTAGACTGCCCAGTACAACCAGTGGAACTGTGTGAATGTGAGGTTGTCGTTGCAAATGAGAAATTGTTCTCAATCGACTTACCTGGATAAATAAAGGTTTTAAAAAAAAAAAAAGGTCTGCCCCAACTCTCAGTTCTTTAAACTGTGAATTTTATTCTTGTATTTTATCTGTTTTTAATCTTTTAATCTTTATTGTTTTATGTAAAGCACTTTGAATTACCCTGTTGGTGAAATGTGCTGCACAAATGAAGCTGCCTTGCAATCTAAAGTTATTTTATGAATGGAATAGACATATTACGTTTTTGAATCATTTACAATCCTCTAATTGTCTCCATCTGTTGAAAGCCAGACCGAGTGTGACTCTGTTTTGCCCGTCGTCTTTCCCTTTTCTCTTTCAGTTGTTCTTGGTTTAATTTCCTTCTTTCCTGTGATGGTCCTGCCCCAGTATCAGCCAGAACTACAACAGATAACTTCTAAAATAACATTAAAATACAATTAGGCCTATATAAAGATATCTTCTGCTGCCCTTTTACCTGTTATACCGAAATCTGTGACCCGTCAGATTGTGTGACTGTAGCGCCGTCTACCTGCTGAAAATGGCCACTTTGTGGGAAAAATCGGACCCGGGCAGAGGCATTAATAAAATCTACATAAAACTAGCGTTCTTCTCACTGTTAGTCTCGTTTGCCGTTACAGGTCATTTATTATCATCAGATGGAACATTACACAGCTTCACAAACATTTAAAAGTTACATATAGTCACTTTAAGTATTACATCTATTTTTCAGAATATATTTTAAATAAAGACACTATATGGATAAAAAAATAACTTAACACTTATTAGATTATAACTACAACACGTACTGTATAAACAAATGTTTGACTGACGGACACCGGAGCTTTGACAAGTCAAAATGTCAGCCGAGCCAAAGATCTGCAGGATGCACCGTTGCTTTGTCATGCAAGTGCAAAGCACAATGGTAAAATGCTGTTTACACACTGATGCAACTTAATTAACAATGTAATAATGTCATATATGATCGCAGTCACACGGCACAACAGGTACTTTTACCTCTAATACTTTCAGTATATTTGTAGCTAACAATACTTGGTAAAGGGCCTGTACTTGCTGTTTACTTAACTGTTGGCGCCATCTGCTGGTTTAAATCAGCATGACAACTCAACTGTCATCTAGTAGGGAGTTCTGTTATCAGAATAAAGGAAAGCTTGAATATATTATGAACATTATACATGTGTAATACGTTATATATATGATTACCATTGTGGATTGGGGGGGTACATTAGCTTTAGTACTGCACACTAAAAAGTCAATTACAATCTATGTAGAACTGCCCCAGTAGGGCCAGTACATCTTGTCTGATCTGCTGCTACATTGGGAACCCTCCAGAGCTCTCAGCTGGCCTGAGTCAGCTCTGCTTTCTGTCCCCAGAGTCACAACTAAACCTGGGGAAGCAGCGTTCACTTTCTATGCTCCATATATATATATATATATATATATATATATATATATATATATATATATATATATATATATATATATATATATATATATAACTCCCAGAAAACTGCAGGTCCGCTGCAGCAAACACTTCTTTTAGATCAAGGCTGAAGACTTTTCTTTTTGACGCTGCCTTTTAAATTTAAAGGAATATGCCACCTTTTGTTGAAACAGGGTTATTCACCATCTCCTCTATATTTATATAGGTGGGCAAATGCATTTTTGTCTCGGTGCATGCATTATCTTAGTCCTGCAGCGCCGCCGCTAGCTTAGCTTAGTGTAGTAAATGGAATCCTATGTTGCCAGTTAGCATGTTGTGAGTAAAAGTGAGTCAACAACAAAAAAAACCAACCTAATTACTTATTGTGGCCTGCGTATTCACAACGAGTATGAATAGCAATGCAGATTAAGACTAGACCATTTCCTAGGCAGATATTGACTTGGGACTATATTGGGACGAAGCACAGGCGAAGTACTACTACTTGGGCGCAGAGATATCACGCAGCACCTGAAAACCCCCATCTTCTGTCACCATACCGCCGTGAATATTAGCTGGCTATTTTTCCTACAGTAGACAGTGAATGGCGACGAACATGGCGGATTTTGTGAGAGACGAAGAGGATGACTTCTCAGACAGTCAAGATCCAGAAGCATAGCTCTACGAACTGAGTCTTCAGAAGAGGAGCTGCGTGCTTTGGAAATAGAACAACAGGAGGAGGAGGTTGCGATCGCTCAACAGCCTGAGGACGTGAGGATGAGAGCCAACACGATCTGGTGGTGTGAGTGTGGGGGAATATGCCAACATATGCCGACTGAAATGAGCGTGCCTACAGTTGTGTCACAGCTACCAAGGATTTCTCGCCGTTGATCCATCCTGCAGTCCTCGACTTTTTTTTTTGGTGAAATTGTTCTCAATCTACTTACCTGGATAAATAAAGGTTTTAACCCCCCCCCCCCCCCCTAGAAACAGAGACTGGATGGGTTAGTTTGTGTTGCCAACGGCTGTAAGATGAAGTAGTATTAAGAGAGACAACGGCGTGAGGACGTTGTTTGGGGGGGTGGATGGGTCAAACAACACAGGACAAGAGACAACCACACAGGAGACCAGGATTCATGTCCCGATCTAGTCCCGTGTGTCACTGAAACGTACATTTTGTAACCCCACCCACTATCTTTTCCTAAACATAACCCGTTCTTGTGCCGGGTGTCAGTTAAACGTACATCCTGACACAGAACATCAATACGCGACGCCAAGAGTCCTGACCAAGCGCATCTAAATATGACGCCAAAGAGCTAGACGCGAATCCCGAGAGCGACATAAAGTGACGCCAAGAGCCCTGACCAGGCGTGTCGAAATATGATGCTAAAGGAGACTTTTTGTGTCATTAACAAACGCCAAAGGCACCTGACAAAGTGTCACTTTTTACCACGATGGGAGTGAGAATGTGTTAGTCTGACAGCAAGGTAAAGTGCTGAAAATATTCCAAATATAGCGTCCACTTTAAACTGATATAGATGCTTTTAACAGTCCCTCCAGAAAAACGTGATCGCATAATTCAATGCATAATCAGCGGGGCCGCATTTTTTCAAATACGCCGTACTTTCGCCGCATAAATTGCCAATTTCTGCGCAAAATATGCTGGGCTCGCATGATTTCATAAACCTGCATTTTCGTTGCAAAAAAGTCACATATATCTTAGCAGAAAGTTGAAAAATGTTGCGTTTACTTCACACAAGAGCAGCCATTTTCCCCTGTTGCCATGGGAACGTTATGAAGTGACGTTATGAAGTGACGTAATTACGCGATGTAAACATCAATCGAAAAGCTGCAAACCCCGCGATGAAGCCATGATGAAACTTTTTTTGCAAGTTCATCACATAAAACTGCATAAATATCCTGCATATTCCATCACATTTTTTAAGAAAACGTGCCGCATAATCAAGGATTTTTGCCCGCAACAATCAAAAAAACTCCACATTTTTCTGGAAGGACTGTTTTAGGTGTCTAAAATGTGTTTAGCTGCTGCCCCCGTCCACAGCAGGAAGTTGCTTAGCTTCCATGTCTGACATTCCAATCTATTGAGCAAGGGCATCGTCGCTGCACCGGGGGAAGCGTGGTTTAAAGAAATACACACATGCTAGAGCATTTTCCCCTCCCTATCCCAGGATAGATAAGTGGTGTGGCAATGCAAGACTACTTTCTCCTAACTGGGAGCAGGCCAACCTCCACCTACTGTAGCTAAAACGGTAGTCTATATCCACAACGTTTCATTTTCCGGATTGTTCCGTTGCTGCCAGAAATTCTGCCGGATGTCTCTCTTTTAGGCCAGATGTCCGTCCCCTTCTTCTGTCTTTGTGTTGGCGTTCTAACCTCTGGTGGATGTGTGAGGACTATGGTTAACTGCTCCTCAGATCTCTGCAGGGTAAATCCAGACAGCTAGCTAGACTATCTGTCCAATCTGAGTTTTCTGTTGCATGACTAAAACTACTTTAGAACGTACACATGTTCCACCAAAACAAGTTCCTTCTTGAGACTATTTAGCAGAGGCACCGTGGCTCCGTCCGGAGCTTAGCCCCGCCCAAGACGATTGTGATTGGTTTAAAGAAATGCTAATAAACCAGAGCACATTTATCTACCTGTGCAGCGCTGTGGAGGAAGGTCTGGTAACTCAGACAACCCCACTTCAAAACATCTGAACTAACCCTTTAAGTATTCATCTGCAATTTTCTGCAGTGGTCCCAGTAAAATTTGTTCCTAAAGTGTACTGAAGTAGCGTAACAGATTACATGGTTTAGCTTAGTTTGAGTCAAATATTTTAGGACTGTTCTGATTTCATAAATTCAACAATATATATATATATATATATATATATATATATATATATATATATATATATATATATATATATATATATATATATATATATATATATATATTAGGCTCAGTGCTCAGATTAATATTCTAAGTGTCTGACAACATTATGGAAAGAATATCTAAGGAGTTCGACCTTTCTGTTAAAGAGTAAGATCCTTTTTTTAAACATAAAAAGTCTGCGAAATTAGGTTCCCTTAACCCACCAGACTCCATGTAAATAAACAGTACTTTTAGCATCATAAAACACACTTCATCCAAAGTGGACAGAGACAAAATAAAACTATGAAAAGGCATTTTGGGTTGTCTTTCCACTTTTCCAACCATCACAGCTCTAGTTTTGGTTGAAATAAACACATAGTTTTATAGTTTTTTTAAATGGAGTCTGGTGGGTTAAACACTAGCAATCCTTGTTTCTGGTTAAACAAAAGAGGTTCGAAAAAGGCCTAGCTTTGGGATAAAATAAGCAATACTTTCAACACCGTAAAACACACTTCAATCAAAGTCGACAGAAAGCTCAAAAGCCGTCTTGGTCCGTCTAACCTCTCTGGTTTGGTTGAAATAAACCCTTAATTCACCTATTTACATGTGGAAATATGCTGGCTCTATACACGCTAAAAGTCCTGATTATTTACATGGAGTCTGGTGGAGTTTGGTGATGGTGATTTCGGGGCTGTTTCATGTTAAACTAAAAGGATCTTACTCTTTAACTAAAAGGTCTATCTCTGTAGGGATCCATCCCATAATGTTGTCAGACTCTTAGAATAATAATCTGTCAGCGGCAAAAACAGAACTTTAAGTGGACCAAATTGACGATGCACATTGCCCTATAGCAGTGGTTCCCAACCTTTTTTCCTTGGCGCCCCCCCTACTTATGTCTAAGAAACTACTACTTAAGAAAAGCTGAGCCCCCCCCCCCCTTCCGAAACCGGAGTTGAGGTAACTCTCGAGATAGAGCCTTACTTTCTTTTTTGATACAGAGGATTTATCAGCACTTTTACGTTTCTCCGCCATGTTTCATTCATAAAATAGTGATGTTGTGGTGGCAGGAAAGACGAGGATGATAGCAGCTAACAGCTAACAGCTAGCATCTAGCAGCTAGCATCTAGCATCTAACAGCTAACAGCTAGCAGCTGACCTGATGACAGCAAGGGTCCCAGGTTAAGAGGTCCCGGAGGTTTGGCCTACTAAGTAGCCTGCCTACAATTTTAAGCGAGAACAAAAATACATAGTTTTTATACAGACTTTTGTATACATTATATATTCTAGTGTATTATCATAATTTGTTTAACATGTGCAAATATTTTTCTTTTACCTCAACCTCAAACCAGATAAAGACTTGCGCACCCCCTGTGATCTTTGCCGCCCCCGGGAACCACTGCCCTATAGGGTTACATTGTAGCCCGGACTGCAGCTACCGGTCACAGCGTTCTCACTTAATACCAATTTACCGATTTTAAAGATTGTTGTTCCCATCAGTCACAAAAACTAGCATTGAAGCTAACATGCTCATCTCAAAGATATACTGAAATCATCTGTCATGTAAATACAGGAATAGAACATTGGTGGAAAAAGCAAGCTTATTGTGGTTGATGCTCTCCATGAACCTTTCATGTTAATGTAATGTAGTTCTTATCCAACAGTCAACACACTCATTTAACCTTGGAAAGGTTCCCAAGCATGAATGTCTGTAGATACATTTAGCAGCAAACAAACTAAAAGACCAGAAATAAACAGATTAAAATAAATTAAAACGTGGAATGAGAACTTTTACAGAATTTAAAAAACGAGATACAGCTAAAGATCTGTTCATATTCAAAATGTCGCACAGTCAAGACAATGTGATTATTTAGTTTCATAATTAATATGAATTAAACACATTAGGTGGGTGCCGTGATTGGTCAACGTACTGTGGGAATTTGCTTAATGAGTAAAAACTGTGGCGTCAGATTTATGTCGTATGTCGCGAGCAAGATGAAACATGCTCCAGAGCAAATTATACTATTTCACACAAAAGCACATCTGCCATACACGCTCTGACAGGTAAAGGTTGGTTTATACCAGTTATGAAAATAAAGGATTTGTTTTATCATAATGCAGATAATGTTCAAGGCTAATTTAATATGACTTCCATACTGTATCCAAAGGGTTTTTTTTCAAAGTAAATATGATTTGAGAGGTATTTTCAAGTTTACTTTATAAAAAGCAAACAAAGAAATTAAAAGATGTATTTCTATTGTCAGTGTAAAATTATGGAACAGTGCCAACATACATTTTTAAATGTGCAACTCTTTGTGGTTTTTAAGAAAATGGTTTGTAATGTTATTTTAGAGGGTTACAAATGTGGTTAATTTTGTTATGTTCCTTTACTTATATCTTATATCTTTTTTGTTATGTTTTTTATTCCATTTTCCTACGAGGTGGGTAGATTTAATAAAGCCTAATCACTATTTACTGTTTGAGTAAGATAATTATTGTTTTTATGATGACAACTACTACTACTACTAAAACTACTCCTACTACCCGGGTGAGACACCGTGGCGCGGGCATCTGTAGATGGAACACAAGGTTTGTTGCAGTATGCTCCGGAACGCCTGGCGGCTTTAACACAATTTGTTTTTGTGGATAAGCAAGAAGTCAACCAGAACGGAAGAACATCACCAGAAATGGGTCATTACCCACCATGGCTACACTCGCTGCACTGGAGCTCCTCTGTGATGGTAAATGCTAGATGCTAGATTGGATCAGCTAGATGTGTCGACGTAAAAGGACGTGCTTCGTGGCCCGCCTTATTCTGCCTCTAAATGGCTTACCCTAGAATTCTTACCCTAACCCTAACCCCCTAACCCTGGAATTCTTACCCTAACCCTGATATTCTTACCCCAACCTAACCCCCTAACCCTGGTATTCTTACCCTAACCAGCCCCACTCCTCTTGCCTAAACCTAACTACATTGATCATTCTGGCAGAATCGATTTAGGATATACCCTCTGTGATAGACGCATTGTGAAGCCGAGGCGTGGACGAGGAAATGCACTTCAGCTCACTTCCACATGTCCGCTCCCCGTTTTGATGAGCTGCTGCATCGCTTTGATCCGTACATTCAACATGGAAGGACCCACAGCAGCCCGGTCAGTTTGCAAGAGAGACTGGCTCTGACTTTGAGGATCCTTGCATCTGGGAGTTCAATCAGGAGAGACTTTGTTTTGAGTTGAGAATTATTCATTCATGCACAATAAAAAAAATGATACATGAGAAAAAGTCTTTGGCAATTGGACCCCAATGTCATTAAATTCATGTGAAGTCATATTTTAAAGGGGGTCGAGAAACTGAAGAGCGTAGGAAATCCGCCCCAATGAAGCCTAGACCGTGGCGGTGGTGGCGATGACTGAAGAGGATGCTGAGATCTGATTGGATGAGAAGAGGAGCTCAGAACCTGGCGCTGGAGATAACTGGAGGTGAACGGGGAGGAGGAGAACATTTAAATATTGACAGCAGAGATGTGATTGGCTGATAAAGATTGTGGCTAAATCTGGTTGGTTTAACTAAAAGAGTAAACGCCCCCAATCAGCTGATAAGGAGAAGCAGGAGGAGAGGGAGAGAGAGGGGGATGGGAATGAGTGAGTGATAGTCTTCCTGGCTGAACTTACACTAAGCTTCATTATACAAAACAGTGTTGCTGCTAGCTATCAATTAGACTTGACGGCGGTGGCCAATCCAAACGCACATATCCTAACAGCAGAACAGACGAGAGAAACGTATACATTCCTTTATTTACGGCGCTATCTTGCGCTACTTGTTAATAAAGACAGAAACTCTTCTTCTGCCGGTACACCAACTCCAGGCTTCCTGTAATGACAGCTGTAAATCTAGGTTGGGTTAGCCCTATTTTCCACCAGGCGCGTCTGCGTACCGGAGGTTCTTGCGGCCCCCGCGAGAAATCGCGGGCACTCAAGTCAATGCTTGATATTTCACCAGCTGCGCCACAGCGCATCCCAGAAGTGTGCGTGAAGTGGCTCTCCGCTAAAGATAGATGCCAGGTCTATTTTCACGTGAACCGCAGGGCGTCAAATAACCAAAATACCCCCCTCCCCCCCAATATTGTATGTCTCCTCTACAACACCACGGGCAACGAGAGATTCAGTTTGGAGGTAGTAAAACATAATAAACAGATCCTTTATATCAGGACAATGGCAGAAAAGAGAAGACATGGAGTTTAAATACAGGAATGGAAGGTAGTTACTAGCTTAATAAACACCTGATTGTTCTGTGAAGTACTTGTAGAGACAATAAAATCATAAAATCTGTGAGTCAGGCAACAAGACGCTCCACTTCTGAGACGCTCCCGGTGTGGTATGGCGCCTGGTGGAGCACGGAACAAAACCGGAATGCAGCTGGAACGCAGCTCAGACGCTCCCGGTGGAGAATGGGGGTAAGCGTTTGCGTATGAACGTAAAAACAATGTGGATCATTTGTCTTCTGCACACGTGCCACATGATGGTTCACGCGCACAGCTGACATTTTATAGACCAAACAAGCAATCGGTTAATCGAGAAAGTAATCGACAGATTAATTTAGCAAAGAAAATAATCAGCTGCAGCCCTAATCTACACTGTCGCCGAAAACCTGTAGGCCCACTCTCGATTGTTGAATTGGTGCTCGGGAGCATGTTTTATCGTGGCACAAATCTGACGCCATAAAAAAACAGTGAAAAGAATATCTAAATAAACTCGTTGATCTTGTTGGAAAAATAAGACGGACATGTTAAGCAGTTTGACAGGTGTCAGCAAAGTAGCAAAACCATAGCTGTGAACCATTTATTTTGTTTGTAAGTTACAAACCACATGTATGATTCTTCATTTTCATACACTCTGACATTTTGTACCTCAGAATCTCATCAATTTATCCTTTAGTACTGATGTCAATAAGGCACTTTAATTAAATGTTATGGTAACTATTAATGGATAATTTACCCCCCTGTTCTTTGCAGAAAGACATTAAAAAAGACTGTATATAGAACAGTTCATGAATTCATTATGTATCTATTAATTTAGCCCAGATCTGTGTAATAACATTACAATCTGTTGAATTGATTTATTAAGAGCTTTTAGCTTTTAAATAGTTTCTTAGCAGTGTGTTGAACGGTTTGTTTCAGTTGAAGGTGTGAGCGGTGAAATAAGGTTTTATAGTGATGCGTTCAGGTTCACGTTATTCATCTGATGTTTTGTTTAACAAAGAAATCTCAGAGACATTACTGTTCACAGTATTTGATCAACTCATCATGGCTTCTCATCACGAACCGGCCGATGGCTTTTCATTCAGCCTTCAGTAAATCATTGAACGTGACTGTAGGCCAGCTGGTTTCTGCTGAATATAACATGCAGCAGCAGGCAGAGCTCAGTTCTATCCGTCTGTGTGCGACTGATTCCAGCTGAGTCATCCCTTCCTTACTTGGGGAGTTCTATAGCTTGCGTTCTCCGGCGACGATGCTCTGGTAGATACTGTCTGTTAGAGGAATGTAGCTCTCCTGCGGGTAGTCCAACACGTAGAGAAGATCAGAGATGGTCGCGGGGTTGAAACCGCTCCGAACCAGCTGGAACTTCTGCTGCTTGAAGGTGCTCGTCATTTCCATCACCTCCTAAAGGGAAGAAACACCAGGATTCAGTCTGAAATAAATACACTTTGAACATGAACTGTTGAATGTTTGTTGAAAATTCCCGTTGGGACCTACAGTGATACATCTACAGTGGCAGTGACTACTACTACTAGGTGATTTCTCATTGCTCATAGCTATGCATGCCATTAGAGCATGCTGGCTCTAAAGCACACATTAGCTGTGTAAAGGCCTTGACACACCAACCCGATTATCAGCTGTCTGACAGTCTGGCGAGGTTGGTGACTCGAGTCTGTTTGGTGTGTTCCGTGCCGTCGTCAGTCGGAAGAGCCGTCGGCATCCATTTTGGCCGGTTTGACCTGTTGAATCGGCCAGCGGGCAGTCAGACTCAATGACCAATCTGATTGGTGGAGTGCTAGCCCTTGACTAGCGAATCAGTGCTTCTTCCACAAAAAGAAGCCTGACAACGCCAGTATCTAGCTTATGACTAGCCGTGGTATTTTCTTCCATTCAGCGAGTAATGACAACAACGATCCTTCTTGACTACTATCACCACTCTCTGATGAAAACAATGACTGACAACAGCGTGCTCTGTGTTTACGAGGTCTAGAGAGATGTTCCGTCATTTCCGGTTTTAATTTTTTGGGGCAGCAATACAGATTAGCACCGCCTGCTGCTATGGAGACGTATTACGTCTCACGCATGCGCAGAACGTACGCTCAAGACGGCGTTGCTTCGGTGTGTTCCAAGGCACTTTTTGGACCTCAGGGAGACTGATCAGTCCGACTGCCGATGGTCAGCCGTTGGGTTGGTGTGTCAGAGCCTTTAGAAACCGTTCTCCATTAAACAGAAATAGTTCCCTATATAGTGTGTTTGCCATTTTGTAGTGGTGTTCCAATTCTCCACGGTAAAAGTTCTGTTGTTGCCGCTGACAGACTCAAATTATTATATAAGTGTCTGACAACATTATGGGATGGATCTCTACAGAGATAGACCTTTTAGTTAAAGAGTAAGATCCTTTTAGTTTAACATGAAACAGCCCCAAAATCACCAAACTACACCAGACTCCATGTAAATAATCAGGACTTTTAGCGTGTATAGAGCCAGCATATCTCCACCAGACTCCATGTAAATAATCAGGACTTTTAGCGTGTATAGAGCCAGCATATTTCCACCAGACTCCATGTAAATAACCAGGACTTTTAGCGTGTATAGAGCCAGCATATTTCCACCAGACTCCATGTAAATAACCAGGACTTTTAGCGTGTATAGAGCCAGCATATTTCCACCAGACTCCATGAAAATAATCAGGACTTTTAGCGTGTATAGAGCCAGCATATCTCCACATGTAAATGGGTGAATTAAGGGTTTATTTCAACCAAACCAGAGAGGTTAGACGGACCAAGACGGCTTTTGAGCTTTCTGTTGACTTTGATTGAAGTGTGTTTTTTACGGTGATGAAAGTACGGCTTATTTTATCCAGAATGTATCTGTGGTGTAGCCAGACCTATCTCCACAGCACTCTGGCAATGTGAGACTACGCTTAGGCAGACAGTGTCACTACACTTTGCCCTAACCTTCACTCTGGACTATGCATCTGTCCGTGTCAGTGGTGTCATCCTAAACCTGTTCTGTCCTGGATGGATGGAAACTCCACTATAGTCCTCTAACGAAGAACATTCATCAACAAAATCAAGATGCAGAAACTGTGTCAGCATTAGGGCTGGGTATCGTTCAAATGTTTTCAATACCGGTACCAATACCAATACTGTGACTTTGATACCAGGTCCTGAACGATACTTTTTTCAATACCAATTTTATTGGAGAAAAGTCCCGCACACTGACCATTACGCAAGCAATAATTTATTTAGAAAAATACAACGTTTCGGTCTCAGACCTTCTTCAGGTAAATTCACACATTCACCTCAACCATAGCCTTAAATAGTTTGGTTGACCAACCAGAACCAATCAGGTCCGGCTCTTGAATGACGTCATTCATTCACAAAAGTGGCACTTCCATCACAAACCGTGAACAGCAAAAAAGCAGAAGAAATGCCACTCAGTACATTTAAAAACAATGGATAATCAGACTAATCTTGTTATAGGCTCATAATCAATACATTTTCACTAGCCCAATATTTTTCCACTCTAAATCAGAGAGGACACAGTCCATCCCAAAGTGGATCATTACCTTAGTTAAATTACATTATAACAGTCCATATGCACCTGTACAATGAACAGTTCCTGATGGTGATGAACAAACAAGGAAAAAACAAACAAACTAGGAAAAAACATCAAATTAGCATAACATGATATTGAGATTAAAGTCATCATTAAGGCCTTTTGGCGATAGAGTCTGCAAAGTAAATATCCAATATGCCTCGCGTCTTTTTAGTAGCAAGTCGTGATTGCCCCCCCTTTTTGGAAGACTGACTTGTTCGATGCCACAAAAGCGCAATGATGAGATATCATGCTTATGATCATTAAAGTGTACCGCGACCGGGTAATCCTGGTTGTTTCTGCGAATCGAACTCTTATGTTCGCTAATGCGTTGTTTTAACTGCCTTATGGTCTTACCTACATACACCAGACCACATGGACACGTTAAAATGTACACTACGTGAGTGGAGGCACAGGTGATGACACTCTTTATTGGAAAAAACTTGTTATTGTGGGGATGGTGAAAGTTCAGTGTCTTATAGGTGTTGTTGCACTGTGCACATCCTCCACAGCGGTAGTTGCCAGTAGGTAATGGGCTTAATAATCTTTGCAAAGCTCTCCTTGGCTTATATCTCGCAAAGTCCGCGTGAGCTAGAAGATCTCTGAGATTCTTCTCACGTTTGTTGCTGTTCATTGTACAGGTGCATATGGACTGTTATAATGTAATTTAACTAAGGTAATGATTCACTTTGGGATGGACTGTGTCCTCTCTTTAGAGTGAAAAATATTGGGCTAGTGAAAATGTATTGATTATGAGCCTATAACAAGATGATTATCCATTGTTTTTAAATGTACTGAGTGGCATTTCTTCTGCTTTTTTGCTGTTCACGGTTTGTGATGGAAGTGCCACTTTTGTGAATGAATGACGTCATTCAAGAGCCGGACCTGATTGGTCCTGGTTGGTCAACCAAACTATTTAAGGCTATGGTTGAGGTGAATGTGTGAATTTACCTGAAGAAGGTCTGAGACCGAAACGTTGTATTTTTCTAAATAAATTATTGCTTGCGTAATGGTCAGTGTGCGGGACTTTTCTCCGAGCTTTTGATCTACTACTTTTGATCATATCCTACGCACCTGCACGACAAAAGAGGTGTGCAGAAAAGCTTTCTTATGTAATACCAATTTTATAAAACAAAAGGAAATGACAACATTACATATTACGGTGCAAATCTTTTCATTTATGTCTCAGCTCCGACTACGTGAGCCGTCTCTGTGTAGCGTAGAGTTTTTCCTGCGTGTCTCTACAACGTGTAATGTTAGATCAATCACAATCACAGACATTATTAGATCTTGGTAGAAGCATGCTGCGTTCTGATTGGCTCACTGACGCTGATGAGATTTACTTCTTAGGTGTTGAAATTGGGTTTTGAATGACGAGGCATTTTTCGATACTCAATTCTTTAGAGACAATTCGATCAGTGCCTAACAGGTATTGAGTTAAGTACCCAGCCCTATGTCTCTGCTCTGTTACCTGAAGCCTTATGAACAGTGGACGAGCATACGCTGGGATTTCCCTCATCACATGCTCGAACAGTTTCTTCCCATCGAACGTGTGTCCCGGTCGTACAATCATGGCAGCCATGCCCGCTCTGCCCTCGTGCCCTGTGGACACAACATGGTTTAGACTCATCATCATTCTCCAGCTCAGGGTTATTCTTCATCAGGAATGGTAACAGCACTTAGCGGGAAATGACTGCAATAATAAAGTTATTATATGTGGTACAGTATTAGGGGATGATTATTCTGAAAACACCTATACTGGAAGCTTCCAAAGGCTTGTTGGCTGATGGAGATGAGCAGACTTAAACAAACCTTGTATTTCCACTCCGTATACATTGACTTCTTGGATAAAATCCACCAGCCCAAGAGTCTCTGTTACCTCTGTCGTTGCTACATTTTCACCCTTCCACCTGAAGTCAGGGAAACAAGATGATGATTAACAAGTGTTGTGTCCTAAATATTAAAAAAATGTAATTAAAAACAGTGCAAGTGTTGCAGCCAGAAACACAGGGCGATGCTGGAGCGTGGTTCCACTTGTCACGACTGTATGTGTTCCCTCTCTGACGTCCGCCTGCAGCTGATAAACTTCCACCGTCTTGCTAACAATTGCTGAGGTCTTTCAGAACCATGTTTTGTACTGTGGTGTCTATTTTTTATTTATTTATTGTATTCCTACCACAGGCAATACAACCTTTTAACACTTCACAAACATAGGTTTTACTTACATCTTTATAACTACTATTTAAGTAGTAGTACATTTTTATTCCCAATTTGTATACATGTTTGTACATTATTGTTCTTCTTTTGAATAGTTGTTCTTGTATTCTATTTATCATTTATTGTATATTCTGTATGTGTGCTCTGTGTGTATATTTTGCTGCTGTAGCACTGAAATTTCCCAATTTGGGATCAATAAAAGTCTATCTAATCTAATCTATTGTCATGAGTATGGTGAGCAGGATAACTTTTCCTTTGGGGAATATAAAGACTATCTATCTGTGTTCCAGAAGCATTACCTTTAGTGTGTACTGCAGCTGCCCTTACAAAGTGTGTACTGTTGCATGGCAGAATGCATACTGTTGGGACATACTACTTCACCCTAACATTGCACCGTAAACTCTCTTGCTCATATATCATATATCCAGACCTGGTAAATGGCCACATCTTTCCAGAGTTTCTGTTATAAATGTGTTGTCTTTAGGCTGAACAGCACCATAGGGATGGACTCCTTAACCCTTGTATTGTCTTTGGGTCAACTTTGACCAAAGTTTTTAATATCAAAAATATGGGTTTCTTTCAAGCAAATTGCCCAACAATAACATAGATGTACATTGTATGGAACCCAAACAACATTTAAAAAAATATATATTTCCATTAAATGTTGGGTGTTTTATTCAATTTTATAGCATATACATTTTTTTAAATGGTTTCAAAACCGTATCTTAACTAAACTTTGACAGTCAGTGATGCACTCGACATCCTCTGATCTTACCTATTAGTCAAAATAATTCATAATTTCTGCTTTTTTAACTCAAAAATTTGGTTTAATGTCATATAAATTAGGTTTATTGATCATGAATTTAAAAAAACGTTAAGGAAGTTAAAGTGATGTTTGGGAGTAATTACACCCTAGGCTGCGTTGCACCTTGACCTCGAGCCAAACACCCCCCCATAAGCTTTGTTCCCTTGTTATAACGTTGGTGGAGTTAGCATTATCAGCTGGTTAGCTTAGTGCAGGCGCTAACGGATCCACGTTTGTATCTCGTAAATTACCCCACTAATAATGCCTGGAATGATACCAAACTTCTACAGTAGTACAAATAGTTTCTGTACTTACAAAACGAGGCATTAGGAAGTTTGTAACTACACTAGAAGTATATTTAAATAACACTTGCCTGATGGAAACTCCTCTCGGCTACTACCGCGCTATCGCGAGATCACGCACAGAGCACATCATCTATTGCTTTTAAACCGCAGCAGGGATATATACAACTGTGTGGCATCTTGTCCTATCGCCTCACGCTGCAGTAGCTGCTTCTGCTGTTCACTCACTTCTTGATTCTTCTTTACCAGTAGTCTCTTCCAGCAATACATGTTGTGCTCTGTGCAGGATACAAACATGGATGCATTAGCACCTGCACTAAGCTAACCAGTTGATAACGCTAACTCCACCAACGTTATAACAAGGGAAAAAAGCTTATGGGGGGTTGTTTGGCTCGAGGTCAAGGTGCAAAGCAGCCTAGGGTGAAATTACTCCCAACCATCACTTTAAGAAGTGACAAAAAAAAGCATTGAAAAAAAGGGACAAAAACGTCGGAAAAAGACCCTCAAAATAAAGAAACCCTGAAGGACAACAAGTTCATGGTCGATGGGAAGACAACACGAGGGTTAGAGGTGGCGGTGTACGGTTGGTACCAACTGTACCTGAAGGTGTCTCCCACTCGGTCCCTGAAACAGATGAAGCCCTCCTGATCTTCAGCCATGAGGTCGCCCGTGTTAAAGTAGGCGTCTCCCTTCACAAACACGTTTCTCATCAGCTTCTTCTCCGTCAGCTGCTTGCTCCCAGCGTAGCCAAAGAACGGGCTGGTGGCGCTCACCTTGGACAGCAAAAGCCCCGTCTCGCCTGAGAAGAGACATGGGACGGAAAGTCTCACATCAATACACTATTATTGTCAGGTGAAGTCAACTTTCAAAGAACAACAAGAAAGGCAATCCGGTTGTGGAAATGTTCTTTGAGTTGCACTCTTACCCCTTTCTACTCGCTGACAGAAACCATTCTGATCTGTCACTGGTTCATCTTTCACCATGTCATACTTTATCAGATCATACTTGAACAGGAGCTACACCAAAAGCAAGAGAAACAATCATTGCATTGGACAGTGGCATTACAACCTAATCTAACTAATGGAACAATCACCACTAATCAGCGTCATGTTACCAGATATTTTTCACAGCACACATTTTAACACTGACTGGACAGCAGGCCTGGGTCGCTGAGAGATTCAGACCGTTTGATAACCTTCAGCAAAAACATCACGGTTTCACGGTATTGCAATTACAGCTTTAAGATGTAGTATTTTGAAATGTCTGGGTAAAAACAACAACTTTATTTCAATCAAACACAGGACTTTCAATCAGTTAGTCAACCTTTTTTTTTTAATTTAGCAGTTTCCCCGACTATGAATTTTCATAGTCAAATCAGAATTGTCCAGTCTTGCCTATCATCGACTGATCCTTGAATCACGTGGGTGGGGGGTGGGCGCTGTAGGTCACAGTTCATGGAAAGTGAAACTTAAATCTGTCATGGGGCGGTTGGATGTATTTACTCACATTAAAAAGATGTATTAGGACCATTGACATATATATAATGGACCAACAGATCCCGTTGCTCTGGACGGAGACCAGTGAAGGCCATTAGAAGCAGTTTTTCGGTGATGGCTAGCGTTACTGCACAGACTCCAACTGAGAGAGACGACGTAAATGTGACGTGAGCAACCTGTCTGAAAGTTGGAAGTCTTCTGGTAGCTGTGCCAAGAGAAATCTCAATCATTCCCAATCTAGCAGAGATGGAGAGCGTAGGTATATGTAAGGAGATAACATAGGCACAGGCTAATTATTGATCACTAAAATGCTAGTTAACATTAGTAATTAAACTTAAACAGCTAATGGAAGTCAAAACTGCCTGAGAGCTTCTCCTGTACCATACGGTAATTCCTCTACTATGCGACAGTAAGTCTCGTGGTTATGACACAATCATTAGCCTATTTTTATAAAAACGTCTGCTATGGAGCCATAACGTGAGGTACAAGGTAATGGAGCCTTTTATACATTGTCGTGTTTCTTTAGAAATAAACAACGGACAAATAGAGTCTTTAAACGCTTCAGATGTAAAGTTATTCTCTGTCAAAGTGACGTCAAAATGAATGGCAGTCAATGGGATGCTAACGGGAGGTGATGGCTTTGTAGCATAAAAATGGCGCCATAGGGTCTTCGCGGTCCGAGGAGAAGCTTACCCCCTTGATTAGGGCGCCCGGATAGCTCAGTTGGTAGAGCGCGCGCCCATATATAGAGGTTTACTCCTCGACGCTGCGGCCACGGGTTCGACTCCGACCTGCGGCCCTTTGCTGCATGTCATTCCCCCCCTCTCTCCCCTTTCATGTCTTCAGCTGTCCTGTCAAATAAAGGCCTAAAAATAAATAAATAAAAAAGATTTCTGAAAAGCCTCAAAGATTCGCGACGAGAAGAAACCGATTTAGAACGTTGCAGAGGTCAGAACCAGTCAGGAGGCGCAACGAGCGCCCGCCAGCACAGTATATGGTGGAGTGACCTAGAGAGTGACTGAAGAGAGCGACCGTCGTTAAAACAGAACAGTGAATCAGAGAAGTAAAACGTTTTCGCCGTGTCATCACTAGAAATGCAGCTGTAGCAAGCATCTTACTATCACTATATTTAGACGCAACAGATGATATCCAGCTTTAGAAAAAGCCTGGAATTTAGAAGTTAGGAAGGAAGTACAAAGAGTTGTTGCTATGGAGATGATACACCATCTCGTCTCATTGGTGTAAACTAGCAGCTTTCAGGATGCTGCAGACCGGCGCGTTGCAAGGAGCTGCAAGTTCCAACTCGTCTCGAATATTCGGTCTGATCTGGACTTTACGCCTCTGCGAAGATTTCTTTCTCTTTCAATCGAAGCATGGAATATTCTAATATGCACCCCTATTTAAAAATCACCTAAGTCAAGCAACCAGCGTGTGTGGCATGGGACATTTACTACTTTCATTTCATCCCCTCTTCACTTCTTGCAGAGCTCACACCTTTAGGCTACAAAGTCCTCACCCTGTAGAAGAAGTTAGAGCGGCCCACAGTTCCGATCTTGCCAACGTGGTTCATGAAACACAGGTTTCCCTCGGTGGAGCCGTACACCTCGCACATTTGAACGTTCCCAAAGCGACTGTGGAACTCCCGCCAGACGTCCTGCCGCAGACCATTCCCGACTCCCATCCGCACCTTGTGAACCTTATCCTCGTCTGTCTGATGCGGGGAGAAGGATGGGATGACATTAGCTCAATAGATCCGACTGCTGACAACCATTTCTCAATGAACAAATGAAAAATTAGGGAAACTAATTCAATGTTAATGCACATTCTGATTAAGCTGACACAATGGGATATAGAAGGAAAATGTCAGTTGTTCCCAGTGAGGACAGAGGCAGTCAGTGAAACGTCACAGCAAAATACAGCCTGGTATGTGCTGGAAATCAGTTGCAAAAATGAAAAGAGTGTTTGACAAACCAGCTGCTTATCGATAATTCAATGTTATCAATATACCCTTCAGAGCAAAGAGAATGTTTTTTATGCAAATGAGGCTTTGTCAATTTATAAATTTCCACTTGACATTCAGGTTGAATTAGGACGTTCTTCAAGAATGATTTCTGGGTCACAAGCCGGAGGATCGAGGAGCCGAGAAGGCACGAAATTGGGAATTGGGAAAGGCCCAATGCTGAGAGGATTCCTCACCTTCTTTAATAAAGGTTTTGATTTCATTAAAGGTAATTACTTTTTTGATAATGAGGTAGTCTAGGTGCTATATAAATACTGTGAATGTATCAATATGCTCAATCCACAGAGAAATGCACACAGCCTGTATTCAGAAACTGTGCCTTTTAACGAGCCGTCAGGACTTCCTGTACGGTTGTGATGTCACAAATGTACTATACATAGTTAGAAAGTTCTGCTACAGTGCTGTAAGTCATTCCCCGGCTGCAATGACGGTGCAAAAACACAGAGAGTGAAGATGCTGAAGACCCACTGACCAATCAGAGCAGACTGGGCTTTTTCTGGAGGGGGGCTTAAAGAGACACGCGCTAAAACAGAGCGTTTTAGACAGAGGGGAAATACAGTTATATTTAGAACAGTTCATTCTCGGACTCATTATCAAGTAAAATGATGTTTGGGCAAAGCTACAGACGATGCCTGGTGCGTTTGTGTCCTCTGTGATGAGTTTTGTGGTATTTGCACATTGTGCATAATGAGCGCATACAGGCAGTAATTGGTCCTCACGCTTGTGTGCACACATTGACTTTGTGAAAAAGTGCTTATGTGCTGTTTGTGTCCACATCTTTAATTTGCAAATCAGTGTTGAGGACAGCATGGCCAGCCTTCCACCCACACAGTCAAACAGAGGGACAGGGGACAAA
The DNA here is from genome assembly GCA_023566125.1 of Zingel zingel. NCBI lineage: Eukaryota > Metazoa > Chordata > Actinopteri > Perciformes > Percidae > Zingel > Zingel zingel. The sequence continues at coordinate 4,350,721 of CM042329.1, read as the reverse complement.
GAGGACTTTGAGTCCAGCCTCAAGACAGGATGTCCTGGGCCCTCACACTGTGTGTGCGTGCACGTCAAAGTGTCCACCATGGGAGTACACAAACATGAAAACAAAGACCCTGCTTGTCCTTCTGCCACAGTTGTGCACAACTTTACTCCCGTGATTCACAAGTAGCAGTGATTGTAAAGAAGCCTCTCTACAGAGAAAACAAGTCTGCCTACGGTGAAAGGCATTGAGGCTTTTCCCGTTGCTCAACTCTAACTCACTTACTCTATGTGTGAGTGAGTATGTGTGTATGTCCCTGTAACTTGCTGCTTGCAACAGAGTAATTTCCCAATTTTGGGATCCATCCATCCATCCATCCATCCATCCATCCGTCTGTCAGTCCGTCCGTCCGTCCGTCCATCCATCCATCCATCCATCCATCCATCCATCAGTCCGTCCGTCCGTCCATCCATCCATCCATCCATCCATCCATCCATCCATCCCACAGGGCATATTGTCATTTAGGAAATTAACCAGAAAGGAAGCATTTTGTTGCTGTCAGTATGTCCATGCAGAAAGAGGCAGGATGTAGTTTTTGCAAGAGGTTATTGCCACTCCCATCTGAATGGGAACAGATTACCTTGGGCTGGTTGCAGAGGTATCTGCAGAGTTCACCAATATACTGGAAAACAGTAACGTCATGTTTCCTACAGTCCTTCCAGAACTGGGAGGCCGAGAACTTCTTCTTCAAGATGCAGGTCGCACCTGTCATACAACAGACAACAACTTCATTACATTCATTATTAAAGGATACAATTCACATTTTCAACACTAGGTACATATACTCCATAAATATAAATATGAACCTTAAATCAGATTTATAGATATAGTTTTTCACAATAACAGCCAATCACAGGCATTATTATATCTTGGTAGAAGCATGGTGCATGCTGATTGACTCACTGACGCTGATGAGACTTACTCTTTGAGGTATTGAAATTTGGTGTTGAATGAAGGAATTTTTCAATACTCGATACAATGGAGGCAATCAGGTCGGTGCCTAACAGCATCAACGTCTGGACCCAGCCCTATTGTCAACAGTATGTTTAACGAGTGTTGCTGTAGAGCTTTGTGTCACTATGCAGCTCCGTGGACTGTTCAAATCTTGTGATCTTTTGAGAAGATCAATGCACTCACAATACAATGCTGAGGAGCAAAGTGTTGACCCAACACATTTAAAGGCAAAGTGTTTATAGCTGTTAACATATACATGCTGCAGGTCAGTCATTTTCATAGGTAACTCATTTAAGTACACATTATTTACCAGTAACTGTAACAGATTACAGTGCAGGGTTTCACCCAATGTATTGCCAGCCTGGTACCCCACCAGGCATAAGCCACTGGTGATAACATTCTGATAGAATTTTTATCTAGTTTTTTAAACTACAGTTACAGTACAATGTGGCGGCCCGGTTGGAAACTTAGACAAAGTCCTCTCCTGTAGCTCCTGAATTGGCTGTTAGGCCGATGAAGGCCGACGCATGGCGACAGTGCAGGACACACAGCACAAACTCGGGCGACGGTCACCTTGCTGTGTCAGGGCCTTAAGCCATGACTTCTTGTTTCCTGTTGTGACTCACTTTTTTCAGCTCACCTTTTTCGTCGGTGTAAAAGTGTGACTGTATTTCACTAGAGAGGATTCCAACAGCGGGACGTACAACAGTCTGCCGCTAAAGCTATGAGCTAACAGACTCAAACTAGCTCTATGGTCACAGCTGTTGTCTGAAAAACACCACAGATGGGACTAAATGTTGCATTTACTTAAAACTGGTAAACCTTGTGGTGCATTCAAAGTTATTGTAAAATACCCTTTTCGCACCTGTTTTTTTTTTCTTTTAACAGCAATTTATTGGTGAAAGAAGTAATTATTGTTAAAAGTAATTGTTATTACATTTTTAATAATTGTTTAAATCTCCTCCTTTTTTGTGCTGATCCAAACATTGATCTGATCCGTGACTCAAAACATTGAAATGACCCGTGAGTTTTGTGAGCCGTTGCACCCCTATTTGAGAGGGATGGGAAATTATACTGCAAGCCATTATCTCATTGTTTCATTATTAAAATGTGTGGTACAGTTACATAAGAAATGAATTGGTCCAAATATAGGCAGTTTAAAACATGAAAACTGTATTGTCAATTTCGGCAACCAAAAGCTGATGCCTGGTTGCCAAGCCAGCAACCACGTTAAAAAGTTAGTGTTGAGCCCTGTACACAAACTCACAGTGCCACGAGTGTCAGACCTGCAGCTCTGGACCCAACTTTAATCTATGCCAGCTATTGTCTTTCAAATCTACAGGAGCTGTCATTTCCCTTGCCTGTAGGTGGCCACATGTCTATATGTGCAGGTCTTTCTTTCGACAGCTGGTGAAGGTTGACAGGTGTACACCGGTTGGACAACAACAGAACAGCTAGCCCCATGTGTCTAAAACTATCAGGACACCAGCCTCCCCAAGGTTTGTTAGCACAAGCTGTCAGGACGTTGACCTCTAGCAGTAAAGGGCGTTGAACTGTTAGCTTTGCTAGCAGTTGGAACAAATGCAGAAGCCAATAATTCATCTATAGGACAGCTGATTGTACTTTTGCTGCTTTCCCAAACCATTACAAAACTGTAACACTACCTTTAACATCATTCTAAATCAGCTGCTGAGATAAGCAGTTTCTACCATAGTGTCATGTAGTTTAAACCCAGACATGAAGGCTCATACAGTGGACCGTTCTATGTAGAGGGCAAACACCGCAACAATGACCTAAAAACAATCATATTCTCCATAATAGTCTCCAGTGTCCACTTCCTGCTCTAAAGCCTCTAATTAAGCCGCAGGTCCTCAAAGGGGACACATTGTTTGGCAGTTACACTGTCTGCTCAGTGGACAGCATGCTCAGTGGACACTGTCTTCAGTGGACACCGCGCTCAGTGGACACTGTCTTCAGTGGACACCGCGCTCAGTGGACACTGTGCAGGCCTGAATACCAGAAGATTGCTCCCCTGTATCTACTCTAACATGAAACTCAATCATCTGACAGCTATGTGCATGTGGCTGGGCTACATTCATGCAATGAGGACACATGCCTTCATATCATTATATCACTTACAAGTTTAAAAAAAGGTCATTTGAAGTTCAAAAGATAATTAATATGTATTTCTGTTTCTATTTCATGCATCGCAAATGAGCTCTGACCCTTTGAAAATATTCTCCAACTAAGACCATCAAAATGTCGTTAGATCATTTATTTTGTAATTTTACATTCGTCCAGGAGGAAAAAAATGAGAAGACCTTTCTTGCTCTAGACTTTTCTATTGTCACAGTTTGTATCACTCAATGACATGAAGCCTGCATGCAGTCACTCAATAAAATGTATTTCTGTCAAGGCGGTGGTTTTTCCTGTTTATTGTTATTTCAATCCCTGTTGTCTGTTTCGTGGTTGTGTGTTACCCGTGTTCTTTCTGTGTTCTGTTTTGTTTCCTAGTTCCGTCCTTGCTTAAGTTTCCTGTCTTACTTTGTAGTGTTAGGCTGACGTTGAAAAGTCAAAAAAGTTACCTCCTACGTCCTTTCCTAACCACACAAACGTCATGAGGTCAAGGAAAGGTGTGAAGGAGAATTCAAAAGGAATTAGGAAAAGCGAACCACATACTGCAGTCTGCAGTATGTAGTAGGAGAGTTCGAAAACGGCCCTTGTCTTGAAACACAAAATGTCTTGTTTTACTTCCTGCCTTGTGTTTTCCCGCCTCTGTGATTGTCGTACGTGTTCCACCTGTTCATCAGCCCTCATGTCACCTGTCCCTCGTTACCTCGTGTAGTTAGTCTCTGTGCTTTCTTTGTCTGTTGTCCAATCGTTGTCATTACATGTGTCTTTTCCAAGACATTCCATGCGACTCTCCCTGAGTAGTTTTGTTCCTTGTGTTTTGGGATTTTCCTTTTGCCAGTTTTCTACCTGCTTGCTTCAGGACACTTTCTGTTGTAGCCAGTTTTACTTATTAAACCTTCGAAACCTTACGCTGCCTCCTCGTCTCAACTCTGCATTTTTGGGTCCATGTCTGCACAAAACCAGACAGTTTCATTATTACCCTCTGTTGGTGTTTGTTTTAACATTAGAGAGGTTGTGTTCAGTATTTGGATTATTGTGGCAGCATACGATATCATACCCACTATACGATATCATCACAATACTTATGTCACAATACTTTATTATTGCTATTTTGAACATATTGTGATTTTCTGCGATATATTGGAATTTATTACCTTTTCTCCAACTTCAAATTGCGTCCCCAAAGGAAAACTTTGCCAACAACGATTTTATCTAAAACTGAACCATCCACTGGACTGTATCAACTACTGCAAATATTGTCCAACACCACATATAGGCAGCAAAACTGAAACTCTGTGTTATAACAAACTATGATAGAAAAGCCCTAAGTGTGTAGAGAAGCTCAGAATATATCAGCTGGCCATGTGTTGAATTTACTCCCACAGAACAGAAAGGAAGCTTTTGTTTGTTTGTCGGCTTGTGTGAAGGCTCATCACGTTACCAGCTACATTAAGCTACGCTATCTTAGAACCCAGAGGTGTCTACTACAGTTCTGGCAAAGTACGCTATAAGATCTAACCATGGATGTAAAATAAAACCCTGACACAGGCTCAAGTTGTTCTGGTTTTGTCTGAGGGCTGCCAAGCAGACATATTGTGAGGCCTACCTAGCTTTATGGTTCCTCCTATACCGATCAAGGAAGCGGCGCTGTGGTAGAGCGGCAGACAGATGTACATCACATCCTCTTGAGTTGCTCCAAACGCCCAGAAGCCTGCTGCTGCCTTCAGGCTCTGCAGGTGAGTGATGACCGCAGCCTTGGGGAGCCCTGGGAACAGAAAATACATCATACTGCTTTACCCATACTTTCTGTCCATTTCAAATGCATTGCTGCCAATGTTAGCATGGGGAGGGAGTACATAGCCATGTGCAGCATGACAATACAACAAAGTGTCATGCAATGTGAAATTTAATTGTAATTCTACTAATATTATAGTAGTTTTGTGGCTGCTCCTGAGAAGACACACCTGGCTCCAACAATGATAACAAGAGAAAAGTACATTGACGTGTAGTCATGTACAGTTGTCCTTTCAGTCCTTTCAGGCCCCTAATAATATCAAACACGTTTGATTTTGTCTGAACGTCCAGACAGGAAAAAGACTGACTGGGACTGAGCTTTATGACCTTACACTAAACGATGGAGACGACGGGAGCGCCCAACTCTAGCAAGACTCTCAGGATTTTATTACGATATAGGAAAATAATATGTGACAATGGAATCGCTTGAAAAGTCGTTTAGTGTAACGTCGACAAAAGACGACAAAGTATAAGAGCTCCAAATTCAGAGTAAGGAGACAGGTTTTGGGATGGATGGCTCAAACACAGACAGGCCTTTCACTCAGGAGACCAGGGATCGTGTCCTGGGTGAAACCAAAAGTCAGCTGTCATTTTGAAATTTACCAGGTTTTAGTTTATGGACCTTAGTCTGTGACGCAATGACATCTGTGACATAACATTACATCCTCATTTAAGTAGTTTTACGTGACACATTGTAAGCCAATCACTGTTTTCTTTTCCTTCTTTAACAAAAACAAAAGTTGTTAAGTAACACACTTCTAGAGACAATATATCATGAGACATTTCTAAAAACTGATAGTTTTCTAAGAAGTGAGTCTGACATGTATTTACTTTGTTATTTACTTTATTTTCTGCTTTTTCTGCTTTCACTCTGTTCTGCTGGAAACAGATATGATGTAGTCGCCGTCAGCGGTACCGCATAAACAGGAAATATTTAGCTCAATCATTGGTAAAAATTAGGGCTGTCAGCGTTAACGCGTTAATCGCGATGCGATTAAGGGCCTATGCGATGCGATACATTTTTTTTAATCGCATGCCGGCATTTATTAATTTATTTTACACTTCACTCGGCTTTGCGTCGTGCCTAACAGGCTACTATTTTGACCCTTTGCAGCACCGTTACTTATCATCAAGCTGCCACTTCCTCCTAACACATCCTGCTGCTGCAGGCTGCAGGCATGATGGAGATAGACAGCAGACATGAAATCCTGAATGGAGCTTTTTATTTTCCAAAACTCCCGGACGGCTCGTAGACAAGTCGAAAGCCATATGCACATTGTGTGTGCCTCATATGCTGGGAGGCGGCCGCGAGGAGGCCGCGAGGAGGCCGCTGGGGACGCGACTACTGGGAAAGGACGCCTCACACACCGGGAGACGGCCGCGGGGGAAGCGCAACAATAACGGGATGGCGGAGGTTGGGTTTAGGAAAAACACTACGGGGAAAGGATGCCTCACACGCCGGGAGACGGCCGGGAGACGGCCGCGGGGGACTGCAGCGGGGGACGGCCGCTGGGGATGCGCCACAATAACGGGACGGTTGTGATTAGGAAGACTACGGGAAACAAAACTCCACACGCGGGACGCAATCCCCGCTCGCCCAGGTGGAAGTCCTGTGTTGTTTTTCACCAACTGCCATGAGACTGGGCTGTCTGACCTGCCTCGTTGCCGTGGAGGGGGACAGTAGTTTTCACGGATACACAGCCTGTATGACACGGAGAAAGCAGCCACACTGGAACTGCTGCAAGGTGTTGCAAACGCTGTCTCATTAACCGGTGATCACTGGACGTCAGGGAGGAATCAACATTATTCAGGAGTTACTAAACACTAGATTGACTCTAGTAAGGATAGGGATTTTTAGTTTTTTAGTTAGGTACTTGGAGGAATTGTGCAATAATGACAGATTCATACATTTTTCTTTTGTTTACAGTAAATAAATAATTACAAATCTTAAAATCAAGTTCATAAAGTAACTTTCTTTGCATTCATTTGATTCCCAATCAAGATACACTGTTAAGAATTGCTTTCCATTGTTAATATGTACTTAAAAACTGTTCTGAAATGGAAATAATAGTATTTTAATCATGTGATAAAATATGCCATTAATCGCGATTAACTATAGAAATTCAGCGATTAATCGCGATTAAAAAAATGTATCGTTTGACAGCCCTAGTAAAAATACATAAATAAAAAATCTCAATTCTAGGGAAAAGAATTGATTTTAATAATTGTCGCACAAGAAATACCACCCCCCACCCCAGGCACAGAGCCTGAAGCCATGTGAGGATGTCACAGGGGAGAACCTGCTCTGTGTACGCTGTTACCAAGACAACCATGACACACACAGGTGGCTATAAAACAGTTGGGGGATGGATGACATTCCTGACCTATTTTATTTTGGAATTTTAAACGATTTCCGTTTTTGATTACATTTTATGAAATCTGCATTAACTGATTTTTGGGACATTTAGGAGCGGAGGAACAAGCTGTAAACACAATCTTACTTGCCACAGCTCCAAACAGTGCATACTCTTTACACATCCAGCAGACACAGGGCAACATTACCATCCCATTGATCAATGTTACCTCAACAACTATTGGTTATTATTATATCTAACAGCTGTCAAAATGAAATATTAATCCATATATGACAAGAACAACGTAACAGTACACATTATACCCTGCCAAGCAGCAGTTACATAACGTAACATACTCCACTTAACGACGACATTTTTTGATTCAGATTCTAAATCCTCTCTGAGAAGAAGCGCAGACTCACCAGTTGTTCCAGAGGTGAAGATGTAGAGGGTGGGGGATTTGAGGGAGGTGGTGGCGCGTAACTCCGCTGGTACCGGCTGGTCCGAGGCGCTAGCGATCTTATCCAACAGAGTGTGCACCCGTGTGTGCTCACTGTGGCTCGTCATGGCCCACACCTGGATGTTGTCCTCCAGCAGGCTGGGCAGGATGCCGTCCAGACTGGCCACTAAATCTGGAAGACGGCGACAGCAAGGGATACTTTGAGTTATGTTTACCAGCTGTGACAGTGTGTGTGTGTGTGTGTGTGTGTGTGTGTGTGTGTGTGTATCATCATGGGTAAATGTGGCCCTGGAGACACCTACTGCAGTGGCTACTACCACAGAGGCAGTTTTGAGTACTTTGCCAGATGTTAATATGTCTGCGGGCAAATATTCTCACTGCAAGCCAAATGCAGTCAGAAAACTTTAAAGGTGTGTAGGTGAGATCAAAATGAAGGCTGAGTCCAAAGATGGGTGTGGTCCAATCAAGGGTGCCAAGTAAGGGGGTAGAAAGTAGTGAAAGGGCCACCAGCCCCCCATTTTTTACCACTGGCTCCATTTGGCGCCACAGCTGATTGTGATCCATCAAGATTTCCACTGTTCATTTTGTCATTCCATTATGCCCACTGCTATAATTACTATTAGTCATATTCCTGTATTAATTGTCTCTCTCTCTCCCCCAACCAGCAGCAGCAAATGGCCGCCCACCAAGAGTCTGGTTCTGTCCGAGGTTTCTCCCTAAAAGGAAGTTTTTCCTCGCCACTGTTACACTAAATGCTTGCTCTTGGGGGAATTGTTTTGTCTTTGTAAATGATAGAGTGTGGTCTAGACCTACTCTACCTGTGAAGTGTCCTGAGATATTATATACTCCGATTTGACACTATAAATAAAATAAAATTGAATAGTTTTCTGCTTCTTAGCCAGCTGCTTCCTACTTCCCCCTAAAGTGTTAACTGTAAGAGTGTGCTGTAACCAAATGTTTGTCTGAGTGTGTGATGTAGAGACATCACAGCAAATAAGAAGCTAATAATCTAATTATAAATCAAGGAACCACTGCACATTTCTCCGTCTGTTCTGCGTGCTGTAGCGGCTTCCCCAGCAGGCTGAGCCCTCCCTTTTTTTTCTGTAGGATACGATTTGTATAATACTTCATTCAGAATGCTTTGACGCATATTTTTCCTTACACATATTGCCCCCCCCCCCCCCCCAGCGATTTGGTTGGATATTGCACTTAATTGTGCAGCCCTAACGCAGAATCTCTAGATTGAACCACGTGTCACGAGAGTAGCGTAAGTGAGAGCGAGAATGGCAGTTGTGTTGACTGAGTGACGTCAGTGAGTGTGAGTGAGTGTGCGAGTGGTGTCGCAGTGAGAGTAGCGTTAAAGGTGTATTATACTAGACGCTAGGGCTGGGCGATATGGAGAAAATAAAATATCACGATATTTTTGACCAAATACCTCGATATCGATCCAGCAACGATATTGTAGTTTTGACTATTGGTGCTTTCACAAAATATTTACATAATGAGATTTTTGATAAATAATCATCAGTAATGTGGATATAATGACTAAGTGGATAAAGGCAAATAATAGAACAATTACAACAACGTCTGGTAAGTTCAGAAAATGACATAACTTTGCTGTAATGCAGTCTTTAAAACCAGGTAAAGACAACACTTATGCCATATTACGATATTACGATATCCAAAATCTAAGCCAATATCTAGTCTCATATCACGATATCGATATATTGCCCAGCTCTACTAGACGCATCCAAGGTGGCGCGTGCCATCGTGACGTCAAAATGACGTAATAACCTGCCGCCGCGGAAAAGGGAGGCCTGAACGGGTTTGCCGACAACCGGATGCCATGACTCTCACAGTGACTGCAAGTCTCTCTTGTAAACTTACTGGGTTAAGATGAGTTCTTTTATGGTGAATGAAAGGCTTGATCCGACAAAGTAGATCTTCTTCATCTAGTCTGTAAAAAGAGCATCGTCGGTAACCTTTGCTCATTAGCGCCACCTCTGTTCAGGAGAAGACTGCAACTAGTGTCGCGAGCACCAGCGCGGGTATAAACAGTCACGGCGATTTCATGACGTTACATTTGTACGCGGCAGCTTGGGTGCAGTTACTGTAAAACACGCTTTAGTAAGACTGCGGCTGTGTGAGGGAAAGCGAGAGGGAAAACAGATAACAAAGGTAGCAAAGACAAATGTTTAAATTAATTAATAGCACACAATAATTCGACAAGCTTCTCAAGACACGGTGGCTTCACCTGTTGTTAATACTGCCGGACAGAGCCTCGGCCCTGCAGGGAACACCCACCCTGTGCTACCACGGTCTGGATAAATAGATAGTTAGATAAAGTTGTACTCGCCTTGGCCTACCTGCATGTGAAAACAAAATGCCTTTGACATGTCACGTTTGATGAAGAATTCATTTTTCATTTTATGAAGTTAGCGGGAGTGAGAAACACAAGGCATTGTGAGGTCTTAACATCACGGAGCTAACGTTATGTACCGAGTAACGTTAGTACAGGGGGGGGGGGGGGGTGACCCCCAATTTCCACCAACTGCGGAACGGCTGCGGATCTGCTCTGGAACAGCGGCAGAGCCAATAGGTTTCCATTTAAAGTCAATGTGTGTATTTTCACTGCCTGCAGAAAGGCTGCGTTCTGACTCCGTCCCAGCTCCAGCGATCCACAGCTCTGCAGCAATTCAGCACAGGGCAGATAGTGCAGGACAGGAAGTTGAGCACAGAAACAAAATAAAACATCCGGATAATTTTCAAAATAAAATACACCGCGCTCACGGCAGATCATATTTTCCTGCACTACACCTTGAAAACCTCATAATGGGTGGACACAGGCCTGAAACAAACTGTTGTTGTTTTTGTGGTTCTGTTTATAGAAACTATATCCTGTTATATCGCGCGATCATACATTAATTCGCGAGATCTCGTGACTTCAGCTGTCAGTCATGGCCGCAGCCGTTCTGCAACAAATACGGACCTGGTGGGTATTGAAGGACTGCAGAGCACGGAGCCGACACGCAGCGGAGACGATCTGCAGCCGGTCCGCAGTTGGTGGAGATTGCAGGTGACAGGCTGCAGCTAGGAATTGGAAGAAGGTTGGGAAATAGTTTTAACATAACTTTAAAATCAACATCCACCGAGCCCAAATGCTTATGATATCAATAGTTAGCTCGTTCTGGTTTCCTAACTGCGTCGCGAGTTATAGGAACTTAGCTGGGAGCTTCATGGAGACAGCCAGTGTTGCCAACTATTTTCCAATGAAAGTCACTAGCACCAGCTCCAAAAGTCGTTAAAAGTCGCTAGATGACGTCATACGCTCATTTACATATTTTTGACATCATTATGCAATCATTTGTATAAAGCCTAGTGGTTGTGTCAGCAAGGTAGATAGAAAGAAATATAATTCTTTAGCCAAATAATAATTATAATTATTACTTAGGTAGCCTATCTTTGAAGTAAAAAAATTTAATTCTACAATGGGAGGGAAAAAGATCGATAAAGAATTCTCAAAGAAGGCTGGCTTGCCCAGGACCAGGCCAGCTCAGTGGCGTCTTTCTCCCGTCGCGTCCTGCTGTCTGTCCCACCTACACCGGCCCCCGCACACCCTGTCCCACCTACACCGGCCCCCGCACACCCTGTCCCCACCTCCCCTTCTACCTGCCTGTACACTGTGCGCAGTGCTGCTGCACATGAGGAGAGAGGGGAGAGGCTGCTCCTCTGTCACAGAACAGGAGACTGTTTTGGCGGCTACAGGAGAGAAATACCTCGCGTGCTCGCTGGACAATACTGGCGACTTTTCTACAGAAAGTCACCAGATTTGTCGCTAGTCGCTTTTTTAAAAAAAAGTCGCTAAGGAGGTCTGAAAAGTCGCTAAATATAGCAACAAAGTCGCTAAGTTGGCAACACTGGAGACAGCTAAAGTTAATGTTAGCTGTCCTACAGCTGTCAGAGTTAGCTTAGCTGGGGTCTTCATGGAGAAGGCTAAAGTTAATGTTAGCTGTCCTACAGCTGTTAGAGTTAGCTTAGCTGGGAGCTTCATGGAGACAGCTAAAGTTAATGTTAGCTGTCCTACAGCTGTTAGAGTTAGCTTAGCTGCGAGCTTCATGGAGACAGCTAAAGTTAATGTTAGCTGTCCTACAGCTGTTAGAGTTAGCTTAGCTGGGGTCTTCATGGAGAAGGCTAAAGTTAATGTTAGCTGTCCTACAGCTGTTAGAGTTAGCTTAGCTGGGAGCTTCATGGAGACAGCTAAAGTTAATGTTAGCTGTCCTACAGCTGTTAGAGTTAGCTTAGCTGTGAGCTTTATGGAGACAGCTAAAGTTAATGTTAGCTGTCCTACAGCTGTTAGAGTTAGCTTAGCTGGGAGCTTCATGGAGACAGCTAAAGTTAATGTTAGCTGTCCTACAGCTGTCAGAGTTAGCTTAGCTGGGGTCTTCATGGAGAAGGCTAAAGTTAATGTTAGCTGTCCTACAGCTGTTAGAGTTAGCTTAGCTGGGAGCTTCATGGAGACAGCTAAAGTTAATGTTAGCTGTCCTACAGCTGTTAGAGTTAGCTTAGCTGCGAGCTTCATGGAGACAGCTAAAGTTAATGTTAGCTGTCCTACAGCTGTTAAAGTTAGCTTAGCTGGGAGCTTCATGGAGACAGCTAAAGTTAATGTTAGCTGTCCTACAGCTGTTAGAGTTAGCTTAGCTGCGAGCTTCATGGAGACAGCTAAAGTTAATGTTAGCTGTCCTACAGCTGTTAGAGTTAGCTTAGCTGGGAGCTTCATGGAGACAGCTAAAGTTAATGTTAGCTGTCCTACAGCTGTCAGAGTTAGCTTAGCTGGGGTCTTCATGGAGACAGCTAAAGTTAATGTTAGCTGTCCTACATCTGTCAGAGTTAGCTTAGCTGGGAGCTTCATGGAGAAAGCTAAATTTAATGTTAGCTGCCCTACAGCTGTTAGAGTTAGCTTAGCTGGGAGCTTCATGGAGACAGCTAAAGTTAATGTTAGCTGCCCTACAGCTGCCAGAGTTAGCTTAGCTGGGAGCTTCATGGAGACAGCTAAAGTTAATGTTAGCTGCCCTACAGCTGTCAGAGTTAGCTCACAAAGTATGAGATTTTAGATAAATAATCACCAATAATGTGAATATAATGACTAAGTGGGTAAAGGCAAATAATAAAAAGTAATTAAATAAATGAATAAAAATACTGGGAACCAAGGATTTGGCTCATTCGAAACAGGCACACACTCCAAATGGACACTATTTAGTATAGTATAATACCACTGACTGCACAGAGTGAATGTATATTTAAGAATGGCGCTGTAATGAGTATGTGCAAATATCTCTCCGTAGCACAGAAATGATACACCATGCAAGTCCGAAATATACGCCATAAGTATTTCACAATACAGCCCCTCTCCTGACTGCGACTTTGTAAATGATTCAATATATAGGCTACATGTGTTTGTACAACATGGTGTGCTTGTCTGTGTTGACTCAAAGGAGACATGGAGAAGTGTTCACTGATGCAACACAAAGTCCTAAAACCCCAGCCATAAAAAGGCTAACCTCTCAGGGATAATTAGAACCATTACCCAGGCAATCTGCTGTGTACATCTCTGGAACCTACTGCATCTCCAAGTAGAGAAAAAAAGAAGAAAAGCTCCCAGAGGAATGGCCGCTATTCAAGTTCTGAAGTCAGGCTGCATGATAGGAGGAAAATATGAGATAAAGTTGTTGAATATAGCGATAAAGATATTGCTTGCGATAAATAAACAGATATTAAAATGTACTTAGTTCTAGGGATCAACCAATTATCGGCCCTGCTGATTATCCTGGCCGATATTTGTCAGTTGATTATCTGTATATGTGTTTTATTATGTGTATTATTTGCCTGATAACCGATAAAGTTAATTATTAAAAAGTACGATACTTTGGCTCCACTACAGCTCTGTAAGCAGTCTGCAACACTTTTGACTGTGTATTAGGTTTAAAGGTTCAGTTTCATTAAATAATTGCTCAAAGCATTTAAACAAACTTCTGTGTTGGAGTTTGTAACATTCCAAAATGTTAATTTTGACTGAAAGATTTTCATTTTTACTGTAAATGCATAACGGTTTCAAATATCGGTTTCATTAACTACTTATATTGGTATTGTCCCTGAAAACCAGAATCGGTCCACCCCTACTTAGTTCTGCTTTTCTGTTGCTTGTTAAATCAAAAAAAACTTTAAGGAAATTATTTTTTACATCATTTTATTGAATGTGGAGCTGAAAACAAAAGGCACCATTAAAAAAAGAATGTTAGTTACATTTTAAATTGCAGTTTTCTACTGATATTATGTTTTTGAGCGTCCCTGAGTGTCGTACGCGACGGGTCGCCGTCGACAACCAGCAAAAGGAATTTCCTCTTGAACAGCTTCTCTGAAGTACTTTAGTTGTTTTCCACCTCAGCTGTGAACCGTGGGAGCTCCAGTCAGGGAGCTGAATGTTTGAATCAACTCTGAAAACTTCCAAACTTGCCAATACACAAAAAGGGCTGGGAGCCCCTTGCTGTAACATGATTGAATCTGTAATATTGGCTGTGTACTTTAATGAGACAACAACATGTAATTTCGCTGAATCCTGTTCCTACAGTTAATAGGATTCACCATGCCGCTGCCATGTGACAGGATTACTGATCATTGCTCAACCAGACAAGCGTGATATTGATCAGGGACACTGTGCTCGCTCCGACCACAGAGAGAAACCACCAGGATTCTTGGAAGAGCTGAAAAAGCCAGACTATGAGAAGAGTTCCTGTGGTGCCATACAGAAGCACTGCTCCCATAAACTCAAAGTCATAAACAGAACAAAACCGGGAGTGACGCAATGACGTCCATGGCGTCTGTTACGTCCTCCTTTTAGTAGTTTTACGTGACTCATTACTAACCATAACTAAGTATTTATTTTTCCATTTGACAATACTTACAAATCAGGGGTGATTCCAGGACTTTTTAGGTGGGGTGGCATAGGGGGGACCAATAATCACTCGGGGGGGAATCTTGGATAGGATAGCAACAACATAACAACATAATGTAATTCTGATAAATAAAACATCACATTCATTATTAGTTTAACTTGTTTTCATTTTAAACAAACTATATATCATATATTATCATTTATTACATGGCTTGGTTGAATTCTAATGTAGTCTGTTATTTTCTTGATAACAGACCGTTGCTAAGTATTACACACCGTTTCCATGCATAGCAGAGCGTTGCCATGGACGCAGTTCTGTTCACTCTGGAGGACAGCTATCAATCAATCCGCTGAAAGAAGTCCGGATAATTTATCAGCTGTGGCAAAAAGTGGGGAAACATGGAGCAATTTCTGTCCTCCCATTCAAGCAATGACAGCAGATCTGGTGAGAGCATATCTCTACATCTTTATATACTGTCTATGAGCTCTACATCTTTATATACGGTCTATGATCTCTACATCTTTATATACTGTCTATGAGCTCTACATCTTTATATACGGTCTATGATCTCTACATCTTTATATACTGTCTATGATCGCTACATCTTTATATACGGTCTATGATTGCTACATCTTTATATACGGTCTATGATCGCTACATCTTTATATACGGTCTATGATCTCTACATCTTTATATACTGTCTATGATCTCTACATCTTTATATACGGTCTATGATCGCTACATCTTTATATACTGTCTATGATCTCTACATCTTTATATACGGCCTATAATCTCTACATCTTTATATACGGCCTATGATCTCTACATCTTCATATACGGCCTATGATCTCTACATCTTCATATACGGGCTATGATCGCTACATCTTTATATACAGCCTATGATCTCTACATCTTTATATACGGCCTATGATCTCTACATCTTCATATACGGCCTATGATCGCTACATCTTTATATAGGGCCTATGATCTCTACATCTTTATATACGGCCTATGATCTCTACATCTTTATATGTGGTCTATGATCGCTACATCTTTATATACGGTCTATGATCTCTACATCTTTATATACGGTCTATGATCTCTACATCTTTATATACGGTCTATGATCGCTACATCTTTATATACGGTCTATGATCTCTACATCTTTATATATACGGTCTATGATCGCTACATCTTTATATACGGCCTATGATCTCTACATCTTTATATACGGTCTATGATCTCTACATCTTTATATACGGCCTATGATCACTACATCTTTATATTACAGTCTATGATCTCTACATCTTTATATACGGTCTATGATCTCTACATCTTTATATACTGTCTATGATCGCTACATCTTTATATACGGTCTATGATCGCTACATCTTTATATACGGTCTATGATCGCTACATCTTTATATACGGTCTATGATCTCTACATCTTTATATACTGTCTATGATCTCTACATCTTTATATACGGTCTATGATCGCTACATCTTTATATACTGTCTATGATCTCTACATCTTTATATACGGCCTATAATCTCTACATCTTTATATACGGCCTATGATCTCTACATCTTCATATACGGCCTATGATCTCTACATCTTCATATACGGGCTATGATCGCTACATCTTTATATACAGCCTATGATCTCTACATCTTTATATACGGCCTATGATCTCTACATCTTCATATACGGCCTATGATCGCTACATCTTTATATAGGGCCTATGATCTCTACATCTTTATATACGGCCTATGATCTCTACATCTTTATATGTGGTCTATGATCGCTACATCTTTATATACGGTCTATGATCTCTACATCTTTATATACGGTCTATGATCTCTACATCTTTATATACGGTCTATGATCGCTACATCTTTATATACGGTCTATGATCTCTACATCTTTATATATACGGTCTATGATCGCTACATCTTTATATACGGCCTATGATCTCTACATCTTTATATACGGTCTATGATCTCTACATCTTTATATACGGCCTATGATCACTACATCTTTATATTACAGTCTATGATCTCTACATCTTTATATACAGTCTATGATCTCTACATCTTTATATACGGCCTATGATCTCTACATCTTTATATATGGTCTATGATCGCTATGTAGTAACAGCCGTAGGCACAACAACGCTAATTAGTTAGCTTACATTGCAACATGTTTACCTTACAGGTGTCAACATGTAGCGGCTGTGCAAAAAGGAAAAGAGATGAATAAGGACATAAACGTCAACATGAATATTCCCAAAGAAGCCATTCACTGTGTCTCACTTCACCATCAACGGGAATGTTCAGTTTAATGTGAATTAGAGCGGCCGATAGCCCACTAGCTCACTACAACACGTCAGCTAATGTTGTGTCAATTCCTGCAGTGATTAAAACAGCAGCTGGGTCATTTGTCCACCACAGCAGCACCCCATAAAATATACAGCTACTACCACAGCCCGTCAGGTGGCGTTGAGTAATAGACAAAGGGTTGCATTAAACAGCTACAGAGTTTATGTTGCTATGGACGCAGGATTCCAACTGTAGAGAAGGAACGGACTATTTTCTTTAGTGGAAGCAATACAATCGTATTTAAATCAATAAACTCCTTTTTAAATCAATATTTTGTGGGGGGGGGGGGGCAATTATATTTCAGAGGGGGGGCAGTGCCACCCCGTGCCCCCCTTCTAGCCCCGCTGCTGCTTACTTAGTGTTTAAAACTGCTCCCGTTACGTTAAATACTGTATACAAGTATGATTGGGAGGTACTTGTACTTTACTGAAGTATTTTCATTTGAGTCTACTTTCTAGGGTTGCGCAATTAATCGCAATTTTATCAAACTCGCAGTATGGAATAGTGCAATATCTAAATCACAGTGGGGGCGCAATATTTGTTAAAGGCTAAATATGTGTTAAACCATTCTGAATGAAGTATTGTGGTGCTGCAGAGACGTCCCAGCCTACAGATCATATCCTACAGACTACAGAAAAAGTCTATAATCATTTTCATTTTAGTATTTTTCAATGAAATGAGAATAATTACACAAAAATTATCATTCCGTAAAACAGTGACTTCATACTGTGAAGCCCTACTACTTTCTACTTCTACTCTTTGAAAAATTCGAATTCGAAAAAAGCCAAACGCCAACACGATTCTTGATTGGCCAACGGCACATTCAAATCAAATGATCACCACATGATGACGGGCCAGTAGGTTGTTATATTTACTTGCCCGAAGTGGCGTTTTACTTGCCCTGGGCCATCGGACAACCCTGCAGTGCAGTACAGCCTTGATCTGAAAGAAGTGTTTGCTGCAGCGGACCTGCAGTTTTCTGGGAGTGAGTTCCAGATATATGGAGCATAGAAAGTGAACGCTGATCCCCAGGTTTAGTTCTGACTCTGGGAACAGAAAGCAGAGCTGACCCAGGCCAGCTGAGAGCTCTGGAAGAAATCAGAAATCAACCGTTCAGTGCTTTATAAACCAACAGAATGCTGAATTGTTTTCAAATCAAAATCGAGATTTGAAAGAATACAATTAGCCAATCATCATAGCTGCAAAAATCATTGGTGCCCCCCTGCCCTCCCTCCAGGACTTGTACACTGGTAGGACCAGGAAGCAGGCAGAGAACATCCATAGACAGTATATAAGACTGGACCAACAGATCCCGTTGCTCTGGACGGAGACCAGTGAAGGCCGTCAGAAGCACTTTTCCGCTGAGCGCTGAGCGTTACTGCGCAGCCTCCAACTGAGAGAGATGACGTAAATGTGACGTGAGCAACCTGTCTGAAAGTTGTAAGTCTTCTGGTAGCTGTGCCAAGAGAAATCTCAATCATTCCCAATCTAGCAGAGACGGAGAGCGGAGGTATATGTAATGAGATAACATAGGCACAGGCTAATTATTGATCACTAAAATGATAGTTAACATTAGTAATTAAACTAAAACAGCTAATGGAAGTCCAAACTGTCTGAGAGCTTCTCCTGTACTATACGGTAATTCCTCTACTATGAGACAGTAAGTCTCGTGGTTATGACACAATCGTTAGCCTATTTTTATAAAAACGTCTGCTACGGAGCCATAACGTGAGGTACAAGGTAATGGAGCCTTTTATACATTGTCGTGTTTCTTTAGAAATAAACAATGGACAAATAGAGTCTTTAAACGCTTCAGATGTAAAGTTATTCTCTGTCAAAGTGACGTCAAAATGAATGGCAGTCAATGGGATACTAAAGTCGGGTGATGGCTTGGTAGCATCAAAATGGCGCCATAGGAGGTTCGAGCTCTGAAGCGAAGCTTACCCCCTTGAGAACATCACCAAAGACCCCACACATCCTGCACACACTCTCTTTAACCTCCTCCCCTCTGGCATGCGCTAGGGCTGCACGCTATTTTGTTTCATCGTCTACATCGCGATGTGCGCATGCGCGATAGTCACATCGCAGGACGTTTATGGATGTATTAAGAGAACCGGATACAGTGTTCAGCGGGAAGCCCCGTAAGTTGCAATGAGAGTGCTAAAAAGCGCATAAAGCAAACATGGAGCTCGGCTCTTCCGCATTGTTGGCCCATGACGCTGATTGGCCAACGATGGACACGCGCACTAGCAACAATTTGTTTGTGTTGTCATAGCAACCGGTAGCGACATGCTCGTTCATGAGCTTCTCTCTCGTGTCTCTTACAAGTGAATTCTCATGAACTTTTCATTGTCGAAAATATTCACTAACGTTAAACACTGTGTTTTCGTTGTTCCCGATTGTTTACATGCTTAGCTAAATAAAAGATAGATGTATTTGGCTTGACAACCAAGGAGATTTAATAATTGTGTCGTGCTACTAGCTAGCTAGCTAGACTAGCTAGCTACTAAATAGCGCTAGCAGTTAGCCTGCAGTTTCGTGAACAGAGCTCATCCATGGCTTCAACCTTCATCCACGTTACAAGCTTTACAGCATACAGCACTCGGATGTATCATAAGAGAGAACCAAGGCAATGTAATCACTATGTCTGTAGTAACGTTATGTAGGCATATAGCTAGCTATGTATAGATCTTAATACAGCCATGCTAGCTACTCCTGATGTTAGCAACTAGCTAGCCAGCCCTTCTTATATACTGTCTATGTAGCCAGCCGATAGCCCGCCAGCTTGGGAAATGCTAATGACGTTACATCCACGTAACAGGCTTTACAGCATACATACATCCCTTGGATGTATCATAACTTCATAAGATAATACCATGGACGTATTAATAGAACATAGTGAATTACAACCATTAGTTAGCTATATCCATTATTACAGCTAGCTACATGAGCTCAGGAGAACAGTCATGTGAGCGGGCGGGCGCAGTCCCGTGGGTCTGCTCGCGTCCATTATGCGCGTTCATCATGCCAAATTTAATAATTCTGGATTCGCTTCTAGTGAATGTTAAAAATGTTAAAAACATGACGTTTTAAACAAGGACCCTTTCAGTGTGAGGGCTGGTAAGTTGATATACCCCGAAACAAATTATCCGCTGAAATATAGACGTTTCTTTTGCCATGCAAAGTCTATGTGAAAAGTTTTTCTGGGCCATGGGGTGCAGTACCACCGTTATCCACTAAGCCCACGGTGGCTTTTAGACATGGCGCTCTTCCTGGGGGCTTGAGGACGTTGCGATGTTGATGCTACAACTTCTTTGCTGCTTGATAAAAAAGTAAACTTTCACCGTTCACCTTCTCCATGATTGTTACCGGCCAACCCTTCCCCTTTAAGACAGGTGGTCATGTGACGTAACGTTAGTCCGACAAAAGTACGGTAAGCAGCAGCTGCCGCTGACACAGTGATGCACATGCTTTACCATGGGTAGTGAAGCTACAGTAGTCAGTGTTTGATGTTTGCTGCAAAGACAAACTAAATCACCTGATTAATGCAACGTAATCACGACGTCTCCCGGCCATTTTACACCGCAGAAAGCTGTTCCCAGCCAGGCTAAAAACTAACACAGTTAGCCTAAAGAAACAAGGCATCTGTCCCAACTAACGTTACGGTTCGGAGCTGCGACACTGGAAACGTAACACTAATCTACAACAGCAGTCTGTGTCTGATATAATCATCATTTACACTGATTTAAGAGCTCTTGGATACACAGTTTGTTGCAAGAGTGTGACATGCAGGCTCTGCATGCACAGCAAACCAACAATCATGATCAATTTTAATCAATTTATCAAACAACCAAAGCAGGCCCAGCTAGTCGACCACAACCTGAAATTTAGAGGACGCAACATGCATGCCTTATTAATATCATTCACTTTAGCCTGGATTGATATTATATGACTACAATGGTGTCATGTCAGTCAACCAGTGTATTTCTTCCTAATTTCCCTCCAAAATCACTTCAGAAGAGTAATCACAGCGCTTACTTGCTTTGGTTTTTGTAAAGCATTAAAGTTCAACAAAGACTGGTTCACATAAGAAAATTTCCTTTTTCATTTTTATTTTCTTTGTACAAAATCACCCCAGTAGTTGAGAATGATTTAGTATTTCTAAATAGGGCTATTTATGTCCTCTTGTAAAAATTAGTCTTTTTTTCATATCGCAATATATATCGCAGGGAAAAAAATGTCGCAATGTAAGTTTTTTCCAATATCGTGCAGGCCTAGCAGGCGCTACAGATCCCTGCACACAAAAACATCCAGACATAAGAACAGCTTCTTTATCACTGCCATCACTCTACTGAACACTTGATAAGTGGGGTCATCCCCACTTTGGCCACTCACCCACTTCACTACACATTACATACTTATCATTCCAATATGCATCTTGCACACTACTTTGCACTATTACTTTTTGCACTTTACATCCCACTCCATGTGAACTTGTGTTGATATTATGTCTTATTTGTATATTTGTATATTATGTTGACATGTGCCTATATGTATATTGTTGTCTCTATTGTACAGTATGTTACTACTACATGTCTATTTGTTGAATGTATAGGGAGTTAACACCTACTGAAGTCAAATTCCTTGTGTATGTAAGTATACTTGGCCAATAAATCTGATTCTGATTCTGATGATAAAAACATTGGACATGAATCCAATGTGAAATATTTAGTTGAATGTTTGGTGCATCATTTGATATAACATTTTTTATTACTCTTTTAATTATTATATTCACTGTTTTTTCCACAAGATAAATGCTGGAATAATGTTACATATCACAGATTGTTATGAGAAACGTCCTATTTTCAGTGGATCTTTCATTTAGTTTGTAAAACTGGATTTAAAATGATGGTAGAAGGTGCCAGATGTAGATGCTGCTGTTGAACTGAGGCAGATCACACATTTCTGTTTACAGGAAAATACTGATATCTTTTATTGGAATTGTTTATTATTATAACTTTATCTTTTGTGATAAATGGTCTGTGATTGACTGCTCAATGTTCTATGCTTATTAAAGAAAAACACTTATTGCTGCAATTCATATCCATGTTCTCATCCTTCCATAAGAACAGAGAGCAGTTTAGATGGTGTCTCATGTTATAATACTCCATGACATGTTTTATCTGTTACACAGGGAATGTTGAACGTTAGCTAAACTTCAAAAAATAAAATTGCAAATCAAATCAGCAATCAAAACAGCAATATCTGGCAGAAAAATAGTGTTGTGGAAGTTTCCTTTGCAGCAGGGGGGAAGATGTTGATTTCAAAGTTTAGTAAAATGAAACAAATAAGACAGAACTGAGACTAAAACCAAGTTGGGTTTTTGTATTTTATTAAAAGATATATTTTGCAAAATAGGAGGAATACAGTTTTACAAGAAGCACGTAGCTCAGTGTGTAAAGGATTCGTCAAATGAGTAGAAGGAAAGAGTGAGCTTAAATGCACATTGAGAAAAGGCGAGTGACATTTGAGCACATTCTTACAAACAATAAAGATAGTAACCTACTAGACCTTTCTTTCTGACGCCAGATAAGATATAGGTCCAGTACTGGCATTTATCAAAGAAACACAGGCATGCGTCATAATTCACTTCATCTAATCCTCTGTTCCTTTCTGCCCCAGCTGGGGTCACGTTCCCCGTACATCTAATCAGACAAGAGGGGAACGGATACGGGAGAGGAGGATATTAAAGTTTGTGGCCTTGTGGGTTATCAGTTCACACGAAGTGCATACACCTTCTTCTGAGACTCTCAGTCTCTGAAGCATAAACAACCTCCAATCCACATGCAGGAATGCACATGAACTGTCGTTTATATTGGTGTATGAAAATGCAATGTGCTGAATAAAAACACAAGGATTATAAAGAATAAAGGCTTAAATGTGATTTTGCCATTACAATAGCACAAAAAAAAATTCCCCTAAATGTAATAACAACAGAGTGAAAACATTGTAATTTCCCCTTGCGGGATTAATAAAGTATACATTAATTAATTAATTAATTAAAGGTGCAATATGTAATACTGACAGTTAGTGTTTAAAATAGTTACTGCAGTACAAATTCAAAATACTGGAGAGAGTCGTCTCCCCCGCCCCCCTCCTCCCCAGACTGAAGTTCACGGAGGTTGCCAGGCTGAGACCGCAGCATCCAACAATGTTGCTAGACACTAGTCTCAAATAGCCAGACATTACTCCACAGCACAGCGGAGTAGCCGTTAGATGCTGGATATTGACAGCCTGTGCTCACGCAGAGCTCTGTACCCAACTGACAGACACACTTCCTAAGCTTAGAATTACTATAGGAACCCCTAAAAATAACACTGACCACCTGACTGAACACACTTTATTGGCTTAGAATTACAGCAACAGGGGACTAGGCACGGCAGTAAGCATGATCGGTTTGCTTACAGTAAACGAAACAAGTCTGTGCTACCTTATTTGACAGAAATCTATGCATTTTCCTGGTATTTCTTGGTGCTGGTGAATTTCCTTTGGTGTCTCCAGGGTGTTTCTCTGTGTAGGAAACACCCTGATTCAGGACAGTGTCACTGTTCTAAATATTTTAGGAAGCCAGCAAGTCAGATTTTCTCAATGCAGAGTTGGCAACTGTAAGAATGCATATGTAAATGTTTGACAATACAATTCCCATGTGACGTTCTTGTTAACTTTCACAGAGGAGCAGTAAAAAGAATCTTGACAGAAAACATTACAAACTGGCATGGGACGTGCACGGCCCAGCACGGCAGGGCTCTGAGAACATCACTGGTACACATCTACCGAGCATCAGTGATATCAGTGAGTAGGGCTGGGTACTCAACTCAGTACTTTTTAGACACCGACTGAAGTGCCTCTAAAGTATCAAGTATGGAAAAATGCCTTGTAATTCAAAACCCAAATTCAATACCTAAGGAGTAAATCTCATCAGCGTCAGTGAGCCAATCAGCACGCAGCATGTTTCTACCAAGATCTAATAATGTCTGTGATTGGCTGTCTAACGTTACACATCGTAGAGACACGCAGGAATAACTCTATGTTACACACAGACGGCTCACGTAGTACAAGGTACCCCCAGGTTTCCACAAGTTACATTTAAAACTTTTTAAGCCCTTTTTAACACCATTTAGAATGACATTTAATACCAACTTCATGAACATACTAGCAAAAGCATGTAAGCTATAATGGAGTATCAGAAAGGATTATAGGCTATAAAAATAATTGTTTACCCAGTACTTGAACTTAATGCAACATTGTATTGTTTAATTGTAGTACTACATGCTAGTAATACATGCTTTGTGACAAAACAATGAAGGAGTTGTTTAATCTTATGAAAGGACAAAAGAAATGTTAGAACTTCATGAATGAAATTTAAGACTTTTTAATGAAATTTAAGAATTTAAGGGCCCTGTTTTTTTTGGAATATATTTATATTATATAGACTTTTAAGACCCCGCGGGTACCCTGACGCAGTAGGAGCTGAACAATGAATAAAAAGATTTGTGCTGTAATGTGTAATTTTTCTTTTGTTACAATGGATTTTATAAAACTGGTATCGAAAAAGTTATCGTTCAGGAACCAGTATCAAAGTCACAGTATTGTTATCGGCCCCAGTATCGAACATTTTGGAGCGTTAGCCAGCGCTATGGGTGAGCCAGGTGCCTGGGCTGAGCCCAAAGGATTCTCACCCAGCCAAAGCCTGTTCACCCTGCTGCCCACTTTATAAGACCTTTGATATCAGAATGCCTAAACATCTGTACATCATTTGGGAAAAACATGATACTTGCCAAGGAAGAATCATCCTGTAAGGCCTACATTCTGTTTTATATCTTACTGTTCTCAGTTCTGTCCTCATCGTTCTGAAACCAGACACAGCACATGTTGAGGCGTAAATCTCATCTAACAATAACCATTACATTTCTTAAGAGCAATTATTTTAGGGGAATCAAATAATACATACATACGTGTACTTGTATAGGATATGTGTAGTTGTGGAGCTCCAGTAAGTAGGCTGGCAAGGCTATTTTAGTCACTTTGAAACATCAGATGAAGTGATTCTTTTCTCTAATATACAGATGATGATGAACTGAGCCTAGCAAGCTAGCTAGCTAACTAGCCAGCTAGACTACATTAGAAAAGTTTAACAACTTAATGTGTCATTCACACACTCTTGTCACAGCATAGGAAAGCACAACGCTGTCGCCAGATGATGACACTTTGTCCGGCTCATTTTTAGTAACCAGTGTGTAGCATGGCAGCACAGTGGGTGGAATTAGCAAGCTAACATTAGTTGACTAACTATCCAACAAGCTACCAAACAAGCTGAATAACTTTATACCTGCTAACATAGGGGACTCTTGGAAAAATGTATCATGAATAATTTATTAATGACTCAGCATCATCTGTATTAGAGAAAACATAATCACTTTATCCGACGTTTCAAGTGAATAAAACGGCCTTCCAGCCTAATACTGACGCGATTCGATCTTTCCCAGGAGTCCCACCGGACCGGACTTCTGCGTACCGTTAAGTAAAGGGAGAAACCAAGCAGTGGACCAAACCACTGTGAGGCAAGAGAGGGGGGACTCCAAACGTTGTTAAGTTGCATTTTTTGCCCTGTTTCCGTTTGTATTGTTTCACTACTTACACAATTATTTGAAATATATATTATATAATACACAGCTTGCTTTTAATTACATTTTTAGGGTGGTTTCCCCCCCTAACCCCTGCGATTTCCGCCTAAGAGGATTACTCAGTTTCTAATGCAATTATCTCATTTATTCCTGCCACCTTAAAAAAGGCAAAAACGGCCTGATGTTACTATATTTAAAAGGGACTGTACTCAAAATACTGAAAATAACAGTGGACGGGGATTGCGTCCACACGGCTCTCACAGTCTATTCCTAAATACGTGAAATGGACGTTGGCGTCGGAACGGTTCCGGCCTCGCCGTCGTCCGTTAATTCCTGATAATGGACACTTGGCCAAGCGTTAACCCTTACATAAACTGTGTGCTTTGCTTTGGGCTCCTGTCTGCTGGTTAACTGAAACATCAGAAAATATATTCATCCGGTAATATAATCAAACCTAGATGAGAGCATGCCGTGGCTCAGACAGTGCAGTAGTGTGGGCAGCAGAGGGTTGTAGATTTACCCAAATCTATATGTAATGGTCTATAAAGTGTCCTGAGATAACTTCTGTTATGATTTGACACTCTAAATTAAATTGCATTGAGTGGTTTTCTGCAAGTGTATTCTGACACAGCCTGCACACAACCTTATTTCCATATTTTAGCAAATCAAAATACTGCCAAACTGCGCTGGTTTTACCAGATGCAGGGCAAACAAGCCAATGTGTGTTTTCCCTCGTTTTCTTTTTTAAATCCAGCGTTATTGACATTATTAGCTGCTCATTTTTTTTATTTGACTATAAAGACATGTTCAGTGCATGATATCAATATGTAATTTATATATATTCAGAAATGTATATTTAATGGATGCTGGCAAATGATGCGTGCATTAGATGGAAGAGTGACTTTCATTTAAAACATGATGCCATAAGACTTTTTACAGAAGAGGATTAGAGCCACATGTGATCTTAAGTCCTAATTCGGAACTCAAATACATTTTTCACATATGGCCTTAATAATTTCCCTATACTTTTTAAATTCAAAAAATTCCAGGAGTGAAGTTTAGCTCGGGACCAAGCGTGATGTCCGTTGGAAATGTTGCGACCCTTTGTACCGTGAAAAGGTCGAGGACCTTGAGGACGCCAGCGGGCATCTGACCCACAGTGCACTGAATACATGAATAAATACATGAATAAACTAATAAATGTGGCTATGATATACATCCTGAAATAAATGAACGAGGGGCCTGTGTAGCTCACAGATTCAGACCAAAGCCACTGAAATAAATAAATAATGTAATGTGACATTACCAAGATAAAACTCCCCTGAAATAAATTCAAGTAAAATATATTTATTGAACTATCTTGACTCATATAAATATTTATATTTATTATTGTTTATTGCCAGGTTGAAATATTCCAGGATGTAGTGGGTGTAATTCCACGGCTCAGAAGCCACAGCGGTGTTGAGGAGAAATGTTCGGGACATTAGTGTACAGAGAGAACAAGTACAGCAGGCCCGTAGACAGGGGGGTTTCGACCCCCCCCCCCCCCCCCACACACACACACACACACACACACACACACAGGTCCGTAGTTTTTGTAAACTAGTTTTTGTTGTTGTAGTAAACAAGTGTCTTTTAAAATAACGAAGGCCAAAGTGATCTAAACCAAACTGATCTTGTTAGAAGCACCACTTCTGTGAATGTGTTAACTGGCACCTGACATGTAACAATCTAACATCTAATGGATCAACAATCCACACAACTAACTTGATGTACTCATAACTAAATGTTTGAGGCGTGTATGCGTGCGTTTGGACTAAAAAAGGTGGTAGCCTACATGATCTTAGTTAGTAATTTGACAACACTGTAGTAAATATCTTCGGTCCATCAAAAAGCGTGCTGGTTAAGATACCAGCAGACAAACTAGTCCACCACAAATGAGTGCATAAAATGTCACAAAAATGAAGTATTAGAACTGCAAAAAGGTCCCCGCCCCCTTCCACTAGGCTAGCTACGGGCCTGTGAAGGGGAGATGCTTACCTGAACCGACGACCAGAGTTTTGGCTCCGCAGCAGCTGAAGCAGTGCAGTAGAGACCTGGACCTGATGTTCGTGTTGAGGAAAGCCACCGAGCAGCCGACCTTCGCCAGCCCGAACCACACGCACAGGAAGTCGGGCTCGTTGCTCATGAGCAGGGCGATGCAGTCTCCCTTCTTCAGCCCGACACTCTGGAGGAACACATTGGCGAGCCTGTTGCTGCGTAGCT
>CM042329.1:3600212-3717712 GCA_023566125.1 Zingel zingel | reverse complement strand
AAACTTCTGGGTCTGAAAAGTAAGGCCAATGTGGAAGTGCCTTAAAGCGGGGCTAACTTCCTGCAGGGGGCGACTCCATTGGTTGCAAAAAGAAGTCTGTTTCTATAGAAGTCTACGGGGAAATTACCCTACTTTTCACTTGATTTATTACCTCAGTAATAATGTCATAATTAGTTTATGGTCTCAATCACTAGTTTCAAGTCTTCTTTAACACAGCATGATGTTCATTTAGTAAATGATGGTCCCATTTACTTTAAAATAGAGGATAAAGCAGGGGATGTTTTAGGACCTGTCAATCAGGACAGAGGCTTAGCGATGCTAACCATGCTAACACTGGGGACATTAAAATAGACCTCAACTTGTTTTGGCTGTTGTCTGTGTTTCCATCTTAAACTTTGTTTTCACTTCATCAATGTTGATCGGAACATTTTGGTCGCCTAAAAATTGTCTTGTTCAGCGTTCTGCCAATCAAGCCAGTTAGCTAATGCTAGCTGGTAACTTAAGGGAAAGTTTGCCGATTTTCTGTACTGTCGTACATGCAGATGACTGTCTCCAGTACCAGGAGGTCCGCGTTTACCCGCCAGTAAAACTCCTCTGGATGACTCACTTCAGAAAGGTTGAAAATTTGCAACTTTCCCTCTTTAGCGTTTAGCTTAGTGCAGCGTCATGAAACCATAAACAGCACTGGCTTGGCCACGTCATCCTTCCCAGCTGCACCCTCTCGTCCTAACACTGCTGGGCATTCTGGCGACGGCCAAAATGCAAACTGCTGGCATCAAAATGGCAGTCGACAAACCAATAGGTGACGTCACTGATGCTACGTCCAATATTTTTTACAGTCTATGGTCTGAACCAAAAATCAAACACTTGTTCTTGGCCATAATCAAGTTATAGTTAATATAGTATGTATAGTATAGTTTATATGGCAAAAAAAAAATAATAAAAAGAACAAAATACTCAACTAAATGAAAAAAAAAAAAAAAAGTTAATTAAGTAAAAGAGTTAATCTCACCGGCTCAATACAGTCCTTGGAGAGAGGAGGTGAGGGAAAGGCAGCAAAGATCAACACTCCCACATACAGATAGGTCAGCCCTACTAGAAGATAAGCCACAGACAGGTCCCGCACCTGAAAACACCAAAACACATTCCCCTCAGGCTCAACATCACTTTACTTACTGAGTTTTCAGAGGTCAATAAACCATGTTGTGACTAGATGTAGCTGATAGAAGACATATTTCACTCTGTTGGTACAGTTACACACAGGCCTGAAATACACACATGCACAGGCCCTATAGAGAGATGTCAGAGTGGTGGGGGGTAACACATGGATGAGCGCTCCGAGCAGTTGGGGTCTTGGTCAAGGGCACATTGGCAGTGCCCAGGAAGTGAACTGGCATGTCTCCAGCTACCAGTCCACACTCCGTACATTGGTCCATACAGGGACTTGAACCCGCGACCCTCCAAATCCCAACCCAACTCCCCACGGACTGAGCTACTGCCACCCCCAATATATAATATTTTATTTGAAGACTTTTTTTTCCTGTTTCTCAATTGGACATTAAAGACACCGACTTAGACTCACATAATTCACTCAGAATTAACAAGAAACTGATGAGACTGAACTGTGCTATCTGAAGAAAGTCACCAGACACCAGAAAAGTACAGCATAATGCATGTGTTTGTAGTGTGTGAAGCTGGGCAGGAGCATGGGTGAATGAGGCTCACATTGTTCTCTTGGTGTTTGTTGTTCTTCATTAACGTGACGATGCAGTTGTGAATGAAGAAGGCCAGAGTGAGGACACCAGTGAACTGAGGGAAGAGCAGTCTGAACTCTGAAAGAACCCAGAACAAGACAGAAATTATACATTTGCTACTTTACAGAATCAAAAAAAATAATCCAAATCAACATGAGTGCTCCTCTAGTGGTTGCAAAGTGTGGTAGAAAAAGTACACTCTTATTGTAAATATATTTTATTAAATATTGTTTTGTGAAGTTTAAGTCTTGTAATGTCATGTCTTGTCTGTCATATATGTCATAATTAATTATAATCAAGAAATCAGATAAATGTTACCTCACTTTATGCTTTACAAAAACCAAAGCAAGTAAGTGCTGCCTCTACTCTTCTGAAGTGATTTTGGAGAGGGAAATTAGATGGTTGACTGACACCACTGTATTCATATATTACTATCAATACAGGTTAAAGTCAATGATATTAATAATGCATACATGTTGCTTCCTCTAAATGTCAGGTTGTGGTCGACTAGCGGGGCCTGCTAGAAAGTATCACAGCGTGCGCTTTCTGCGGGTTGGCCATGGCGCTGATAACGCTACTTTCGCAAATGTACGTACATCTGGCCCTGAGAGAATTTTGCCAAGATGGTGGAGATAGGGGAAGGGTAAAGAAGATTATTAATATAACTAATAATATCGAACTGCATGGCAGAGTTGGTCATCAACCAAAGGACAGACCAAAATCACCATCCCTATGCCAGCAGGGCAAAAACACTTCATCCACCAATTACATCAAAGGACACAGTAATAAACTCACCAATGTAAACTCTGATCAGCGGAATACAATATCTCAATTTATACCACGATCTTGATAAATATAACAATATAGTACCATTTTCAAAAGACCTATTGAGAAATGTATAAAAGGTAATATAGTAAATACATGTGTCTGCTTTTGGCTAATCCACCAGAATTGAAAACTACCCAACCACATTGATGCAATAATCATATAAAATCCATAAAGCAATTCTGCTTATTGATCAGCAACATTGTATACAATGATTTTATACACCCAAAGACGTAAGGGGGGGGGACAGAGTCACAGGAAGAACCTTTTTTAATCTGGACTTCAAGCAGGAATCAATATCTTCATATATAATGGGACAGTTGGCTAGAGTTATGTCTAATAGGTCCATGTGACTTGCTGTGGAAAGATAAATAAATAAGCATTCAAATCTGCAGGAGGCTTACCTGGAACATAGAAATGGGTTGTGTCAAACCAGTGGAACTCTAGGTGGAAGCCGAGGTGGACAGCTTTAATCGTCACCAGCACAATCAGGTAGACCACTGATATGGTGCCTGGACAAGACAGAAGGACGCAACAATGGACGGATGAATGAAACAGCACACCGCATATTTACAAGAAAAACCAGGGTCCTGGTCCAGAAACCAGGGTTAAACTCTGAACTTAAGCCTGAACTCTAAGTGGAATGGTCCCGAGATAAGAACAGCTGATCAGAGTATGTATCAGCATGTTCACTATGAGTTCAGCGAGACCATAGCAGCAGCAGGGAAAGTTGGAATTGACTTATTGAGTCAATAAGTTCAGTCCTCTTATTCAGCAAAGTGAAATTTCCTTAATGAATGAAAAAGCCGTGGAATCTTACTGTATATTACAAAACTTGAAATACTGTATATACATTTAGCTCTAACCTGATGAGGACAAAATGTAGAAAAAACATAAAGCACAAAAATATAGATCAATCAGATAAGACATACTGTATTTTACTTACAGACAAATGATTGTAATCTCATATTTTACATACACTCATTGAATAAAATAAAATAAATAAACAAATACACATTTCAGTGTCACTTCTGCAATTATCTTACATTCATATCACCCAAATTATGTGTGCAATGTGCATCAAGTGGATGGGTGCACTGCATATGGTTAACTGTGCAAGGGTGAAAGGCTTTCATCAACATCTACAACACAGCCTTGATGATAATCATATTATTAGATATAATCAGGTCATCACAAAATGTCCTTTGTCAACACATTTGCTTGATTTGTAATTTAAGACTGCCATGGTGCTAGTGGGGGAGGGGCAGTGCATGGTCTGCATGTGAACTGCAGCAACACAGAGCTGCCTGTGGACGCCTGTCTGTAAATAATGCCGGGAAAAAACTATCGGCAAACGCAGCAGCCGCGTATCGGCTGATGCGTTTATGTATGTATGTATGTATGTATGTATGTATGTATATATGTATATATATATATATATGTATATATATATATATATATATATATATATATATATATATATATATATATATATATATATATATATATATATATATATATATATATATATATGGTTCAGAGCGCAAGTTACCACAGTACTGACCCAGGGTAAAAGGGATCCGTTTCTGGAATTGAAACTCAGTTTCCCTCAACTCAGGGTTAACAAACTCAAGAGTTTACACTAAACATGCTGTCTAGAACTGACCTCAGCTCATACAACTTATACTATTTACCCTTGACATGCTGGCTGACTTAGCTTAGGGATGGGCAGTGTATCGATATTATATCAACATAGATATACAAGGCTAAATATCGTCTTAAATTTTGGATACCGTAATATAATGATATGACACGAGTGGTCTTTTCCTGGTTTGAAAGGCTGCGTTACAGTAAAGTGAGGTCATTTTCTGAACTTACCAGACTTACTAGCTGTTTTTGCCTTCACCCACAACTGCGAGTTAAAAAAAAACTCTGGTGGCAGTGGGTGCTTTTATTTAAGGTAATGCCCACGCCTTCTGACTTATCACAAACACTGCTACCCACTCTTCACGTCATTGCTCTTGCCCCATCTTACCCAAGAAAGTAAACCGTGCGAAGAAGGCAGCTGAGCGGAAGCAGAGCAGCGGCAGCAGCAGGACGATGAGGTAGAGGGGGATGGTGTTGGTTTTGCTCCACCAGTGTTCAAAAGAGCTGCCATCAGAAGTGTCATTTCCACTGATGTATAGTGTGCTGATGGTGTAGTTCCCTTCGGGTTCAGTGTTTGGATATGGACAGATGACTGGTGAACACATCAACAAAGCATTAGCATCCAGACAGTCAGTTTGCTAACTGAAAAAAAGTTTATTTTCCTACTTGAGATTATTATTAGGAAACACCTAGTCATTTTTAAGAAGTGTGCAGTCTAGAGATGAGGTTGCCGAATATTTCACAGAATCTGTGGTACTGTGGTGACCCACAATATAGACATATTCACTAGAGACTGCAGCTCCTTTAAGTAGGGAGCTCATTGGGAAGAGAGGGGGTGTCTGGGGAACTATTTGAGCTTATTGTCAGTACTGTGAGTTGTACCTGTGTTACCTGAAGCTGTAAGCTGTTGCTAAAAAATGGGAGTAAACAGACTCAACTTGATTTCACTTCTCCATCTCGTTTGTCCTGCACACCCACAGTACCATTATTGTTATTATTACTATTAACATTGTTTCCTAATGTAGCTCTTTGTAACCTCTATTTAGTTGGTTTTACAAGAGACAGAAGTTACATAGAGCTGATACATTGTTTGTCAAGACATGATCAAATAAAGATCCAGGGACCTTGTTTCAAAACTGTTTCAAACTGGTGCGATAGGCCGATGTGGCCTATCGCACCAGTCCATGAAGTCCTTGCGCCAGTACTCCAGGTTGAAACAGCTGGGTTTGCGTTCTTTCCAGTTTAACAGAATAATCCATTTAGCAGATAAAAAAGTCAATGTACATTTTGTACAATTTTGCCTAATATACAAGTATTTGGGCAAGGCATGATAACAATTCAGAGAGAACATGACAGGTCTTCAACAATGTCGGACCAAAATTGGAAAAAACAAACAAACTTAAAACTACTCTGCTGTCAGCTTCTTAAATGTGAATATATTCTAGTTTCCTCTCTCCTCTGTGACAGTAAACTGAATATCTTTGAGTTGTGGACAAAACAAGACATTTGAGGACGCCATGTTGGGCTTTGGGAATCACTGATCCACATTTTTCACCATTTTCTGACATTTTAGAGACCAGACAACTAATCCATTGATTGAGAAAATAATCAACAGATTAATAAACAGCAAAAATAGTCTTATATAATAAGCAATAGATATATCTACGATCAATTTAGAGCTTTAAAGACCAAAGACAGCCTTTGTCAAAATTCTGACATTGTCGGGAATTGAGGACCCAATTCTCAAAAAAGTTGGATAGGGTCAGGGACTCACCTCTATCTGAGCCGTTGGTTCCAAACTCTGAATCTGACACGTTGACATTGTGAGCATAGTCTGTAGACAGGACAGGTAACCATCAGTTCAAAGCTCTTCTTGCATATTTTGGTGGTACAACCACTAATAATACACCATCTCTCTGCACTAAATAACTGTTATCTATAAGCTGATGTGTCATCTCAACATTGCTATGATTTCACTTTCTCTCGACAGACAGAGCCAACCATCTATACTCCCTACCACCATCTTGCTCTGCATTTGGTGAATCCTCTTTAGAGTGAACGTCAGTGCAGAATTTGAAAGGTCAAAAGAGGTTTGGACTCTAAAAAAGGTCAATACTGATGTGTAATTCCATTATATTTGCAGAACAGATAAATAACCTATGCTGTAGTGAAGTTGACCATGTCAGCTTGCTAGCTACTGTAATTCTTAATGCAATCTAGCAAATGTCAGCTCAATACAGAATCACATTGTCTAAGATTGTGCAAATATCCTTTGTTGTCATTGTATTTTGCCTTGCTTGTTGTCATTGTATTCTGCCTTGCTGTATCTGTCAGTTTAAATAGGGACAAAATGTACTGAACATTATTATCACATCAAGCCTCATCTCACTCTAAGGACTGTGACCTAACGTGTGAGAAGTTTGAATATTTGCTTAAAACCTGAGTGTTGTGGAACATACATTATACATACATACATACAAACCAGTTTACCAGTATAATCATGGCAAAACGATACTAAAGAGCCATATTTTACTAACTTAACTTTTAAAGTTAACTGTAATAAGTCACTTATTTTCTTTTTAGGTTGCCATTTTAAAAATGGCCAGCGACAACAGATGAAAATTAGCCTGTTGAGCTAACTCTGGCTCATTAAGTTACTTTGCTGTTGATTTATCAACACTGTCCCTGTCAAATAAACAAATGAAAGTCATAATGCACTACATAACATGACAACAGACTCAGTAATGAGCACAAGGCGATGCAGACAATTGGAATTATACAGTATGCTTAGCATGCTATACTGCAACACACATCAGCCATGTTGCACAGTAGAGTTGGGACTTTTTCGGGATTTGTTTCCGATACCGGTGCTAAAACAATACTTTTACTACGTCCGTGTCGTAACACAAGAGAGCAGCACACGTGCTTAAGTGGCACCGAAATGGGTCACCAAAATCCGTGTTGTCATTCGGTCCGGGCAAAAACCAGACACATTGTACAGACAGAAGTGGCCATGGTACAGTACCCAGAGAGTGCCAAGTGTTTAGATGCATGTCAGACACCACTGATGAGTGTTGGCTTTAAAGTGATTAGTTGTCTTTGTAATCAGCCAAACAGAACTACATAATTAGGTGATACCTCTTTTCTGGTAATGACAAGAGCATTGGGACTTACTGTAGATGAACTGTCCGGTGTTGTAGAGGAAATTGGACATGAGGACCCAGTAAACCACCATGGCTCCAATAAGTGACACCATCGAGAAGAACAAGCTGGACCACTTGCCAAACTTGCCAAAGTAGAAACTACAAACATCAGGGAATTCCCAGTCGGATGTATCCATATCTGGTGGACAGAACACAGAGAATAAATACATGTGGAATACTGTCTGTCATGTCACAGACCATATCTTGGGGTACATTTTGGTTTTCTCAATGTTCATGCCTTTAACATTTTACAGCAAATCATCCACAATCAGAGTTGAGAAAGAGTCATTCGCTTTGCCTGCAGCCTTTAGCTTTCAGAATTACTAGTCCGTACCCTGCTCTGTGTGGAGTATATTCAGATCATAGGTAGGTACAATAGGTCCAAGATAAAACACATCACAACATAAAAACCTAATGGAATCAAGTACAATTTCCAAGGTGTGTTACTGAGAAACATCTAACCAGCAAGCTCCTCTGTAGGAACATGTAGACAAAAGACACTCATCGCAACTAGAGGTAATTAAACGTCTTTTTTAATGAAAGAATAATAACCATTAGTAAAGTGCAGTAGGAAAATCTGTAATCACCAAAAAAAAAAAAAAAAAAAAAAAAAAAACTAGTATAACAGCTATACCGGGGGTCCAAACACAGGACGCAACTCAGAAGCAAAGGTGCAGTGTGTCCGGGCACTCAGAAGGACAAGGCCGTTTTGTGCTGCAACGCCTTCCTGCAGTGCACACTGCCTATTTCTTTTGCAGCCTTGGACAAGGGCTGGGAAGTGCAAATCCAAGCTAAAATTAATCTCAACTAGGGGTGTTACGATTCTCCAAATTCACGATTCGATTTTACATTCGATTTTAAGGTCACAACTCGATTCAAATTTGGATTTAAACATTTTCTTTTCAGCACTGACGGCAATGCCACAAGAGCCAATAGATGGCAGAAGGGTACTTTACAACAACTGTCTGAGTTTCTCAAAATTAACAATTGCAATGGAATGCACCATTAGTTTACTGAGATGTACATGAACGCACAATGGGGTCCCGTCGGAGCCCACATGCTTTACCTTCGTTATTTTTGTGTCCGTAACTCACTAATGGGGAAGGCAACATGTTGCCACACGGTGACTTCAGGAAAGTAGAAGGATTTTCCAGTTCTGTATTTCTGACTCTGGCAGTGGCGATGGTGATTGGAAAGTACAGGCTACCGCTAAGCTAACGTTACCTTGTGTCTTTAGCTGAATGCTACCAGCCGGTAAGCTACCATGAGTCTCCTTTTCTTCGGTGTGCAAGTAGGCAAGGTTTGATAGAGAAGAAAATATTTTCCAAATCGAAAGCTCATTTCATCGATTTAAAATGAAAATTGTGACACCCCTAATCTCAAGAAATCATTTTGCACCTCATCAACAAGTGTTTACCATTTCAGGTACTGTTCTCTGCAATATACTTCAATCCTAAAATGTAAAAATATAAAATGTACTGTATATGTTGAGTTTTTTTTTTTGTTCACTGTTTTGATATTACTGTAGAAAGAAACTCCTGAACCAACCAGAGTATGATGTATGAGTATATATACTATAGATAAACTAGAATACATTTTTTGCAGAAGCTCAGTGATAGAAGCAGATTATTTCAAAGTAACCTGTAAAGTTTTTGACGACTAAATGCGCTAACGCTTTTGGCATGAGACACCCAAAACAAATCTCACACCAAATACGAGAGATCTCCAAAAGCTACTCTTTGATAAAAGAAAAACATCGCTATGATAGCTATGTTTCTTCCACACACACAGAGAACAAAGAATAAATAACACAGCAAATACAGTAGAGTTAGTGCTTGGACCACAAAAATAATAACGCGCTCAGGACTTCACAAGGGCTTTTAATATCAGTTAGAGGTTACTTTCACAGACATCATTGTACTAGGTACAGTTGCATATTCCCAGTACAGTTACTCTTGTTTTAAGCAATTTCTAGAAATGAATGACTATCTAAAAAAGAAAGTATAGGGGAAATTGCTGTGCTAGTATCCAAAAAACAGACACAGACACTCAATTCTATGAAATTATTGAAAAACGTTGGTTTGTATCAGAAACATAATCTAATCAATTTTCAAAACTTTAAAAAGGATAATTGCTGTATTATAACTTTTAACCCACCATTAGCATAATCATTTATTCTAAGTGTAGTTGGACTTACGTATTGCCTTTGGTGATTTGAGAACGATGTAACAACAGTAGAGCATCAGCAGACCTGTGAAGATGAGGATGAGGATCCCCAGAGTGAAACCAGCCTAAAGGGACAAAGACAACAATGACTTTTCAGATCTTAGTTTTGTCCTGTAGTCAAATGTAATGAGCAATGATGCAAAGCTAGTCATTTCAGATGTGGCTTTGAACGAGCCAAGGACTTGAAGTATGTGGAATAAAGCAAATCACCTGCTTTATACCCCAAGGTATGCTGAGTATCGATGTGCCCATCATTGTGTTCCATATAGCAAATCTGTGAGGAGAGAAAAGCAAGGTTATCATCAAAGCAGTCAAAAAGAACATTTAGCTCAGGTTGACTTGCTGACTGATTAGACAGTTTAGCTGGCAGGGCTTACATGGTGATGATACTGGGGTTTTTAGAGGGGTCGCTGCCTGTCACCTTAAAAGCTGTCCCCAGTGGGCTGTAGATGTAGATCTCCTCTTGCCGGGGGATGACATGGTTTGGAGGACTCTGAAGAAGAAAAAAAAACAGCCAGATACTAAAGATAAATCCTCACAAGTACAGTAACATGAGCATGTATGAAAAATAAAAGGCATTATGTTCACAATATGGTTGTATAATATACAGAGACGAGAAAACAATTCTTACGGAATATGTTTTACCACAATAGCGCACTCTACCAGTAACAGTTCATTAAGCTGAAAGGATTCTTTCAAAGTTAAAACTCATTAAAACCTCAAGAACGCCTCAGTGGTTTGTCTGTAATCAGCATTAACTATAAAGGTTGGTTGATGTAGTTGATGACCTTGCAGCAAGGAAGGCCAGTAGGAACATGGGCTTTGGTTGAGGGCTTACTTGAGAATTACTGGTTTGAACACCACTTGAGGTGTGTTATGGCTCCACCTGGCGGTAAATAAAGCACAAAACATATTGACACTAGAGCTTAGATCGGGCCCAAAAAATCAAGCCCGACCCTACCCGAGCCCGTGAACGTCGTGTCCCAGCCCGGCCCGACACATTAACTGTAACTATGAGCCCGAGCCTGATTTAAACCAGACACTTTTTTAATATGTGGGCCGTTATAACTGACGTTCTCAACTAAGTGTTTCCTCTATGTTGATAGCATAGTGGCAGTCCGCCACGGTAAAATTTCCAGCGCCACGGTATCAGAAATAGGGCAGACGCACAACAGGGTTTCCGCTATGTACCTCGCGCACCACCGCTCATTCAGCTGTTTATGAAAAGTCATAAAGTCATAGCGCCGTCTGCTCTACTGAACTCAAGCAAACTGTCATCCGCTCTCCCCCCCCCCCCTAGGGTGAGCAGAGCAACTGGAACAGTGACAGGACGTCATCACTCGCGAAGTTATGACAACCAAATAAACAACAGGGTGAGTACTACTTCACTCAATAAGTGATAAACAGCGACGAAAGTAGCAACATGAAATCCGCACTCACGCCCGTGAAATATGACAGTTACAGTTTATTGGAAAATAACATTGTGGACACTGAAGTTGATGAATTTCCTGTTTATCAGACCCCAGATGAGACAAGAAGCTAACGTTAGCCACGCTGCTGTGACGGCCCCTCTGCCTCTGAGTCGCTGCTGCAACTACAATTCCAAGTTGTTTGAACTACAGAAATCTGTATGAATAATGCAACAAGGACGAAGCATGTAAACAGCGCTGTTTGTTTATTCAGAATGGATCGCAAATGGATCCGAATGAAGAAACGTTAAAAAAACCTCAACCCTAGCTTCCTCAGCTGAATAGTGTGGGTAACAGATCAAGGCAGCAACATAACCAAAGCCCTGGAACCATATAGGAGACTTTGTCTCGATCACCTAATTAATACCGTCCTTCACCACGGTCTGCATGCCGACGCACTGGCCAACAACAGTGCTGCAGAGGGGGGAGACACGATGTAGCACAGTTTACCTCACACTCAGGTCAGGACATAGCCTACACCTAGAGCTACAGGAGAAGCTGGAGAGGCATAGCGTGCTCCCACCGAATTAGGCTAATAAAGTAATGATTAAAAAAAACACAAATGCTTGATCAAGGGCCCGGCCCAGCCCTAGGATAGCGGCGGAAAATATCGGCCTCGGCCCCTTGTGGGTCGGGTCGGGTCAAGTTCGGGCATGGGCAGAGAATCTTTACTCTAATTGACACTTTCTTTGCAGAATTGAAGCTTGATTTACTGGTGTGTGTCAGTAGAATAAGTACACCAGATTATTATAGACTTTTTAAAACCTTTCTTGAAACAGGATGAAATGTAATGCCAACTTCGCAGCTTTGTGAGGGGTGTGTACTGTAATAACATAAAATGAATACAATATTTGTGCATTCATTAACAGCTCTTATTCTATGAACTAAATATACAAAATAGAAGAAAAAATGTGTGCATTAGGATGTGTTACAATGAGTTCTACATTGACTATAAGATCATATTTAATGTCATGTAAATAAATAAAATGTAAATAATTGCTTCAGTGATTGTTTTCATCCCGTTCTGCTTTTGCCTCTAAAGGCTGCGTCAAAGGGGCGGGGATAAAGAGCTGGGCTCCGGGGGGCCCTGGAAGCTAGCGCCCAATGTACAATACCAAAATGGCATACGAATTGGCGTGTCATACATACGCCACTTAGTGAGATCAGTCTGGCCAGACTATGGTGTGACTGACTGACTGAACTCAATCAGAGCAAAAAAATGACATAGCCTGTGCTTGGTCCGTTTTAGAGCAGAAAAAAAGGGGCCAACAACTAACTTTTTGAAATTACAGCTAAACAGTGAACTTAAATGTGGTTCTGGAAACATTTGAGGCGAGAAATAGGCAAAAGAGTAACAGAATCTTGATTCACATTTCATCAGCACTGCCTAGTTTAACAGTTTGATCTGAGTTTCGGGAGCCTGGTGTGTTTTGCTGACAGAGAATGCCAGCTACATCATTCCAGCATGACGCTCCTCCGTCAGTCATCGTCTTAAACCTGCCCCATGTGATAAACTGTTGTGATTGGTTTGTCCAGGTTCTCTCTGGCTGAAAATCTGTATGAATGGGAGGGAGGCCAGGGGATTACCTAGGGCGTTACATGTGCTAGGTTTGCCACTCCGGGCACAGGAATGAGGGTGGACTTCTTGAAGCACATGGGTATGATAGACTGAGCCAGTGACAGGTTGAATATCATTGTGAATACCTGGTATTATTGTTGGTCAGCACACAGTTTGAGGTCGAGCTGCTTTCTTGGTATTCACATGCTTGAACGTCCTCCTGACGTTATTACCAGAAATGGAGATAGGTGTGAGAGGTGCACCCACCCATCCATTAACCCCAGCTTCAGTTGTTTCTGCTTGTTGGCTACCGATGGCTTCAAAGCGACCAAAATTGTTTAGCTCAAAGGAGGGGGTGGGCTTGTAATCTGTCATAGTTGTTAGACCTTTCCACATGCTTCAGCGGTCTCCCTCTTGGAACTGTAGATTCACTTTCGTATTTTGAGATATTAAGTCAATATTTTGAGATACTTTTTCATTCAACCGTCCGACGCGCAGCTTCCGCCGACGTTGGGCATTAACCCTTACTTAAAATGTATTGAGGAGGTAGGACATTATTACTTATGTCCTACCTGATAGAATAAGCAACCCTACATTAAACTAGATTTATAAAGGAGGTAGGTCATTATGATTGATATCTTCTATCTGACAGAATGGACTACCATACTGTAAACCACATTTATAAAAGGAGGTAGTCAATTTGATAGACATTTACTACCTGATAGAATGAGCTACACTATATTTATATAGGAGGCAGGCTATTCTGATATTTACCACCTGACAGAAGAGTTAGGGTTAGAAAGGCAGTGAGAGATGCTAAAAAACTGTACTGAGAAACTCCAACAACAGTTTTCAGTTTCTGTCTGGAGAGGGCTCAGACAAATAAACAACTGCACCCCCCCTACTACCCCCGAACTAAAATACCTGTTATAATATGTCTGTCACGACCACCTGTCCATCTGACCACATACCTTGCAAGGCGCTGGTGCACAATGTTTGTTTGTTAAATGAAAGAGGAGGAAGAAGAGGATGATGACATTTCTACCATGTTCTAGATGTAGATGGTAAATAATCTGTAAACACTGGTGAAGATGGAATCATGTCTGATATTAGACTGTGTTTTCAAATGTATATACATCCCCACTGGTTAGATTTCCTATCAGTCGCTCTGCTAATAAAACCAACACATTGAAAATGTCCTTAATGTTGTAAAACTGTGTGGCCCCAGCAATGGATTTTTATTTAAAGATCCACCATTTTGAGAGGAAATAATACTGTGTGTACTGAACATGATCTTATCAGACAATGGGCCTTTTCACTGAAGGCATTTTGACATGTCACAGTAGGAAAGGCATCAATAATAAAATGAATGATGATGAATTAGTTTTAGCTGCTTCAGTTTCAGTGTCCTGCTATTGTGCAATTTTTTTCTGTGTTTTTGACATATTTTTTGGCGTTTTTGCGGGGTTTTCGATTTGTTTTGTGTAAATTCAACATCACTAACAATTTATCGATCAATAGAAAAATTATTTAAAAATAGCAAACGTTACACTTCATAAGATATTGTACTCATCACACAAGGTTTATCGGCTCGGCCCGGATTGACTCGCCATTTGGTCCGGAAGTGGACCTTGGTCCGGACTTTGAGAAACCCTGCTCTAGTTAGTTATGTACTGCACTGTATCACTGACCATTACAATGTAGAATTCTGAGTGCGAAATGTATCTACTATACACATATAAACCTCCCACAGTGCAATGTGTCACAATTACAGATGCAAAAATGACAGCCATGCAAATAGGGTTTCAGTGCGTTATGAAAATGTACGTTATCATCCCATGTACATTTGCGTATCTCAGTTAACTGTTCACTACACAATGTTTTCCCATAGGTTTATAGAAGACTTAGGTGCACGTAGTTGGCGGGGGGGGGGGGATTGGGGGTTTAGGGGTCCTCCCTCAAGAAATTGTTACGTTTTTCAAAAAGAAATTATGCAATTTCACATCATTTTGGCCTATTATTATTACCATATTTGTGTCTAAAACATTGGAAAAGCTATAGCAGATAAATAAAAACACATTTAAAAAGCCTCAAGCCAAAACATCTGCAATTCCGTAAGGCCGCTCAAAATTTTAAACTTTGCAGTTTGTGGCCGCGCCGACTGCAAGAAGTTAATTGGTCTGTGGTACCTGCCAGCCAATAGGAGGCCCATAGAAGAAAACAACACAATGCAACATACCAAAATAATCAACATAGGCCCATACATGGTGTGCGTCTTGCTTATTTGGCCCCTTTCTGCTGTGTGTTGTGTAAATGTGTAGGTAGGGCTGGACGATTTATCAAAAATGTATCAACATCGAAATTCTGAAGCTGTTATCAACTGAGCAACAAAAAAAAAAACAGCAGTGTCCTTATCGAGGTAAAATGTGCAATTATTGATTTTAGGTCATATTGTGCAGCCCTATGTGTAGGTACTTAGTGCATTGTGCCAAAGTCATGATAACCTGTCCCTGGCTATA
Organism: Zingel zingel; assembly: GCA_023566125.1. Classification (NCBI taxonomy): domain Eukaryota; kingdom Metazoa; phylum Chordata; class Actinopteri; order Perciformes; family Percidae; genus Zingel; species Zingel zingel. The sequence continues at coordinate 3,702,511 of CM042329.1, read as the reverse complement.
ACACCTAACTAGTGAGTGATGCAACCTACTAGCAGTCTGTCAGAAGAGGCTGTCAGTCTGCTGTAGTAATGGACTCTGCTGTTGAGGATGGCGGCCTCTGCAGAGACTCTCTCTTGCGGGTCATCACCTACGATATTCCTGGGCTCTACGTGGAAGGGCCTAGAAGAAGCAGACAAAAATCATGACATTACTAGCAATCTTCCATCGGTCAAATCATTTTCATAATCAATTAAATGTTTAAGTCACGCAAAATTGCAAAACATTCTTTGTTCCAGCGTCTACAATGTGAGGATTTGCTGCTCTTCTCCGCTTCATATCATTCTAAACTGAAAATCTTAAAAGGCAGAGATGTTTATAAGTCATTTTTTGGAAGTCCAAGTCAAGTCTCAAGTCTTTGAGAGGCAAGTTCAAGTCAAGTCTCAAGTCTTTTGCCACGAGTCCAAGTCAAATCTCAAGTCTCTGGCCATCTGATCTGTCCCTAACACGGTATTGTTAAATCTTATGAATTTAAAGCATGTCCTGTAGCTACCATCCAGACAGTCCAGTATCAACTTCATGGTGTAGCCCTCGACCCTGGTGAAATATTAACCTAAGTCTGTCACATCATATGGACACAACGATAAAGATACAATGTGCCTGTTCCTAGCATTAGCACAACACTTTGTGATGGTTAGCTTGTTACCTGTGACAATATATGCTAAATGTAACGTCTCTTTCACATTAGTGTGTGAGTGACTGACCTATTTGGGTGCGTTTTGAGATGCCTGATGAAGTTCGACGTTGTTGATCCGGCATCATTTATCTTGGTGCCACACTCCTTGCATGTAGCTGTTCTCTTATTGCCACTGTTTACCAAGTTATTGAAAGCTAAACTAATGACAAAAGGCACAACTCTGGGAAGACTTGGTGTCGCCATGTCAATGTATTTTTTTTTCTTTATGTGAGTGCGCGCACATAAGGCATAACGCATGCGTTACGTTGCACATTATGGCAAAGGGCAGAGGACATGCAGCTCCTCATACGTTTTCCCCAACGTATATGCACCAATAAAAGAAAATAGAAATACATGAATACATTTATATTTAAAAAGGAATAATTGCATGAAAACAGGTTGTTGATGAGTCTCGAAGCTCGAGTCAAGTCTGAAGTCTTTTGGGTCGAGTCACAAGTCAAGTCTGAAGTCAGCGGTTTGTGCGACTTAAGTGCGACTCGAGTCCCCATCTCTGTCTTAAGGTTCTGAAAGTTGGTCGGACAAAATAAGCAACCTGTTAATTGTCACCTTGGGCTCTGGCAACTAGTAATGTGCATTTTCCCATCGATTTCTGACATTTTATAGACATACAATTGATTATAAAACAATTGAAGGACTGAAAATAAAAACAGTTAAATGCACCCCTCAATTTGAATTAAACAGAGCACAAATAAACACTTTTTGATTAGTATTGAACCATAAACATGTCTTGACTGAAGGAATTAGCATACACTAAAACAAACATACATGTGTGACTTGCTGGAAGTAGCATTCACGTTTGTGATGCTTTATGTGCTAGAAAGCTAGTTGGTCACTGTGAAATACCTAACTGGATTATAATTCACAAACTGTTAATACTAGGGTGGTGCCAAAGACACACACAAACGTCTTAGTATTTGCTTGTCAAACGCATTCCAGGCCATACGTGTGGAAAGCACCTTATATAAAAAACACTGTCAGAAAAAAGAAACGTGCACGTCTAGCCAGCTCAGACAACCATGCTGGATCCAAACTTGTGTAAAAGATACTGTATTGACCACACACACACACACACACACACACACACACACACACACACACACACACACACACACACACACACACACACACACACACACACACACACACACACACACACACACACACACACACACACACACACACACAAACAATAAGGGTCTGCAACAAAGTTAAAGCTTAATTGTGTATGGTTCTTCTCTTATTCTGGTCTTTTCATTATAATAATCCAGATACTTCCATATAAAATGTACTTTAGTATATTCTATGTGGACGTGGTAGGAGATACGACATTTCTGAGTAAAAATAATCCAGATCATATCTTATATTGTTGATTTAGTATTAACTCTCTGCCCATGCTTTTGTATCCTTATCTTTCCTGATGATATGAAACTATCAAAATGTTAAGGCAAATCAGTGAGCCTGTGTATCCTCTACGCCAAACTGTACTGAACTGAAATACTGTTATGCTCTTCAATGGGGAAAAAAAAACTAGATTCAAGAGTTTATTTGTCACATACTTTACGTATGACACATATTTCTCATTATGTGCTGTGAAATACAGGTGAGACATACTCTAGTTGAGAGCTGACAGATGAGTGTGCAATAATAATAATAATAATAATAATAATAATAATAATAATTAGAAAAGACTTTGCTTAGCAGCTGTGACGCAGGACACGGCCTGTAAACAGCAAGGCAGCAGCACACCCGCTCAAAGCAGCGCAGAAGGAACCATCAACCCAAGATTAATAGTTCAGAAATGACTAACACAGGGATGATATCATTGGCCAGCGTCGCCATAAAGCGTGTAGGAGACAGTCCCTCCAGGATTTCATGATGTCGCGATCGCAACAATTCCCGCGATTTCAACCAATCACCGTGAAGTCGGTGCGACTCGCAATTTTGACCAATCACCGCAACTTTTCCGCAAATTTGACCAATAGCCGGAGTTTCCTGCGACTTCAACCAATCACAGCAGTCCCACGTGCCAGACTTTGCGTCAGTATGTGACTCTGAGAGCCAATGACCAAGGGGGAGTGAGAGCGGGTTGACGTAACGCACGTACGTCGCCAAATTCATTTCCTTGTTTCTGATATGAAGACGAGACGTGTGTGACTTGAACGTCTCACATTTAATGATAAGTTACATTTTCATATTATACCAACATTTGCAGCATCCTGAGCCTTTTTGGTAAGGTTACTAGGACAACTCAGCCCAGAGTAGTTTTATTCTCCCCAAAACAAGTATACCAAACCACTTTTTTTGGTGTAATTTTCACTGTGTCTCGCAACTTCATGCAACAAAAATACAAAAGACATCGCAATCGCAATTTTTTTACAAAAGGTCCTGCAAAATCAGGCATTTTGGTCCGCAACAATCTCAAAAAAAGGCTGCGAAATCCTGGAGGGACTGAGTAGAGCTGCAAAGATTGATCTATTAGTTGTCAACTATTAAATTAATCGTCAGCTATTTGATACTCAATCGGTAGGAGTCATTTCTATGAAAAGAAAAAGTAAAACTTCTGATGTCAGCTCGTTAAATTGTGAATATGTTTCTTCTCTCCTCTGACAGGAAACTGAAGAACTTGAGGTGGGGACAAAACAAGACAACAACAATCAGTAACTAGAACCCCAAAACCGTATTCACTTTTTATTCTGCTTTCATGCCATAGTTTTGCCACACTGCCTCAAATAACACACAGCAGACTGGAGTAGTTATTTTATTTTCATTTTATTATGTATATATTTATCCCTATATATTAACATGCACTATTTTATGTCTTATGTCTTTAGCGCTTCTTTTAGTTTTTTTAGTTAGTATTATTTTGATTATAGGTATTTATATAACTTTAATTAGAATTGTTCAGAACAGCAGCTTGTCCTCCCCAACGTTTGTTCCTTCACTGAGACGCACTCCTATTGTTGTTGTCGTTGCTACGGTGAGCTGGGAAATTGGTGAGCTGAGTCCTATCCAATGATCAGAGGTGTGGTGCAGTTATATCTAATTCTTTCCAAAAGATCCGGTGGGTAAAGAACCACAACCAACCACTCCATTGTGAGTTTCCCCGTTATGGGAATGATAAAGGATTTTGAATCCAAAAACCAAATAACAGTCACAGTCCTCGCAGAACAGCATCACTGTTGCACTGGGTGACATGTGCCTTTATCACTAGTGAACACACACATACTGTAGTGTATTTTAGGGAGAGACTGATTATCGGCCCTGGGTGATTTTATCGGGCCGTTTTTTGGCAGTCAGCAGATTATCTGTTGTGTTTTATTTGCCTGATAACTGATAAAGTTAATGAATTAAAAAGTGGTCTACTTTGGCTCCTCTACAGCTCTGTGTCTGCCCCTCTGCTTCAGTTTACTCACCACTGAGTCTGACATCATCAGAATATTAAGGTGCACAGTAGCGCCGGCAGCCGTAATCCTGTACGCACCGTGCTTACATTGCAACACATCTAATAGGCCTGATAATTATAATGGCACTGTTTGAGTGGTTTAATAAACCGGTTAATGTGAGAACTTTACTCTTGTCTGCGACGCGTAAAATTACAAATGCAACTGTGAATGAATGGATCGCTGAATCAAAGTTACGCAGCACAACAGACATTGGTGTATTTAGAGCCCAGAGCAGCGTCTGAAACAAGTTACCTGTTCGCCCCCTGGCTTATTTACATATGTTTTGTTGAAAATCACTACAGATATCTTTAGGGTTGGGTACCGTTTGGATTTTTACGATTCTGATGCCGAACTGGTACTTTTAAAAACTATTCCGATTCCTAACCGATTCTTGAAAAATTACATCAAAGAAAGGCTTTTTTATGGAGTTTTTTTTTTTATTATTATTATTAAAAATTATTTAAATTGAACAATATATTTGTGTTTTAAAGTACTTAAATATATAATAAGTAAACCTAAGTCACCTAACACATAACTACAATAATTTAACAAATAACAGTTACACTATTAACAAGTAAGAACTAAATAAATGTTGAGTTGGTATGCCAACCAGCTTCACACTTTAGCAGTTCTTTTGCAGAAAAATGATCAGATTTGCTTCTCTGGCGAGACAGACACCTCTCCTGACTAATGGCATGTTCTGCACAGGAGAAACCTCTCAGATGGTGTCCAAGAGGCCTGGACACACAGGGAGGAGTTAGAAAGGGCAGACTCCCCCACCACCAGGCTACAGGTCTGGTCCTGAACGATAGACTAGCAGAGCAAGTGGAATATGTTTACTAGCGATCACGTGCAGTCAATGAATGGTTAATATGCTTTTACGTCCGTTTTGGTGAGCCCAAAAGTAGCCTACATTAACGGTAGCTAGCTAAGGGTAGACTACAGAGAGAGGGTGATATTTTTATGTCCGTTTCGGAGCGTGTACAAAAAGCCGTCTATCACCAGTGATTGTAGAGTGCGTGTCCGAGAATAGCGCGGACACGCGCGTCACACCGCGAGCGGGCACGTGCGCCACTCGGCAGAAAGGGAGAAAGAAGAAAAAAAAAAAGAAAAAAAAAAAGTCTGTCGCAGCGACAGAGGGGAAATATTTCAGTCGGACCGAAATGAGGAACCGAAATTTGCGTTCTAATCTGGTCCGAATACTGCCGTTTGCGTAGGAACCGATTCCATAGTGGAACCGGGTTTCGGTACCCAACACTAGATATCTTACTACATTAATTTGACCATGTGTAAAAGTAGGAATATATGTATGTGTGGATCTGCTCTGAAGTTCATCTGAATTAAATAATTACTTTAAATCATCCACCCAAATAAGTTATTCATTACTACCCCTTTGCAGTCCCTGTAGGCTATTGCTTTTTAAATGATGTACTGTAGTGATGTATCAGTGTTTGATTTACTGTAATGATGAGAGAGGCTGTTTTCAGTATCTGTAAACATTTCCAAGCACGCAGTGGCAATGGAGTTACGCTGCTGACTGCTGTCCTCATGCGTAAAAGCGCACAGTGTTTACAGTTAAGACAATATTATACTCATTAATAATGTATTTCTTCAGCCTGGTCTCACAGAATTCTGTGAAATTATCACAAACTGCGCATTACGTGGTGAGGGCACGGAATGTGTGAAAATTCCGTGTGGCCACCACAGAAAATCTGCGTAAGGAGGTTGGTTTGGGGGGTGGTTGTCTATAGGTCAAAAAACACAGGACTTTCACCCAGGAGACCGGGGATCGTGTCCCACGTGTCCAACTGTACCGTTTTTCTTTTCCGACACCTAACCCATTGTTCTTTTCCTAAACTCAACACATCCTCTATGTTCTTCTTTACCTAAACGCAAACAGTTGTTGTCCCGCCCACCCATGACCTTTTCCTTAACTTAAGGGGCCGTGTTCATTTCACGGAGTTATTCCATGGGCCCATCACGGATTTTTAAGGGGCCGTGTTAATTTCAAGGAATTCTTCCTTGGGCCCCATCACTGAATTTTCAGCGAATCCATGACACCGCCACAGATTTTGAGTTCATTTCCCGGAATTCTGTGAGATCAGGTTGATTTCTTTCACCAACCCGCAACCATCTAACCCTTATATAATATGTACAGTACATTCGTAGGCCTCACACTTTCTGCTTATCTTATATCCATTCAACAATTATTTTAATACAATAAATATAAGTGGGCGTGCATGAGCAACTAACGATGATAATACGTCGTAGAAAAAAGCGCCAAAAAAATCATTTGAAAACCTAAATTGATATGCGGCCCGATCAAAATCTGCTAGGGGCCGGATTTGGCCCGCGGGCCTTGACATGTGTTCTAAATGGTCAAGTTTATCAAGCACAATGCCCAGAGATCCTGAATATGATGAAATACAATCCAGTGTAAGGCTTTCTGTTGTCTGGTATATGGCTCTTTATGTTGAGCAGGTTTACTGTAGAACAGAGCTGTTGGATCGAATTACGAAAGTCGAATATAATTTGAATAGTAAAAAAAAAATCAATACTATTCGAATGCTGAAATTACTATTCAAATGTGATTACTTTTATAAATAGGTTGGCTAACATTAGCTAATCTCCCTCTTCTCATGTCACATCTGATGAACAATAAGTTACGGGAGTGAGAAACACACGGCATTGTGAGCTAACGTTACGTACAGAGTAGTGTTAGTACAGGGGGAGTGACAGGCTGCGGCTGGAAATCGGAAGAGGGCCGGGAAATAGTTTTAACACGACTTTATCCACCGAGCCAAAATGCTTATGTTATCATTAGTTAGCTCGTTCTGGTTTCCTAACTGTGTCACGAGTTATAGACCCTTTGTAAACACGTGACCACGACCACGTGAAGACGCCATGACGGACGGCGGAAGCACAGGCTAAACAGTAGTAGACGAAAGGAAAGTTTCATAGTTTCAATCAGTTTGAAATACATAACACTAAATAAACTGTATTTATGGCTTCTTCTATTGAACAACAAGTTGTCGTGCCGTTATCGGTCTAGGTAGGGCATCTGGTAGGTGCTCACAAAGAGCAGTATTTGGAGTAGTTGGAGATAGCAGGATTGGATACCGACCATTAATTCTTCTTGCCTCCATTTTCACAGACCTCATTAAATCACAGAGTCTGCCCGTCTTCACTCCACATGATCTGTACCACTATGTGGTAAACGGGGTATCCCCATATACTGGTGCTGATCTCAAAGCTTTTAAAAGTCTGGATGCTTACCAGTTCTTTGTAGCTGGCTGGGTTACAGGTACACAATGCTACACTAACGGCGGGGGGAGGTACCTCATAATGGCAAAGATAAGACATCAATCTAGGGTTTATTTTGTATTCACTGTATTATATATATTATTATATTCGCTGTAGCCTATGTTAAGATTTGACCGGTGAATATTACGACGCGATGGGCAGCAGCTAGCGAGCAGTCCAAAGCTAGCTGCAGCTAGCTCGTCAGCTAGCCGGGGTAGGAGCTCCGCAGACCCGCAATTAACTTGTTTTTTGGCCTTTTTGAAGCTAGCTTCCGTGCCATGTCATCTTTAATTTAAGCAATATTTGTGTATGTGTGTTAAGTTAAATGATCAAGGGAACAGCTTTCTTTTTTGGATATGTAGCTAGCTAGGTCAGTGAATAACTGATGTTAGTTATGTGGGTCATCATCGGTTTGGTCCTGTTAGCAGGAACAGCTGGTTAGCACGGCAGCCACCTGGTTGAGTAATTTAAAACAGAAAGGCAATATAAAGGCAATATATACACATGCTTGTGTTGGTGAGGATTACTCTGCAGATTGTGAACGTGAGAACACAAACACGAACGAAAATGTACGAGTTTAGCTTGCCGTCCGTCTACATAGACAGTATATAAGAATGGACCAGCAGGTCCCGTGTCTCTGGACTGAGACCAGTGAAGGATATTAGAAGCACTTTTCCGGTGATGGCTGAGCGTTACTGAGCAGCCGCCAACTGAGAGAGACGACGTAAACGTGACGTGAGCAACCTGTCTGAAAGTTGGAAGTCTTCTGGTAGCTGTGCCAAGAGAAATCTCAATCATTCCCAATCTAGCAGAGACGGAGAGCGTAGGTATATGTAAGGAGATAACATAGCCACAGGCTAATTATTGATCACTAACATGATAGTTAACATTAGTAATTAAACTTAAACAGCTAATGGAAGTCAAAACTGCCTGAGAGCTTCTCCTGTACTATACGGTAATTCCTCTAGTATGAGACAGTAAGTCTCGTGGTTATGACACCATCGTTAGCCTATTTTTATAAAAACGTCTGCTACGGAGCCATAACGTGAGCTACAAGGTAATGGAGCCTTTTATACGTTGTCGTGTTTCTTTAGAAATAAACAACGGACAAATAGAGTCTTTAAACGCTTCAGATGTAAAGTTATTCTCTGTCAAAGTGACGTCAAAATGAATGGGAGTCAATGGAATGCTAATGGGAGGTGATGGCTTGGTAGCATCAAAATGGCTCCACAGGAGGTTCGAGCTCTGAAGCGAAGCTTACCCCCTTGTCCGTCTACAGCATAGCTCTTCCACCGTCCGTCACGACGTTCATAACTCGCGCGAGTGGAGCGTGACATCACGTGCAAAGGGTCTATAGGAGCTTAGCTGGGAGCTTCATGGAGACAGCTAAAGTTAATGTTAGCTGCCCTACAGCTGTCAAAGTTAGCTTAGTTGGGAGCTTCATGGAGACAGCTAAAGTTAATGTTAGCTGTCCTACAGCTGTTAGAGTTAGCTTAGCTGGGAGCTTCATGGAGACAGCTAAAGTTAATGTTAGCTGTCGTACATCTGTCAGAGTTAGCTTCAACTTCAGATATTACCTTTAACAGCTGTATTCTTAGTAACGTGACAATCTGCAAGAAACAGGTTGCTTATAAATCACTAAAATAGTAGTGGCAGCACCGTTTGGCTTAGTTATCAATGCCGTTAGCATCGTGGCTAACACTATTGTTACTTTACTTTATGACAAATCGTTTCAGCTGTGCTTTCTAACATAATGTCATTGTGCTAACCGAGCACCGTTAGCCTTTACAACAGAGCCGCTTCTCTACACTTATTAGATAATATTTCATTCCAGAGTTCTCTGTTGATTTGTGTTTGTCGCTGTGTGCTCGTGGTGGAATATAATGTAAACAGAGAGCGGCGTGCCAGAAATGCAATGCGCCATAACGTAGATCCCCTTTAAGGCCAGGCTGATGTTAGAAGTCCCTCTAGTGGACAGAACGTGTAACAACAACCACATGCTTATAGTGGCAGTGACAATGCATACGCTTGAGTAGTGTTGTACATATTTATAACAGGCTGCATTTGAGCATTAAATATTCAAATATTATTCGAATATTTAAAAAAATAAATTAAATTAAAATGGTATTATAGAGGAAGACTGACAGTTCTACTGTAGAATAACATGTGCAACTGCACAGGAGAGACTGATTATTCTCCTGCATGTGCACGCAAGCATACCGCAGTGCTAGGTAGTACTGTGTATTGATTGGTGTAGTGTTTCAGTGTAATCTACCTTTTAGCCTTAAAGTCCGGTGAGTCGGTGGAGTAGCTCTCTCCAATCTGCTCGGAGCTCAGCAGAGGCCGGCTGTCGTCCTCCATGGCCGCTGACATTCAGCTACAGCCTCTCAACTCTCATCACCTGACTGGGAGGAAAATACAGTATGTTGTAAAATCTAATCAGTGACTGTCACACGGCAACCATAAAACATTATTTGTGAAGTACAATATGCTGTATGTAGTAACATTACAGCTAACTAGGGCTGGGTATCGCCACTGATTTCCTAAATCAATTCACAAGGTTGATTACATTTCCGATTTGATTTCTGATTCAATGCCGATTTGGGACATTTCAGTTGCCAAACCAATTTTGCTTGGATACGAAAGAGATTCTACAATTGTACGAGGTTCCCTCTCACCTGCTGCATTATTAAAATGATCAATGTTTACTTTAAATTAGTCCCTTTCCGACCGGAGGGATTTTTGCAGTTCCTAGAACATAACGTTCCTACAACCCTTTTTTTCTCGTGTTCCGACTGGACCAATTTGGGGATTTTTAAGTCCCTCTGGCCGCAGTTCCTGTAACTCTTTCAGCTCCTACTTCAGGGCAGGGTCTTTCCCCTTCTCCACATATTTTAATATTGTATTAACTTCACTGTTTAGCATGCCTTCTACTTTTGTAAACAGGTCTTAAGTTTATCTTTGCACAATAAAGTTTGCTGTGTTGTGTTTTACTTTGATATAAATAAAATATTTAATAGAAAAGTGGGTTACTACAGTTATTTGTACATGCACACATGAAATGTAGTCCTACCTGCTTGATTAAAAAGAGCAGCAGCAGGTTAAATGGCTGTGGTACCATGACAAAATATTGCGGTGGTTAGATGGCTGTGTTATAATAACAAAAGGTCTTTTGGTTCACACAGCCTTCTAATCACACCTGTTGACATTCTTGTGATTTTTTTGTGTTATCGTCACAAAAGGTCCAGGGCTCCAGACTGCGACCAAAATTTGAGAGTGTGCGACTGAATTTTACATCCAGTCGCACAAGTGCGACCAGTAAATTTGCCCCCTTTTTTACACGTTAAACGTCGAAATTTCGGTACCTGAGAGCGCGTAAGATCAAGCTTATCTGTCCTCTCTGAAAATTGCCAGAGAGCGGAGCTCTGACACAAACACACACACACACACACGCATAGCTGTGGACGGTGCAAACTACGTCGGCTCTGCAGTTCTGTTGAAGTAGTCACAGTGAGTCACGGGAATGCTGATAAAGTGGTTTCAAGTGTGGTTACAGTTTTTTTTAAACTTCACGCAGACGGCGTTTGCTGCGATATGATGTTAATGGAGAGCCGAAAGCGATCGCGGTGCTGTTGACGTTACACTTCCTAAGTAGGGGTGGGAATCAGTTGGCACCTCACGATTCGATTCCGAGGCCAACGATTCGATTCTAAACCGATTATCGATGCATCTCGTTGCAACAATTTTTTTATGTACATTTCCATGCGTGATTTAAAAAAATATACATATAAATCTGAGTTTACTACGAGTTTGCTAATCACTTCCTAGACAAAGCAGCTAGACAAAGCTTAGATTTTGACATATACAGTATTTGTCACACACAAGTTTTAATGAAATGTTTGTCTACTGAGGTTATTATTGTGTAGTCATTCCATGCTGAAGCCTTCAACAGTCTTGTGAAGTCTCCTTCTCTCCCAGTAATCTTCCACGTCAGAGTCTCATTCATGTTTAAAAGTGGAGAATTGGCTTCTTAGAACACGATACATGAGGTGGTCAGATGTCATGTGATAAAGTAGATGAACAGCCTATATGTGTTTTGCCTAATTATTTTACGTAGGTCTTATTAGATCATGTGTATATATACAAAAATTTTTTTTCCTTTTGGCCATTTTTGTGTGTTTTTTTCTGCCTAAACTCTAAGTTGTTGTCCATTATCCCATCCTCTTTCAGTCACTCTGTTTTCTGATTTGTACTTGTCTGGAGACAGTAACTTTTAAATAAAAATAAACACATTTAAAAAAAAAAAAAAAAAAAAAAAACTTAAATAAAATAAATAATCGATTATTAACTTATCAGAATCGATAATCGAATCGTTCTAAAGAGAATCACGATGCATCTAAGAATCAATTATTTTTCCCACCCCTATTCCTAAGCAGGCACAACAGTGGTTTCTGTGCCCTGGGGACTGACTGACAGGCTGAGGTTGTAAGGCAAGGCAACTTGATTTCTACAGCAGCTTTCAGCAACAAGGCAACTCAAAGTGCTTTACATGAAACATTAAAGAGCAATTAAAAACTGTCGTGAAAATAAAACAGGCTAAAAAAGATTATACAAAAACAAGAATAAAAGTTACTGTGAGTAAGAAATGAATAAGTATTCAATTTAATAGGTTGTAGGGATGGGTTTGGGAGGAGAGAGGGAGGGGTTTATTTTTATTTAATTTCTTTAGAGTGTAACATATTCTAATAAGATAACATCATGTTCTAAGTACATAAGATAAATAGGTTTGACAATATTTTTACAACTGAAATAGTTGTTTTGTAATTATAGAGGGAAAGTACCAAAAAAAAAAAAAAAAGGTACCGTTGGGTAACGGAACCGAATTTCAGGTATCGGTACCATATCTGTTCAGTAGTAGCCTAAACAATGCATCTTTAATTTTAAGTTGAATGCATTGTAATTGTAGACTAGAGCTGGTATATATATATATATATATATATATATATATATATATATATATATATATATATATATATATATATATATATATATATATATATATGTATTTATTTATTTATTTTTTTAATGACAGCGATGGTGCTGTCGATTAACCTTCTATTTTGCATCTTCAAAAGTGACACTGAATTTTAAACAGCACATTGTAATTTCTGCATCTATTATCAAAGTATTCATTAGTAATACAGTGGAACTTAGTAGAAATGTGAATATTTGGTTAGCATGTTGATTTACGGTGTGTGCCCCTAAATTTTCTGGTTGCGCCCCTAAAATGTTCAGTTGGGGGCCACTGTGCTCCCAGTGAAAAAAGTTAGTCTGGACCCCTGAGGTCTGCACTGGCATTCAGACAACTTTGTCTGAACTCCCTTACCCCTCCTACCACTTCCTATGGCCACTTGGCCAGTGTGAATGCCAATGGAAAAACCGGTTTTGGAAGTGGACTGTTCCTACAACTACGTTCCTCTAACTACTTGGTCGGCAAGAGGCTATTGACCCAGTGTTTCCCACACATAGACTAATGTGTGGCGGTATCAACACCGGCCGCCACACATTGTGTTTCGTTATTAATAAAAAAAAATAAATAAATTAAACGCTATTTAAAACATGTTTAGCTGCATTTCCTTTCCCTGCCCTCCTCCGTCTCTCTGACACACACACACGGTGTTTTTAGCCCCCAACGTCGCCTTCCAGGCAGCGAGGCAATGATTATGTTTCAAAGGTTAAGGTGAGGGTTAGCTGCCTGGAAGGCGATGTTGGAGGCTTAAAACACCATGGAGCCCACCGTGCACACAGCGTCTGTCTCCGTAAAGGAGACAAGACGGCTGGCGAAATTCACAAGTTCACGAAAGGTTGGGATCTATCTCGTGAACACCTTTACACAATCACACATTAAAAAGTGCTATAAAAATATTTTAGATTCTGAATACAATGTTTAGACCCGACCAGACTCTTAGCAAACAAGTGATTGCGCTGCTTTAGGAAGTTAACTAGTCGCAGGTTTGCGGTAAAATGCAGTTGGGCTGTCGAGGTCAAAACACTATGTAGCAGCTGAGAATCAAATAAACGTATAATAAATAATGTTAAGTCATTTATATTCTTACACTGAATGTTTGCTGCTTCAATCAAGACGAGTATTGAAAAGTATTTTCATTAGTATGAGGACCAGCCTGAACCGGAGGACAGTCTGAAACAGAGCGCAACAGTCCAACCAGTGGAATTAGTTATGTTATTAATTTGTTTACAATATTTTCAGGCTTCAACCAGTGAAAGACAGGGTCAGGGAGAGAGAGATAGATTGGTTAGGCATTGAAGTAGGAGAGGGGGACAGCATCCAACGGCGTGTCCTCCTCGGTTTTTGGTACTTGATTGTTATGAAAATAAGTATTTCATGCTATACTAGGCACTAGATATTAGGCGTTTCCAAACTATCGGTATCGGCATTTATAATGGCCGATAAATGAATATTTGAAATAAAATAAAAACTGACAAAACCCCTTTCAACCATGTTCTGAGTGTTGGCATTGCAGTCTGTCCACCAGAGGGCGCTCTACAACCTCCCAGTTGGCTACACTCTGATTTTTGTTGTTGTTATTGTGTTTTTGTTCAAAGGACTTTAAAGGAGAACTCCGGGCAATTTTTACGTTAATCCTGATCGCTATAAGTATGTTAGTACTGTCGATAGGAAAAAAAACGAGCCGAATCAGTGCTAGCATCATGGAGCTACTGCAGCTAATGCCGAGAGCTCCCACTTAGCTAAAACGGCAGTTTTGGGGGCATAGCATAAAGAGTGCCTTTGTGCCTCTTAACAGACACAAAATGCAACTAAAATGTCTGTGCAACATGAACAGGGCTGTTACATGACAACAAGATGCGTTTTCAACTCAGACATTGTTTAAATTCACCTACCCTGTTAGCTGCTAGCTGCCGTCTGATGAGTGAGTGTGTTCAGCCAGGCTTAGGTAATAATCATCACGCAGCAGTTCTGTGTGTATTTGTAGCATATATATATCCATTTTGTGTGCAATCCATCTGGCGTTGGTGAATAGTAGTCTCTGCAGTGGCGAACTATGTTAGTTGCCTTAGCCAGGCTAGCAGGTCCGACCGGCATCCTTCTATTTTCTCCCCGCCTTCCCCGCCTGCCGCGGCCGACAACAATCCACGGGCGCCCGCTGGTCTGGTGGATGTCCTCCAGAGGACAGTTCATGCTTTCGCGGCGAAATTTTTGCGGCGAAAAAAGTTTATTTCCCCCTCAAAAATAGGTAATTGAGCACTGTAGTGGTTATGATCATATCAGTGACTATGTAACTACATGGAAACGGGCCAAATGATGCTTGTTTCTTGTACAGTAACAGCGTTACAGAAGGCTGGCTCTAGCTCCATAGTTACGTTATTCCAAGCTTCTTCCCTTGTGAACACCTCCGCTCTTCTATGCTACGATCTGCTGTTTACCTTTTCCTGCTACAACTGAATTCCCGCGGGACTTCAGCGCAAGACTACAGCCAGCCTTCTGTAACGCTGTTACTTTACAAGAAACAAGCATCATTTGGCCCGTTTCCATGTAGTTACATAGTCACTGATATGATCATAACCACTACAGTGCTCAATTACCTATTTTTGAGGGGGAAATAAACTTTTTTCGCCGTGAAAGCATGAACTGTCCTCTGGAGGACATCCACCAGACCAGCGGGCGCCCGTGGATTGTTGTCAGCCGCGGCAGGCGGGGAAGAGGTAGAAGGATATGCCGGTCGAACCTGCTAGCCTGGCTAAGGCAACTAACACACAGTTCACCACTGCAGAGACTACTATTCACCAACGCCAGATGGATTGCACACAAAATGCTACAAATACACACAGAACTGCTGCGTGATGATTATTACCTAAGCCTGGCTGAACACACTCACTCATCAGACGGCAGCTAGCAGCTAACAGGGTAGGTGAATTTAAACAATGTCTGAGTTGAAAACGCATCTTGTTGTCATGTAACAGCCCTGTTCATGTTGCACAGACATTTTAGTTGCATTTTGTGTCTGTTAAGAGGAACAAAGGCACTCTTTATGCTATGCCCCCAAAACTGCCGTTTTAGCTAAGTGGGAGCTCTGGGCATTAGCTGCAGTAGCTCCATGATGCTAGCACCAATTCAGCTCGTTTTTTTTGCTATCGACAGTACTCACATACTTATAGCGATCAAGATTAACGTAAAAATTGCCCGGAGTTCTCCTTTAAGTTTCATATCTTAAATTTGTATTTTTATACATTTTATTTATCAGAACTTTAATATATTTTGATGTTCCTCTGTTCTGTGACAATAAAACAAACCAGTTTATTTTAAACTGCATTATCATATTATTTTAGTGAGGACTCATAAATAACTACAAATAACTCATATTAGGGAAATCTGTTTATGTTTTGTTGCGCGTTTCTGGATTTTTTTGTTTTTTAAATATGTATCGCCGATAAATCGGAATATCGGATTTTTAAAATCACCAAATATTAGTATTGTTATCGGCCGTAAAAATCCTTTATTGGTCGGGCTCTAAAATGAATGATTTTCGTTCTGAGCAAAACATTCATCACTCACTCAGTAATCTTCAGTGGGTAAGACAGCACCGTAAAGAAAAGAGCTTTAGGACAGCAGGTGTGGTTAAACACTACCGCTTTAGTCCAAAGGGGACGCTAGAATCAACACAGACTGAAAGTTACATATAGCCACTTCAAGTAAAAGTACTAATATCACACTGTAAAAAATACTGTTAGAGTAAAAGTCCTGCATTGAAAATGTAACTTAAGGTGCAATATGATACAGTATATTTACTGTATTAAATCAAAAAATGACCCCAATGTGTCATCAGATATTAAGGAAACATGCTAAGTTGAAAT
Organism: Zingel zingel; assembly: GCA_023566125.1. Classification (NCBI taxonomy): domain Eukaryota; kingdom Metazoa; phylum Chordata; class Actinopteri; order Perciformes; family Percidae; genus Zingel; species Zingel zingel. The sequence continues at coordinate 3,686,140 of CM042329.1, read as the reverse complement.
ACTATCTTTTCTGACAACAATGATAATGCTAGGATTTTCTCCTTTTGAAATGTCTGTTTGTGTTTTGGCCCGGGTTGCCAGATATACCTGTAAAAACGTAAACCCAGCGCGCTACAGCTGTAATGTTAGTACAGAAATGGAAGCAGCAAACAAACAAACAGGATCAACCGATACAGATTCTACCCCACCTAAAAAAACGGCATGTTTTCTAACAGTTGCGTTACCAGAGACGTAACAAACCCCGGGTAAATCTTGGAGATGTATTTGAAAGATGGAGTCAGCTTAGAGCCCAAAAGGATGCGGAGTTGGCTAATTACCTCCTAAACAGGTAAACATTAAGCTTTAGGCTAATTTATCATGGTTACAAGGGACGGGCATTTAATGTCATTTCAACATTTGTGTACTCACATTGAATTATATAGAGTACTTGAGTTAGTGACTCGCAAAAACAATTGAGACACAGCCAGTGAAGTGGTCCCGACTGGTGCTGGCTAACACCGCCATGCTAACACGCCATAACTGCTAACGTTACCGGAGCACCAGGCAAGCGGGCCACAGCTGTTTACAACCACCTTGACAGACCTATGACAGAAACCGCAAGTTTGACTTCCTCCTAATGGAAACATGCAATTTACACCAACGTGTAGCCTGTTCAGCTGCAGTGGCCGACCAACGGTGAGTCATTTTAAGCCAAGAAAGTGGGTCGTGAGTTTGCGATTGTTGCTTTCATTTTTAGTAGGGGTTTAGTGGGGTAGAGAGGACAGCGAGGTAGTTGTATTGAGCGGTTCTTGCCGTAATTTTAAGCCAAGAAAGTGTCTCTGTCAATCATGTAGAGAGGACGGCGAGGTAGTGGTGTTCAGCTGTTGTTGCAGTAATTTTAAGCAGTCATTTTTAAAGTGTCTCTGTCAGTCGGGTACAGAGCTCCGCGTGAGCACAGGCCTGTATGACTGTCAACATAACCAGCGATAGCTACTTCGCTGCGCTGTGGCGTAATGTCTGGCTATGTGAGACTAGCGTCTAGCAACATTATTGGATGCTGCATTCTCAACCGGCAAGCTCCCATGAACTTTGATTCTGGGGATGGGGGGGGGGGGGGGGGGGGGGGGAGACGACTCCCTCCAGTATTTTAAATTTGGACTCCGGTAACTATTTTCAACACTAGCTATGAGTATTACATATTGCACCTTTAAGTAACAGTCTGTAAGTATCATCAGGAAAATGTACATAAAAGTATTAAAAAGTAAAAGTACTCAATGCAGAAAAATCCTCATATTTGAGTGTTTAATAAGCTAATCCTTTCAGCTGGACATGTAGGCCATTTTACACTTTTTTTCTGTGCAGACATCTTAATGTGTAAAATAACTAGTAACTAGTAACTAAAGCTGTCAGATACATTTCAGGGAGAAATATTGTACGTTTTAGTACAATATATCTCTCTGAAATGTAGCGGACTAGAAGTAGAAAGTGACATGAAAAGAAAAGACTCAGTACAGTACTTCAGTAGGCTACATGTACATTCCACTACTGGTATTGACCTGATATTTCACTGACATGTTTTATCTTAGAAACACTATTATTTGCCACCTGTATTAACATGATGTAGGGTGGTGAAACTCTAAGCTGACTCATACACAGATATGACAATGAAGCTTGTCCTCTTCCTCACATCTTCCTCACCCCAGTAATGGAGTGTACATACAGCTCCTACTTTAGCAGTGACATCAGATAACCTCAGACAAGGTACGTGACACCACAAATAAACCCCTGCACCAAGTAACGTTACAAACCCTCTGTTTAAACGGACAGGGTTCAATAATTTGGACTGTCTGAGGTGTTGACTTAAAGATAGCATCCTACTCCTGTGATACTGTAAGAAACGTACAGAGATAACGATCACGTGAAATGGAGGCTGCGTCGTGAAGAGGCAATTCTGTTAAAATATAAAGTGCCGAGGCTGTAATGATTCAGCTAACTTAAGCAAAGGGTGTAACGTTAACGTTATTCTTACCGTATGGCGACTTTCTTTTCCCCCAATTTTACCTAAAGTAGATTAACGTTACGTTACCTGACTGAGTTCAGGTGAAAAACCACACACAGACTAACGTTACTAGGTTGAATGGCACGCCTTAATTAACTTTGGACAATGTCTTCCTCTGCTGTCATTTTAGCATGCTCAATATGACAGCATTAGCTCCAAGCCTTACCAGAGTGTGCAGTGAAGTTCTCCTTCCTGTCCTCAGCTCATCTCAGGTTTGCTCTGTCAGCAAATGTTCCCACCAGCAAGTCAGACGAACGTGACTTAAAAAAAAACAGACGTCAAGACACGGCGGCGGATGCTGCAATACTGTTCTTCTCTATAACGTTACTCCAAAAAAATAAATATAGGCCTACAGAAGACGCTATCTAAATAACAGCTAAATATTACTGGCAATCCAGTCCGAATGAAGACGAAATGCTAAGTTGAAAGCATATTTCGCCCTGATGAGCTGTACCTGTTGTTGTTATTGATGGTCTTCGTCTTCTTTATTTAATGGCGGGCTACAAACCAACTGATAAGTGTATGCCGCCACCTACTGTATCGGAGTATGTAACAACATGAGCCTGTTAAGTTCACGTTCTAATGGATAGAGATACACAAATAAAATAAATAAATATATATATATATATATATATATATATATATATATATATATATATATATATATATATATATAGAGAGAGAGAGAGAGAGAGAGAGAGACAAATAAATATATATATATGTATTTATTTGTCTCTCTATCATACATATATATATATATATATATATATATATATATATATATATATATATATATATATAGTATATATATAATAAATACATAAATAAAAACCTACCTACTCATGTTCTATTTGTTAATCTTGATTTTTTTTAATTAAATAATGTCCTGATTTTCTCCTATTTCTAATATTCCCTTGATACTCCATTCCCTCCCCATTTCCACCACTCTGTCTTTTAATCTTTCCCTTTCTACACCCAATCAGCACATGTTCTACTGTTTACCCTACATCCTCATACTTTGCAATTTTCTGATTCTGTCTTTTTCAATAAAAAAACAATGTACTTTTTTAAATAGTTTTCTTCTTTCCTTACTCTTCATTTTGTATTTCCTCTTCTTCTGGGGGTTAGCGTTAAACTGCAGCAAACTGCACCTCCTGAACCCCTAATGTGTATGCGACTGCGTGAGAGAAATCTCCGAAATGGCATTTCATTTAGTGCACACACACACTGTTGGATATTACCATATCATAATAATTATTTGGGTTCAAACCCTGGAGGCTAATATAAACATGCACTTTTGGAGTGGACAAAACAGGGGGGTCTGGGGGTCCTCGGCCAAATACATTTTCCGATTTTAATACCATTTCCTGTATCTCTACATACATTTATTGACCCTAATTTGGCATGCACAGTCCAGCCACATACATTAGTCTATGTAGTACAGACATGGTCTGGTTCCTCAGAAGATAACTTTAAGAGAATGTGGCTGTATCATAATCATATCATATAAAATGATGCAACATCTGAATCCACAGGGTAATCACTAACTATGGCTGTACATAAATGTAGTGGGTTAGAAGCACAAAGTGGAAATACTCAAGTGAAGTACAAGTAGACCTACCTCAGAATTGCAGTAAAGTGCAGTTCTTGAGTAAATACTTACATACTTTCCCCCACTACACTGCATGCATTTATGTGTAAATATATGCCAGCTGTATCCCATTTAGACACACACACACACACACACACACACACCTGAAATTATTCATACCCCTGGCAAATTCTGACTTAAAGTTACTTTTATTCAACCAGCAAGTCTTTTTTTTTTTGACCGGAAATGACACAGGCTTCTCCCAAAAGATAATAAGACGATGTACAAGAGGCATCATTGTGGAAAAGAATATTACTCATCTTTTATTTACATTTGAACAAAAAGTGGCATGTTCAAAATTATTCATACCCTTCTCAATAATCAATAGAAAAGCCTTTATTGGCTATTACAGCAATCAAACACTTCCTATAATTGCTGTCCAGCTTTTTTGCATGTCTCCACTGGTGTTTTTGCCCATTCATCTTTAGCGATGAGCTCCAACTCTTTCAGGTTGGAGGGTCTCCTTGCCATCACCCTGATCTTTAGCTCCCTCCACAGATTCTCAAGTGGATTTAAGTCAGGACTCTGGCTGGGCCACTGCAACACGTTAATGTTTTTGTATGCTAACCATTTCTTCACCACTTTTGCTGTGTGTTTTGGGTCGTTGTTGTGCTGAAATGTCCGCTGGTGCCCAAGGCCAAGTTCCTCTGCTGACTGCTGATGTATTGCTCCTTTTTCACGGTGCCGTTTACTGCGATTATGTTCCCTGGTCCACCGGCTGAAAAACACCCCCAAAACATTAGGTTCCCACCACCATGTTTGACAGTGGGGGTGGTGTTCTTAGGGTCGAAGGCTTCTCCTTTTGTATGTCAAATGAAGGCTACATCATTGTGGCCAAACAATTCCATTGTCATTTCATCTGACCATAAAACAGAAGACCAGCAGTCTTCTTCTTTGTCCAGATGAGCATTTGCAAAGGCCAAGCGGGCTTTTGTGTTCATTATCTGGAGAAGTGGTGTCCTCCTTGGTCTGCGTCCATGGAATCTAGCTGTGTGTAGTATCCGTTGGACTGTCTGCCTTGAGATGTTGCCACCAGCAGAGTCCAGATTCTTCAGGATGGCCTTGGTGGTGATCCCTGAATTCTTTTTTTACCTCTCTCACTATCCTTCTGGCCAGCACAGGTGGCACTTTTGGCTTCGGACCACGTCCTCTAAGATTTTTCACAGTGCGGAACGTCTTGTATTTTTTAATAATACTTTGCACTGTAGCCACTGAAACTTCAAAACATTTAGATATGGTCTTATAGCCCTTTCCTGACTTATGAGCAGCCGCAGGTCCTCACTGAGCTCCTTTGTCTTAGCCTTGACTGTCCACAAACCAACAGCAGAGAGCTTCTGTTTTTCTCCTGTTGACTTGATTAAAACAGCTGTTCCCAATGATTCAGGGTAATTAGGATGCTTTACAACAGCTTGGACTATTTTGAATGGTATAGAACTTTGGATTTTCCCATAGACTGTGACAGTTTGCAAAGGGTATGAATAATTTTGAACATGTCACTTTTTGTTCAAATGTAAATAAAAGATGAGTAATATTTTTTCCACAATGATGCCTCTTGTACATCGTCTTATTATCTTTTGGGAGAAGCCTGTGTCATTTCCGGTCAAAAAAAAAAGACTTGCTGGTTGAATAAAAGTAACTTTAAGTCAGAATTTGCCAGGGGTATGAATAATTTCAGGCTTGACTGTATATATGTCAGTGCTGTGTCTGTCCTCTAACCCATATGACATCTGGATAAAATGATGTTGTTATTCCCTCTTTTTCTTATCATCAACAAATCCCATGAAAAGACCAGAACCAGCATGTGAGTGCGTCTCTAAATGCTTCCCTCTGTGGCTCTCAATTCCAGGCCCATTGGTTCCTCATCATTTCCTCAACAGCTGCTCACTAGTTTTTATCAAGTGTTACTCAAACAGGGGGAATAAGTGCATTTGTTGGGACTATTTTAAGTGGCGGTTTAATCCAGATTTGGTGCTCTAGTGGGATTAAGTCGAAAGCTGTGTTGGAAACCGTTGCCTATCACAGAAATAGTGCACTATACAGTATAATGTGTGTTCGCCATTCTATAGTGGTGTATGAATTCTCCGCAGTTATTTTCATTCACTATATAATCCACTATATAATACCCACAATGCACTGCTAATTTGAGTGTACATACAATGTACTCTACAGGCCCTATCTTGCACCCGGCACAGCGCAGCACAAAGCCCGACGCAAGTGTCTTTGCTAGTCTAAGACCGACCCAGTTGTCAGTTTCCCGTCCAGCGCCCACGTCGTTTAAATAGCAAATGCACCTGCTCCCATCTGTGGCCCATGGGTGTGCTGGTTTTACAGAGAGGTGTGTTCAGGTGCATTCTGGGCATGCTGGTCTTACAGGGAGGTGTGTTCAGGTGCATTCTGGGCGGGCTGGTCTTACAGGGAGGCGTGTTCAGATGCATTCTGGGCGTATTGCTATCTTGAGGCAGCAGGAAGTGATTGCGCCATTGACCAACAAAAACCTGGTCTAAAGTCAATAACGCAGCATTTCATTGTTATTTTAACAGAGCATTAGTAAAATGCTTCTAGGCTCTTGTACAGCGTGCACACACTATGCTTGTTACACACACAGGGACGCACAGCAGCACACACACATGCAGAAGATTACAAATACAAATATTACGGTGCAAATTCTCCATCATAACAGCAATGCTCCAAGGTCCAAACGCGCCTGGCTTTTAAAGGGAATGGGAGATGATCTCTAATTGGTTGATTGCATATTACTTCCAACACACACAACCTTTTATTCTCCTCCTGAGTGCTCGCTTTGTTTCAGGGACATATTAGAAGTAATTTTGTAATTTTTGATTGTAAACATTTACAAAGAATATGTTTAGGGCATTTCCTCTCCCCACTGGTACATTTTGGGACTGATTGCTGTGGACCAAGTACACACAGAGATACACTGGTAAGAGCCAATGAGGTTTAACCATGTATCAGCTAATTTAAATAGCTCACGTTACTGGATTGTGTCAACAGTTAACTTCATGTAATATAATAAGTTCCTCCCCGAGACTATTTAGCAGAGCCACCGTCGCTGAGCAAACGACCCAGAGCGTTTTTTTTCTCCTCCTCTCCCAGAATGCATCTGTGGTGTAGCCAGACCTTACTCCACGGCGCTGTAGACAGAGCTGGCAATGCGAGACTACAACCCAACTAAGCTGAAGATCTTTTCTTTCCTGGAGATTGCCTTGAATTTTATGAGCATTATGAAATTCCTTCTTTATATGAACCATATTCAGTGACTCATCCTCACACTCAGACATAAAACACGTTTTCTCTCAGTGGTTTCTCTTCCTCCTTCCTTACTCAATTCAGAATAATTTGACTAAATGATGTAAAGCTCAGTATCAACACAGTTTAAAGCAACACTATGTAACTTTTCCCGCTTTGGTCACCTTACAGGTTGTCGCCCTGTAAGGTGACCAAAAAGGGGAAAAGTTACATAGTGTTGCTTTAAAATGATGACTGATCTTGAATACATATGCGTAATTTATAGGGGGGATGGGTTACAATTAGAGTTTAAGCCTGATTTAAACCCGACACTTTTTTAATACGTGGGCCGTTATAACTGACGTTCTCAACTACAATTCCGAGTTGTTTGAAATACAGAAATCTGTTTAGAATTATCTTAATGAATAATGCAACAAGGACAAAGCATGAAAACTGCGCTGTTTGTTTATTCAGAATGGAACGGATCGCAAATGGATCCAAATGAAGAAACGTAAAACAAACTTGACCCTAGCTCCCTCAGCTGAATAGTGTGGGTAACAGATCAAGGCAGCAACATAACCAAAGCCCTGGAACCATATAGGAGACTTTGTCTCGATCACCTAATTAATACCGTCCTTCACCACGGTCTGCATGCCGACGCACTGGCCAACAACAGTGCTGCAGAGGGGGGAGACACGATGTAGCACAGTTTACCTCACACTCAGGTCAGGACATAGCCTACACCTAGAGCTACAGGAGAAGCTGGAGAGGCATAGCGTGCTCCCACCGAATTAGGCTAATAAAGTAATGATTAAAAAAAACACAAATGCTTGATAAAGGGTTTGGGCTCGGGCAGAGAATCTATACTCTAGTTAGAACGTTTCTGTCTCTTCTTTCGAGTTCTTTTTCTAAAATGTTTTCGATGTTTTTGTCGCCATTTTCTCAATCCATGCAGATATGTCCCGGGACCTCCCTAGATAGTTAGAGATCTCAACCCCTCCCCACAATGTTGAACCCAAAGATACACCCTTGCTTGAATAAGTGCTTACGCTTCTACTTGATGTCATTACATGATGTTATAATCTGCTGATCAAGTAGGAGCTTCCTGAAACACTCCACATCAGCAAAAGAACCCTGTTACCAGCCCACAGATGCATATGGTGTATAGCTTGGCATTGGTTGGAGTCTTGAAATAGAACAAAAACAAATGAAAGCATTGATAATCCTGTAAAACATTTAATGAGCAACATAAAAACAAAGATGATCAGTACAACCAATAAACATACACATTATCTTTTTTTCCAAATTCTTTTCCAGCAACAATCAGCACAAAGTCTTCCACATTCAAACAACTCTGAACTTTCAAACACTATATTTATGTTTGACGTCCTATAACTCTGCCACATGAAAAAAAAACTTTGTTAAACACATAAACATCTGAAGAATAAAGAGTAGAAAATGATGTCATTGAGATTGTCTATAGATCTTTTAGACCTTTGTCACAAAGGCAGTGTAACTGTAAATAGACATGACATTTTTCTTTTCTTAAAAACAGAAACCACCTCGTGACTGACTGCTTCAGTTTAAGTTTGAGTCACTTTATGAAACTGGCCAATTTCCATGTTTAGTCACTGTGGCTCCGGGGCTACTAATAGACTCAGGACCTTATCAAACTTAGAGCTGTGGAGTCTGGAAAAGACGACATTTACAGTTAGACTTCACTGTTTGTGATCAGGTAGGATATCTGCCACCTACTATGCATTCCATTTCTGGTCTTCAGTTGGAAAGTCCCAGCTGACAGAGTGTAATAACACGCTCCATGTCCGAGTTTATGCTCCACTAAAACTTTCTTTCTCCGAGTTAAAATGCTCCTTCCCAACAAACTCTACATGTATGTTTGGAGTAGGCATGGGCCGGTTACCGGTTTCAAGGTATACCGCGCATTGAAAAAGTCACAGTTTCAAAACCACTCAAATTTTCCATCATACTAATGTATAATGTATGAGCTGTTTTTTATGAGTGGTCACGGACACAAAGTGCAGTTTAGAAATCCCTCCCCCTGCCAGTGTGTTTCAAAATAAAATACACTGTGTTCAGTGGGAAAAAAGTTGGTTTTTGTTACCCAGACATTTCAATATATATATATATATATATATATATATATATATATATATATATATATATATATGTATGTATACAGTGAGGAAAATAAGTATTTGAACACCCTGCTATTTTGCAAGTTCTCCCACTTGGAAATCATGGAGGGGTCTGAAATTGTCATCGTAGGTGCATGTCCACTGTGAGAGACATAATCTAAAAACAAAAATCCAGAAATCACAATGTATGATTTTTTAACTATTTATTTGTATGATACAGCTGCAAATAAGTATTTGAACACCTGTCTATCAGCTAGAATTCTGACCCTCAAAGACCTGTTAGTCTGCCTTTAAAATGTCCACCTCCACTCCATTTATTATCCTAAATTAGATGCACCTGTTTGAGGTCGGTAGCTGCATAAAGACACCTGTCCACCCCATACAATCAGTAAGAATCCAACTACTAACATGGCCAAGACCAAAGAGCTGTCCAAAGACACTAGAGTCAAAATTGTACACCTCCACAAGGCTGGGAAGGGCTACAGGGAAATTGCCAAGCAGCTTGGTGAAAAAAGGTCCACTGTTGGAGCAATCATTAGAAAATGGAAGAAGCTAAACATGACTGTCAATCTCCCTCGGACTGGGGCTCCATGCAAGATCTCACCTCGTGGGGTCTCAATGATCCTAAGAAAGGTGAGAAATCAGCCCAGGACTACACGGGAGGAGCTGGTCAATGACCTGAAAAGAGCTGGGACCACCGTTTCCAAGGTTACTGTTGGTAATACACTAAGACGTCATGGTTTGAAATCATGCATGGCACGGAAGGTTCCCCTGCTTAAACCAGCACATGTCAAGACCCGTCTTAAGTTTGCCAATGACCATTTGGATGATCCAGAGGAGTCATGGGAGAAAGTCATGTGGTCATATGAGACCAAAATAGAACTTTTTGGTCATAATTCCACTAACCGTGTTTGGAGGAAGAAGAATGATGAGTACCATCCCAAGAACACCATCCCTACTGTGAAGCATGGGGGTGGTAGCATCATGCTGTGGGGGTGTTTTTCTGCACATGGGACAGGGCGACTGCACTGTATTAAGGAGAGGGTGACCGGGGCCATGTATTGCGAGATTTTGGGGAACAACCTCCTTCCCTCAGTTAGAGCATTGAAGATGGGTCGAGGCTGGGTCTTCCAACATGACAATGACCCGAAGCACACAGCCAGGATAACCAAGGAGTGGCTCTGTAAGAAGCATATCAAGGTTCTGGCGTGGCCTAGCCACTCTCCAGACCTAAACCCAATAGAGAATCTTTGGAGGGAGCTCAAACTCCGTGTTTCTCAGCGACAGCCCAGAAACCTGACTGATCTAGAGAAGATCTGTGTGGAGGAGTGGGCCAAACTCCCTCCTGCAGTGTGTGCAAACCTGGTGAAAAACTACAGGAAACGTTTGACCTCTGTAATTGCAAACAAAGGCTACTGTACCAAATATTAACATTGATTTTCTCAGGTGTTCAAATACTTATTTGCAGCTGTATCATACAAATAAATAGTTAAAAAATCATACATTGTGATTTCTGGATTTTTTTTGTTTTTAGATTATGTCTCTCACAGTGGACATGCACCTACGATGACAATTTCAGACCCCTCCATGCTATATATATATATATATATATATATATATATATATATATATATATATATATATATATATATATATATATATATATATATATATATATATTTTTTGCAATACCGTGAAACCGGGATATTTTTGCTGAAGGTTACCATACCGTCAGCATCTTATACCGGCCCATGCCTAGTCTGGATACCTTGGATACTTGAAGGGCTGCATTTTAACCAATAGAAAGTTGTATTTTTCCAAATTCTCCGACATCTTTGGAACGCAGCACTCATTCGAGAACAGCAGTAAGACATCCATTTTCTCTTTTTTTGTCTTCTTTTGATAGTTCCTCTTTGCATGCATTCAGCTGGGGTCCATAGAAGCACCTTTATATAATGTAACATAGCACCATTTTTTTCATATAGTTTTCCTGTTATACTGGGACCCAACCATTGGCATGCATACACTCTAAAAACATAGTTTTTCTTGGTTACCATTTCGTTTCGAACATTACAAGGCAAGTAATGAATATTCATACAGTACTTTTACATGTAGTAGTTAAACTAATACAGTACACATTAAAGAAAGTGCTAGAGTACAAAACCTCCTTGTTTTTTTTTAAATCTTACTCTACAGGACTAATAGGACACAACAATGTATTACATTACATGTATTTAAATATACACCTTTTCACATTTCCATTATTCACTTCAGTTTTTTTTTTTTTTTTAAAATGATTACCAAACAGCTAAATCTCTACATTTCCCACTTCCAACACAGATGGTGAACAGAAGGCAAAACTAAACAGCAAACCAGAACGTCTTCTTCAGTGCGCATACATTCACATTACTCCACCTGCACAGCCGCACATGTACACATACACACTTTGTCCAGGTGAATCCCACCTCGGTATTTTGATCCGTTTTTATCCTGGATGTGACTACGCCATTCAAAAGTTATAGTAATACGCGTGAAGTGGACTTTTGTATAATTTCCGTATTTGCTATAACAAAGCACATGGATTAAAATAAGCAAAGATACAGTCAAATCGTAAAGGTGCTTTAAGGCGTCAGGGTTGGAGACGTTAGATCAGTGTTAACAGTCCAGTCCTTCCATCAAAGTCTAACATCCTGTAGCCCTTCTGCTGTAGCTCTCTGCTGACGATCCACTCAAAAAACATGACTCACAAGACAAAAAGGAGCACACCAGCAGAGTGTATGTATGCTATTTATCACTTCAAAGTAACAACCCCAAAATCAGTTCTTTATGAGTCAAATGCTCAGCTACTGTTTGTACTTTCCTGAGTGCGGCGAAGAGCAGCTGTGGTCAATCTCTGGCTGAACGCACTGCTTGCTTGTTGTGCTTTTATACTTAGGACGGTGTCATCTGAATTTTACGTCTCTCCCTCAGCGGATCTATAACCGGTCATATCAAGGCCGTGTAATGTGGCTAAAAGTTCCAGAAAAAGTTAGACAGTGGACAGTGACATATGATTTTTTTTTTTGTACGTGTCAAAGAAGAGAAATAGGAGCACATATGGCTGCTTTGACAAAACAATCTTAAAATGTATGTTATATTCAGTTAAGCTTAAACACGTTGTTGACCCTGGTTCTCCACTGATTCCACTGATCTTGCCACCATTGGAATCAGGGTTCAAAATTAGCACCCAAATGCTGGTAAAATAATGCAAGTGGCTGGTCAAATTTCAGCATTCTCTAGCCGTTTTAGCTGGTGGATGAAAAAAGTTCATTTTGAACACTGATTGGAATCCAACGTCACGGTCAAGTCAAGCTGACCACAGCTGCTGTTCTCTGTCACTGGGGAAGATACAGAGGGTTAGGGTGTTCCATACTCAAATTTAAATTTCAAAATTGCACGCTCTGCCTTTTAGATGGATGTCATTATGTCATGCAAACGCCTTGCTTTTACAGGTCCAACATTTCTGAATAATTTGACTAGGAAGTTTCATGGAAAGAACCATATGATGTCACACTACAGGGAAATTGAGAAAGTGTGACGATCCAGATGACCGAAACCACTTTATTTGAAGAAAAACCTGAAAGTGAGTGCACCTGAAATGTTGCTAACAATCGCACGGGAAATCTCTCTCTTTCAGTCTGTGCGGTTGATTGCAAACAGCTTTTTGCTGCTTGAGCAGCGTTTCCCATGTTGTCTTTTCTATGCGGCGCGCAGTGGAAGAACGCTAAACGATGCTTGGACGTCACACATTGCAGAGTTGTCTGGCTGCTGTAGCTAAAAGGCAATCTTTTTAATGCCAAGAAGTTTCCCGTTTCACTTTTTTAATCGTCTGTTATCTTAGTGTTTGTCTTCTGGGTCAGAGGGTTGAAATCAATCCAATCTGGTGGCATGCTTTAGAAACAGCTCAGCAGTAATATAAAAGGATAGGACTTATTAGTAAGGGGATAAAAAGCAAAGCACCAGTATGCCTCTTTAAGGGAAACGCTTAAGAAATATGAATATATTAAACTGTTGTAACTTTTTATTATGCAAATAAGAGACTAAAATTGTTATAAATACAGATTTTATCTTTCTATATATCTATCTATTTATTTTTATATTTAATTATTTAGATTTTGGACAAAGAAAAATGAGGGTTAATTTGTTCTTTTAAGTCAGGGTTATTCATTTTACACAAATAATAAAAGTCTCACTCAGCTTTCTCAAGAATCTTTTTAGCACTGCAGTCCGACAAAACTTCCCAACAATATCTCTTTCACGAGGGTTCCACCACTGACATCCAGCACACCATTCTGGTTCTACAGAAAAAGACAGGAGCACACAGTAACTAAGTCAGAAAAAAGTGACCGGTCGTTTTCCTTCCTACCCTGAATTCATTCCTCTTGGTCTCATGAAATGTTGTGAAATGAGCACAAAGTCATGACATGTAACTATCAAAATCTGCTAACACCAGAAAGTAGTTTCAAAGAGACCGAGTTTTACAGAGGAGCATTGCATTCATCAAGATGAAGATACTTTTGATAATGTGCGATACTTTTTTGGCAGCAAAAAATAATCCATGAAAAAAACATTTAACCTTTTTATGTACGGTCCAATGTCCTGTTTGTGCCAGGCTGCCAGTTTAAATAAAGTTCAAACAAACCAAATCGAACACCTAACTCATTCAAATGTATACAATGTAACCCGCGTGCAGTGTTGTAGTTAAGAACACCTAAACCGTGACATCACCAAGACCAGAGTGTATCGAGACAGAGTCAAGAGGCAGAGTCAATGTTGAGGCAGAGACTTTGAGGGGTTTGGGACTGATACTTTGAGGGGTTGAGACAGAGGTTGAGACTTTGAGGGGTTGAGGCTGAGACAAGACCAAGACTAGACCAGTGCCAGATGGCCAGAGCTTCTTCTCCTGTCGTGTAAAGGGGGCGGGGAGAAGGGGTTAACTTTAACAAATTTCGAATTAGAAATCAGTCAAGTTATTGGTTGCATGTTAGGCAGGAACTTTTACATCCAATTACAGTAATGCACAGGCAATTTAGTGATATCCCCGCAGTTGTGGTCTTGACCGGTCTTGAATTAAAGACCGAGTAAAATTGCAGTCGATTCCAAGACCTTCAAAAAGTGGTCTTGAGACCAAGACTGGTCTGGAGAACTACAACACTGCCCGCATAATCTACACTGAAGCATAAATGTTGGTCCATTCAGTTGCGGTGCCATCTTTGGTGTAAAATTCAAAAAGATTCCTTACTCAAAGCGCCTGGTTTACTGACAGCAGGACGTGGATCAGATGGACAGTGCATTTACCAAATGTTGCCGTAAAAGGCATGGCCTGTTGAGCTTACGAACTGTGAATTTCAATTTCAGGTAGATAATTACACATTGAACATACAGTATTCAAATGTTCTGAATGAATTTCAAATAAACAGTAACAGTCGGAAGACTTCTGGTCATGCATGAGAAATCTTACCATTGTTCATGTCCACAGAACAAAATTTGCCTTGTGCTCATTTCACAAAAAAATCAATGACAATGATTATTTAAAATGTGGTGTTTGCATTAATATGCACAAGGTGTTTAACTCCAGACTGTCACATTGCAGAGAAAGCTGTCAGAAATGGACACAGATCATGATGGGAGTTGTGTTTAACTGCAGCCCGTCAGATTCTAGAAGCAGGGATCCATGATTGTCACTTTACACCCAAGGCATGGATAGAAATGGTCCCTTTACGTCAACTGATTCGAAAGCAGCGGAACAAAAGTGCAGCTTTTATTTAAAGTGCTTTTAGGAATGCTATTTGGAATACGACAGATGACATTATTCCTTTCAAGGAATTCACATTCCACTTTCAGGAGAATAAATATCATGTCTTTATCTTAATATCATGGCTGAGGCAAGATTTAATCTTCGAGAAAATGTGCCTCTCGAGCCAAATTCACTGGATATCAATGCAGAATCAAATCAATGTAAAGAATTTAGTATATATATTCTAATTCCACATCATATTCCTTTAAATAAATTGTGCTTTGAATTATACTTCCTACACTGCTCTATCTATCTATCTATCTATCTATCTATCTATCTATATATATATATATATATATAGCCATTCATATGAAAATCAAACAACTTACAGAATCATTAAGGTTCATGCCCTACACCAGACAGTACAGCAAACACACCAAAGCCAACTAGTCCTGTGCTTTTCATGCACCTAAAGGCATCACAAGAATCGGCTGCCACCAGTACAAATATTTTAACACTGTTTTTTCTTAACGGTTTTTGCATTTTTTTCTCCTTCCTACACCAATACCAGTCGTTTCATTACATCTCAACTCCATTAAACTTAGAGTTGACAGCAGTCATAGTTACACTAAGACAAAGGGCCAGATTCAGACACTTGTGTTTAAAATGTGCACGTTTGAGTTTCTTCTGTCCACACATGGACCAGTCAGTACAGTAAAATGGACAAACATTATTGTTATGATGGGCTAGATGAAGCTTCTTTTTTTACATTTTACACTGCATTTCAATAATTAGTTGCTTTAATTTCATTTCTTCTACTGTATGAATAAGTACAAGAAGACTTCATGTACTCTATCAGGACTCCTCAGAGCGAGTTGGGATGAGTCAGCCACCTAATCGCTGTCTTCCAATCTTTTAGTATATTTGTAGTCGGTTTAAACCATGGTTGTGTTGCATGACTGACAACACATTCCCACTCCCATCGCGTCAAAAAGCGACGCTTGGTCAGGTGACTTTGGCGTTTGTGATCGACGCAAAAAGTCTCAATTAGCGTCATATTTAGATGTGCTTGCTCGGGACTCTTGGCATCACTTTTTAGCGCTCTGGGTCGGAAAGTATGTTTAACTGACATGCGGCACAAGAACGGGACAGTTAAGTTTAGGAAAAGATGGTGGGTGGGGTTATAAAATGTATGTTTCAGTGACACGCGGGACAAGAATGGGAAACGACCCCCGGTCTCCTGGGGGAAGGTCCTGTGTTGTTTGACCCACCCCCCCAACCTGCCTCCTTACGCGGATTTTCGGTCTTCCGTACTACTTTTTTGTATTTTTAGCGAATTGCAATCTTATTTTTTAAAGACAAAAACAGCATGGCATTCTGTCGAATGGTCCAATATGATATGATTTTAATGAATTTTGGTGTCACATGAGAAAACAAATACGGATACTGGTTGTCTTTCGAACTACTCGCTACCGTTGTCTCTTACATCATCTTACAGCGCCGCGGAGCTGCTGCTCTGCCCGGTGCGTCCAATACAGACGTTGAAAGTTGATTTTTGCGTCCCCATATTTCTGATATAAAAAAAACTTTATACGCGTTAGGGTTAGGGAAAACTTTGACCCGAGGACAACACAAGGGTTAAATCACCGAGTACTGACTCCAATGTTGGGAATGAGCAGAGTAGCAGCTGTAGTTGTACTCTTAAGTCCCAGTCTGAATCCGGCTCTTTGTCATTAGTGACTTCATGAAGCTTACATACAGTATACACGGAGCTCAATGTACAGTAAACTGCCATCCAAGCTCTAATGGAGAAGCAGCACTTGATGGATTGTTAGGGACTCAGTCACAGCCAAAAAGAACACACAAGTAAGACATGGACACTTAAAGACAACTTCATCACTTCCTTATCGGTAGGTAGTAGGGAAAGGTAAAATACACGGTTCTGCAGAAACAACAACACTTGAGTACGTTTACATTGCACACTAATATTCCACTATTATTCCGAATTTCATACGGGTCATGTAAACATGCATATTCTGTTTGGATATTCAGAATAAGGCCTTTCTCAAAGTATAGCATTTTCCAATTAAGAGGATATGCCGGTATTATTTGGGTTTTATCAGTCCTTCCAGAAAAATGCAGAGTTTTTTTGTGATTGTTGCGGGCAAAAATCCTTGAATATGCGGCACGTTTTCTTAAAAAATGCGATGGAATATGCGGGTTATTTATGCAGTTTTATGCGATGAAATTGCGGGAACTTGCAAAAACTGCGGTTTCATCATGGCTTCATCGCGGGGTTTGCAGCTTTTCGATGATGTTCACGTCGCGTAATTATGTCACTTCATAACGTTCCCATGGCAACAGGGGGAAATGGCTGCTCTTGTGTAAACTAAACGCAACATTTCTCAACTTTCTGCTAAGATATATGTGACTTTTTTTGCAGCGAAAATGGGGGGGGATTATGAAATCATGCAAGCCCTGCATATTTTGCGCGGAAATCGGCAATTTATGCAGCGAAAGTGCGGCGTATTTGAAAAAATGCGGCCCCCGCACAAATATGCAGACTTTGGCTGATTATGCATTGAATTATGGGATCGCATAATCACGTTTTTCTGGAGGGACTGGATTTAGAAGCATTCTTTGGACATGTATAAAGGGATTTTGGACTTTGCGTCTCAATCTGGGCTTTTATCGCAGTTTGAGATAGTTTACGGCCTCTTGCCTGTTTACGGCTTACGGTCAGCTTTGTGCGTTGCTATGGTTACTGTACACAAACCAACCAGCCGACAGTTTGTAGGGCTGCGGACCCAATAAGAAGGAGAAACAGCTACTTTTAAACATTATCAAAGACTTGGATATGAACAGGTTTTTAGATATGCGCAAACATCGTAACTCCGATCTTTTTAAGAAGATGGATGAAGGAATGAAAGAGGGAGAGTGTGTTCACCACTGGTGGAAAAGTTTGAAAAAAAATCAGGATGGGGAAAAAAAATGGGAATATTAATGGAATATTCACTTTCATAAGCCATGTAAACAGCTTAGTCAAAAAACTGTCTTTTTCGGAATAACCGATATATTATGTGAGTGTAAACGTAGTCGGTGCGGTTAACGGGCCTGTTTGAGCACCAAGTTGAGCCCGTTCTATCTCATTTCTACCCAGGCTACCAATTCACCAACACCAGGGTTTCTACCTTCACCTATCTGTTTACGCCATGTTGAAAACAGAGACCTGTAGATCTGCGCTGTCCTACATGGGCATCAACAACTCTATATGACAAACAGAAAATGTGTAAACACATTTCCCTAGCACCACATATTCCAAAATCTAAAATCTAGCTACTGGTCGAATGTCGAAGGAAAAGAGCTCATTTTGGGGTCTCATTTCAAATATTATTAGTGAAAAAAACAACGGTTAATCTATTGAGCAGCTGGTAAAAATGTAAGCATTCTCTAGCGTTTGGCTGGTGGTCGAAAAAGTTCATTTTGAAGCCTGGACCACGGGGCATCTTTTCATGCTTCACGTCGGTTTTTCTTTCATGCTTGTGTAAACCACTGTGAGCGCTGCTGAGCCGCTGTGTGGCCACCGAAGACACGCTGCATTATGATCCTCTCTTGTGTGCTCAGCAGAACACGTGTAAAATACCTTTCCGTCAGCAAACGCAGCGTGTCAATCTGAGCCGTGAGCCTACAATAGCCATGAAGCATTATCAGGAATGTAACAATAGCAACACACTAGAGCATGATTTATGCTTCTGCGTTAAATCGACGCCGTTGTTACATAAGTAGGTACGTGGAGATACAAACCCTACGCCGTAGCCTGACGTGTACCTCTTGAAAAATGTGACCACACGTCGCTCGGCCGTGGCTTGGTAGCGTCTCACCCCCCCCGACTCATTTCCTGGTTCTCCTTCTCCAACAACAACATGAAATCAAGGAGAGGGTTAACTTCTCCTGCTCCAGATCTACCACCGTGGTCAGAAAGAACAGGGGAGACACTTTGTTTCTCTCACTATGACTCTAGAGTCACTACTCACTCTGAAGATAATCACCGTGACTCTCTCCCTCATTCTACCACACACTCCCCGTGCACGCACCTACCTACGCACACACGCCGGCCCCGCTAGTCTCTTAAGGAGATTGACGCACACACCAACGCACAAGCATAAACTTCAGCACGCTTACGTAGGCTACGGAGAAAGCTCTGCGTGGAGCCTCCGCAAGACCATAAATCACACTTTACTGTATCCTTAATAATGAGATCCACATATTTGTGTTTTCTCTTCTCTACTTATCTGGGGTTTTGGATGGTGAGAAGAGACATAGGCTACAGGGATCTATCAATGCCACAACTTTTCAATTAGTGTTCAAGTGTTTGAGGTTCAAAGCAAGAAACAAATCAAATATCTGAATGTGACTCAGCTCAATGTAACACAAAGCTTAAAATGACAACAACGAAACAACAGTTCCCGTGTGTGTGGACTAAGTGCCTGTGTTGGGTAGAATCATAAAGGAGATGTATTGCACTAGCTAATAGACATTTGGATTCATTTTTGTCTCCTTTGCAAACTTTGTTAACAGTTTGGTGCATTCCCACTGACAATAGGCGCTACAGCAGCACAGAGCAAGGGGCCTGTGTTGTCAAGGGGAACGAAAGATTACAAACAAAAACACACACAGCAAATCCAGTCTGAAGGCTTATAAAAAACCGGCCCACCACGCACGTAGCACTTTCTGTCCCGGTTGTCTTCTGAGGCTGGACTCTATATACTCTATACTGCACTTTCATTTCACCCCCTCCATCTCAATGCTGCCGAGGTAAGCAGCAAATCCGCATGCCGCTACATCTTACACACTGCAGGCTATTCTACCTGGGCTGGTCACTTGCACATACTGGATTTGCCAATTGCACTGCAGGAAACATTGTGTCACTGTAATGAATGCAGAAGCCTGCATTCATTTCTGCCACTTATTGTTGATGTGAAAGCCTAACCTCTACATGATACGTGTGTGTGTGTGTGTGTGTGTGTGTGTGTGTGTGTGTGTGTGTGTGTGTGTGTGTGTGTGTGAACACACACCAGCTGTATGACGCGTCTCAACACCTGGGTTATTTTCTATTTGAGGCCGCACCGTTAGTGATGCAGCCGGTGTGTGTTGCGCTTACATCAAGTAATCACTACATACGTTTTATTTTTCCTTTTTGCACAGTCTATACTGAATACATATTAAGTTAATGTATTGTATACAAGTTAATTTTTTGTACTTTCAGTGATTGAGTTGTGGTTGACCATTTTCCTGCACATCATAAAACTGATTACCGATATGCTTTTGGGACTAAATATTAAGAGTGGTTTAGCAGGCACCACATTCGGAATAACACTAGCGTCACCTTTCCATGTCACTTATTATAACTCCACAATGCTGTAATTTACAGCACCCTCTTCAAGTTAAAAGGGTGGGGGGGGGGGGGGGGGGGGGGACAACAAAATTCTGCTCAGGGCCCCCAAATAGGTTTGGGGTTGCCACTGGCTAAGTGTCTAAAGTGCATTAAATAGCACTGAGAGATGAAGAAATAAGAACATGGAACAGTCGATATTTTTCACTGACAGATGTAGGCATTTGGGCTATGAATACATGTCTTCTTGGCAGGTTAAAATTTGTAGTTTACCAGCCCTTTGTTAACGCGGGACACTGCATCTAGTGTAGTATAGGCTATTGTAGGGACACATAGGTATCATGGAGAGTATCGGGGGGGTACTGTCATACTGTCACACATGCAAAAGGGACACGGACACAGCCTACTGCCAAGGTCAGTCCTCCTGGTCCTCACTGTCCTGCCGTGCGTCTGTCCTCTTCTCTTTGTGACAGGAGAAAATCCGCCGCATCTCCTCTTCGTACCTGATGAAATTCTCCCCGAACCGAGCCCAGGCTTTCAGGGGCACGGTGATGGTGTTCCTATACGGCTGCCGCACCTCGCTAATTTTTAAAAAGATACCGTAGCGGTTGGAACCGACGTCGAAGTAAAACCTCTTATTGTCCACCCGAAAGGACGCAGCCTCGGGAAGCTCGGGGTTGTCGTCCTGGTTCCTGGACCCGGTTCGGCCGCGGTCGTCGCTCTCTTCGTCGCCGTAGTCTTCGATGAGCTGCGACAGCGCGTCCCGGAACTCGATGAGCCCCTGCGCGGGCAGCACTATGGTCTGCTCGATGCCCTGGCCGTAGTAGCCCATGGTGCCGTGTCCTTTACTGACAGTCTGCCGTATGCGGAGGAACCGACCCCGTTGGTTCTCCTTCAGGTCCAGGAAGTACTTCCTGTTGTCTCTCTCGATGAACTCGCTCTTGAGAACGCGGTGGGCATGGTCGTCGGACACCGCGGAGCCGTCTGGGGACAGCCCCGCGTGCGGCTCCTGTGCTCTCCGGCGGGAGTCGCGCGCGCGGCCCTGGCCGTTGCTGCTGCTGTGCTCCTCGAGCTGCGGAGGCGCGAGGCCCCCCCGCAGTCCGATACGGGCGTAGTAATCGATGAAGTCTCCCAGGCAGTAGCGTAGCGCGGGAGCCATCGACATAGACAGCGTCAGCTTGCTCTTCCTGATGTTGTCGTGCCGGCCTCTTCCTATCCACACCTCGGCTATTTTCAGGAAGCGTCCGCGGATACTCTGCTTGACATCCAGATAGAAGCGTTTCTTCTGGATGTCGACGCGTTTGGAGGCCAACTCCTGGATGTCATTGCCCTGCTGCTGCTGCGATCCGGTCTGGACATATTGCTGAGGATATGTGGGTCTCGGTAAAGAATCTGATGCAATCTTACCCCTGCCTCTTTCCATCCCTCTGCAACAACCATCAGCCATCATGATTTATATTCCACCACTAGACAGCACAGGACAAAGCGATCCCCCCATGCCACTGGTGCGACTAACAGACGAATAAAGCAGGCTTATTCATACAGCTGGCCTGGCGCTACAAACAAGTTAGCGAGGTGCCTCGAATGACCTAAAAATGGCAGCTAGTTTGGAGTCACCAGCTGATCGAGTTTCTGTGTCCCGAATAAAAGGTCAAGCTCGACTATTTAGCCCTTTCCACTGCAAACTTCCATCACCCCACTTGCCTTAAAGCTAGCCCTTTTACCGAGGGAGGCAGCCAGGGGAAGCAGCAGACAACCTGAAATGGGAGAAGGACGGCGTCCAATACTACATGAACCCGATGAACCCATCCACCTCCCCCTCCCCGTCCTGAGAATACCTCCGTTAAAGAGACACGAGCGGCGGTGGGAGCTGTAGTTTTTTCTTGTTTAAATTGTTTATTTAGATTTAGATAGGGACAGTGCATATTAATAGACATCAGTACAAGCACACAATGTAAATATGCTAGAGTTAGCACCATAGCTAATTTGCATATATTGTCCCTAGGCAGATACATAAACAGTAAAACATAAAAACAATAACAAGCATGCAACACCCTCATAGTTTGAGAGGCAAGACAAACACTAACAACAACAGAACATGTAAATGTCACACATAATGAAATGGGGGAGGCAGTTAAAAGTGAGTGCAGCTTTGGTTTTCTAAAAGCCAGATTTTTAAATGAGTTTTAAAATTGATGTATGTGGGACGGTCCCTTATTGTGAGGGGCAGGCTATTCCAATATTTATTTCCCTTTACTGACAAAACAGTTTGTCCAAATGTGGTGCACCTAAAAGGTATTACACAGTCCCCTCTGGTGGAGGCCCTTGTACTACCACCACTCTCAATTCTTTGAAAGAAGTCACTCAGTGGGGGAGGGGCACGATGGTGGAGCCTCCGCAAGACCATAAATCACACTTTACTGTATCCTTAATAATGAGATCCACATATTTGTGTTTTCTCTTCTCTACTTATCTGGGGTTTTGGATGGTGAGAAGAGACATAGGCTACAGGGATCTATCAATGCCACAACTTTTCAATTAGTGTTCAAGTGTTTGAGGTTCAAAGCAAGAAACAAATCAAATATCTGAATGTGACTCAGCTCAATGTAACACAAAGCTTAAAATGACAACAACGAAACAACAGTTCCCGTGTGTGTGGACTAAGTGCCTGTGTTGGGTAGAATCATAAAGGAGATGTATTGCACTAGCTAATAGACATTTGGATTCATTTTTGTCTCCTTTGCAAACTTTGTTAACAGTTTGGTGCATTCCCACTGACAATAGGCGCTACAGCAGCACAGAGCAAGGGGCCTGTGTTGTCAAGGGGAACGAAAGATTACAAACAAAAACACACACAGCAAATCCAGTCTGAAGCCTTATACACAAAACAGGCATACTTAAACATTTTAAAATTCTCAAAACTCAATAGTTTGCGTTTTTCCACTATGCTACAGCGATGAAATGATAATGCTTTTTTATCCAAGATCTTAATGGCTCTCTTGAAGAGTACTTAGGCGTACTTAAGAGTTCTTGTCCATCTTGTATTTACCTTCACTTAAGTGAAGTGCTCATTTTGCTGCTGACAGACTCAGATTAATATTCTAAGTGTCTGACAACATTATGGAAAGGATCCCTTCAGAGAAAGACCTTTAAAACCTCTTTAAGACCTTTCTGTTCAAGGCTTAAGCGTTGTCATGCTAGTTAATGACCAATTTGTGAAACAGTACTCAATGTGTGAGAATATTATTGTGTGTATTTACATTCTGGCAACACTTAGACTAACAAATGGCCTGATTTGTTTGAAATTCTGTAGATTCTGTAGATTTAACCTTGTTTGCCACCCAAGATTAAGTTAGTCTAATGTCACCCCCAGATATTTAAATTCCTTTACAATTTTTAGCTCCTCTACTCTAAGCAGTCCTTCCAGAAAAATGCAGAGTTTTTTTGTGATTGTTGCGGGCAAAAATCCTTGATTATGCGGCACGTTTTCTTAAAAAATGCAATGGAATATGCAGGATATTTATGCAATTTTATGTGATGAAATTGCGGGAACTTGGAAAAAACTACGGTTTCATCATGGCTTCATCGCGGGGTTTGCAGCTTTTCGATGATGTTCACGTCGCGTAATTATGTCACTTCATAACGTCGCTTCATAACGTCGCTTCATAACGTCGCTTCATAATGTCGCTTCATAACGTCACTTCATAACGTCACTTTATAATGTCACTTCATAACGTCACTTCATAACGTCACTTCATAACGTCACTTTATAACGTCACTTCATAACGTCACTTTATAACGTCACTTCATAACGTCACTTCATAATGTCACTTCATAACGTCACTTCATAACGTCACTTCATAACGTCACTTCATAACGTCACTTCATAACGTCACTTTATAATGTCACTTCATAACGTCGCTTTATAACGTCGCTTCATAACGTCACTTTATAACTTCACTTCAAAACGTCACTTCATAACGTCACTTTATAACTTCACTTCAAAACGTCACTTCATAACGTCACTTTATAATGTCACTTCATAACGTCACTTCATAACGTCACTTTATAACTTCACTTCAAAACGTCACTTCATAACGTCACTTCATAACGTCACTTTATAACGTCACTTCATAACGTCACTTTATAACGTCACTTCATAACGTCACTTCATAATGTCACTTCATAACGTCACTTCATAACGTCACTTCATAACGTCACTTCATAACGTCACTTTATAATGTCACTTCATAACGTCGCTTTATAACGTCGCTTCATAACGTCACTTTATAACTTCACTTCAAAACGTCACTTCATAACGTCACTTTATAACTTCACTTCAAAACGTCACTTCATAACGTCACTTTATAATGTCACTTCATAACGTCACTTCATAACGTCACTTTATAACTTCACTTCAAAACGTCACTTCATAACGTCACTTTATAATGTCACTTCATAACGTCACTTCATAACGTCACTTTATAATGTCACTTCATAACGTCACTTCATAACTTCACTTCAAAACGTCACTTCATAACGTCACTTCATAACGTCACTTTATAACGTCACTTCATAACGTCACTTTATAACGTCACTTCATAACGTCACTTCATAACGTCACTTCATAACGTCACTTCATAACGTCACTTCATAACGTCACTTCATAACGTCACTTTATAATGTCACTTCATAACGTCGCTTTATAACGTCGCTTCATAACGTCACTTTATAACTTCACTTCAAAACGTCACTTCATAACGTCACTTTATAACTTCACTTCAAAACGTCACTTCATAACGTCACTTTATAATGTCACTTCATAACGTCACTTCATAACGTCACTTTATAACTTCACTTCAAAACGTCACTTCATAACGTCACTTTATAATGTCACTTCATAACGTCACTTCATAACGTCACTTTATAATGTCACTTCATAACGTCACTTCATAACGTCACTTTATAATGTCACTTCATAACGTCACTTTATAATGTCACTTCATAACGTCACTTTGTCACTTCATAACGTCGCTTTATAACGTCGCTTCATAACGTCACTTTATAACTTCACTTCAAAACGTCACTTCATAACGTCACTTTATAACTTCACTTTATAACGTCACTTTATAACGTCGCTTCATAACGTCGCTTCATAACGTCACTTCATAACGTCACTTCATAACGTCACTTCATAACGTTCCCATGGCAACAGGGGAAAATGGCTGCTCTTGTGTGAAGTAAACGCAACATTTTTCAACTTTCTGCTAAGATATATGTGACTTTTTTGCAACGAAAATGCGGAGATTATGAAATCATGCAAGCCCTGCATATTTTGCGCGGAAATCGGCAATTTATGCGGCGAAAGTGCGGCGTATTTGAAAAAATGCGGCCCCCGCACAAATATGCAGACTTTGGCTGATTATGCATTGAATTATGGGATCGCATAATCACGTTTTTCTGGAGGGACTGTCTAAGGAACACATTAGACTGTCACCTTCAGTGTTGGGCAAGTTACTTTTAAAAAGTAATTAGTTACAGTTACTTCTTCCAAAAAGTAACTAAATTAGTTATTCAGTTACCAATTATGAAAGTAACTAGTTACTTCAGAAAGTAACTATTGCGTTACTTTCAAGTACATTTTTAAATGCTCAAATGTGACCCCACCTCCACCCCTCTTTAACAGAACTTAAAATACATGTGCATGTTCAATTATTTGTGATAAATCTGAATATTATAATGAAATGGACACTCAATACAATACATTATTAATAGAAACAATGTACACAAATCTAAACTATTGTAATGTTGCTGTGGGACAAAGTGAGACTAGCCTCCAATCAAATGCCAAGTATGTAGGTATTATGTTTATATAGTGGATCGATACAAATAACGTAAGTGGCCTGATGTTTATACGTGCGCTGGTGTGTGCGTTGAGCCGGTGCGTGTGTGTGTGTGTGTGTGTGTGTGTGGAGTAGGTGATAGAGTGAGGGAGAAGTGAGAGAGTGACGGTGATTAGCTTCAGAGTGAGTACCGACTCTAGTCATAGTGAGAGAAAAAAAGTGTCTCCCTTGTTCTTTCTGACCACGGTGGAACATCTGGAGCAGGAGAAGTTAACCCTCTCCTTGATTTCATAACGCCATACCTGTCTCTCTCTCGTTGACTGACTCGTTTGTGTTGTTCGTTGTGTGTCCGACTATGCGTGCTTTCGAACACCCGCCAAACTCTACCTCTGATTGGCTTACCATGACATTTTACTCAACCTCAGCCAATCGTCAGCATGTATGTGCTTGCGGCGTGCACTGACCACTAACCAAGGAAGAACAGTAAAAAGAGTATTTGCCTCTCGGCTCAGACTCAGAGATCTAGTTGGTCTGATGGAAAAGGTAACAGCGTTACTCGTTACTGAAAAAAAGTAACGCAGTTAGTAACTCCGTTATTTATAACGTCGTTATTCCCATCACTGGTCACCTTTGTGTTTTGTTTGGAAAACACCATGCAGATGGTCTTGCTGGTGTTCAGATGGAGACGTGACCTAGTAAGCCAGTCATCAATGTGGACCATTGCAGATGTAAGAGTAGGTGAGACCTCCTGATCATTTTTTCCATGTGTATAAATCACAGCATCATCTGCATACATCTGGATGTTAACATTTTGACATACATCAGGTAAGTCATTAATGTAGAGTGAGAATAGATTTGGACCAAGTATGGAGCCTTGGGGGACCCCTACAGGACAGGGGAGGGGGGATATGGTGTTATTAACACAGACACATTGCTTTCTACTGGAAAAGTATGAATTCATCTAGCGGAAAGCTTGTTCTGAAAAATTAAAATAATTCAGTTTTGATAGAAGAACATTATGGTTTACAGTGTCAAAGGCCTTCTTCAGGTCCAAGAACACAGCACCGACATAAGAGCTTTTATCCAAGGAGCATTTGATTTTCTCTAAAAAAAAAAGGCAATTGGCCATTTCTGTGGAGTGATGGGCTCTAAACCCAAATTGCATGGGGTGTAATGGATTACTGCCTGTATTTATTTGTTTAATCATTAGCTTAGCAACCCATTTTTCTGCTACCTTAGATAAAACAGGTAGGAGGCGGAATGGCCGGTAATTGGCCATTTCTGATCTTTCCCCTGATTTAAACATGGGACTGACCATGGCCACCTTCCAAGCTGACGGCACAATTGAATGTCTGAAGGACAGGTTGATCAGATGCGTGATTGAGTATAAGAGACTCCTTGTGCCTTTTCATGAAGTTGGTGTCAAGCCCATAGATGTCCTTAGCCTTGGAGTCTTTCAGTGTCCTTATGATGTTTGCCACTTCTGTTTCTGTTATCTGGTCTATGAAAAAACCCGGTTGTGTATGAAAAGTTGGGTAATTTTCATTGACAGAAGGCGTTTAATTCTGTAGCTATGGTGTTAGGATCAGTTACCAGTTCAGTTTTAATTCTCAGTTCTAATTCTTTATTATTGTGATTCTGTTTTCTACCAGTCAGTTTGTTAATGTTTTGCCAGATTGTTTTCCCGTTCCCTTTAGCCTCCTCAATAATCTTGATGAAGAAGTTGGCTTTAGCTTGCCTTATTGTCTTTATTACTTTGTTTCTAAGTACATTTTTGTCGGTCTGTCGTGAGGCCTGATTTTATAGATCATTTCAGTAGCTGGTCTCTATCCTTCTCTTCTACATTCTTCATTTAGCCAGGGCAGTGTGTCCTTCCTTAATTTCGGTTGGCTCCGCCTTTTGAGAAAGGGCCTCATAGATTCCTTGATTTTTGAAGTGATTTGGTTACTGTCACTCTCTATGTCACCTGTAGAGAGGGCTTTATCCCATTCCACCTCTCCTAAAGCTACCCCAAGGTTCTGCTGTTGACCAATTGGGACTGTTTCATAATCACATGTGGGTTTTGCTGAAGGATGAAAGGGTTGTTCTGATAACTTTCTGGTAAATAAGATTATATTGTGATCCGACAAGCCAGTCATAAGATTGTGTGTCTTTGTGACTCTTTCAGGTCTGTTTGTGAACCTTTTTGCAGTTTTCTGCTCGTGTTCATCATGCCTAGTTTACTCTGGATTCGGCTACTAGTGAATGTCAATTTTTATTTTTTTTTTTAAACATGATGTTTCAAACAAGGACCCTTTAAGTGTTCAGGCTGGTAAGTTGATGTAGCCCAAACAAAATTATCCGCTGAAATATAGAGGTTTCTTTCACCATGCAAAGTCTCTGGGAAAAGTCTTTCTGGTGCAGTTCCACCATTGGCTGCTAAGCCCATGGTTGCTTTAAGACATGGCGCTGTTCCTGGGGGCTTGAGAAAAACATGCTCTGGTTTATTGGCGTTTCTTTAAACCAATCACAATCATCTTGGGCGGGGCTAAGCTCCGAACGGAGCCACGGTGCCTTTGCTAAATAGTCTCAGGAAGGAACTTGTTTTGGTGGAACTTGTGTACGTTCAAAAGTAGTTTTAGTCGTGCAACAGAAAACTCAGATTGGACAGATAGTCTAGCTAGCTGTCTGGATTTACCCTGCAGAGATCTGAGGAGCAGTTAACCATAGTCCTCAGAAATCCACCAGATGTTAGAACGTCAACACAAAGGAAGCTCAAGGCAACGGATATCCGGCCTAAATTAGTGAAATCCGGTGGAATTTTCGTCGGAGCAATCCTGGAGGTGGAACGTCGTGGATACACATTAAGATTTCTGCACACAAAACACATGTAGTTTATAAAATCTGATGTTTGATTCTAAAGTAAACCAGCCAACAATATAACGGCTACAAGTCCAGCTGAGATGATCAGACCATTACACACACAGCTGGTTGGATTCTTTACACTTTCTACAATGGGAGGAGAGTTCTTAACTTTTAATACTTTAACTACATTTTCATAGAGGTGGTAAGAGTACAAAAAAATTCTACTTAAGTAAAAGTACTATTACTTTGTTGAACTTTCACTTAAAGGGTAACTACTGTTTTTTTCAACCTGCAATCCCTATGTTCCTATGTTTTTGTGTCTGAGTGACTGATGGAACAACAATCTTTGACGTTGGTCCAGTATTAAGAGAGATCGCTGCAGTCGGCAGCAGAGAAACAAGCTACAATCTAAGTTAATAGGACAATTGTCCATCTTGTATTTACCTTCACTTAAGTGAAGTGCTCATTTTGCCGCTGACAGACTCAGATTAATATTCTAAGTGTCTGACAACATTATGGAAAGGATCCCTTCAGAGAAAGACTTTTAAAACCTCTTTAAGACCTTTCTGTTTAACCAGAAACAGTTCTGAAGTCACTAGCTCTAAACCCACCAGACTCCATTTAAAAAAACAATACTTTTAGCTTGTATAGAGCCAGCATATTGTCACATGTAAATCTGTAAACTGTGTTTATTTCAACCAAAACTAGAGTTGTGATGGTTGGAAAAGTGGAAAGACAACCCAAAACGTCTTTTCATAATTTTATTTTGTTTCTGTCGACTTTGAATGAAGTGTATTTTATGATGCTAAAAGTACTGTTTATTTACATGGAGTCTGGTGGGTTTAGGGAACGCAATTTCTTTGATGTTTTTATGTTTGAAAAAAGGATCTTACTCTTTAACAGAAAGGTCGACCTCCTTAGAAATACTTTCCATAATGTTGTCAGACACTTAGAATAATAATCTGAACCTGTCAGCGGTAAAACGAGCACTTTTGTGAAGGTAAATACAAGATGGACAATTGTCCTATTAACTTAGATTGTAGCTTGTTTCTCTGCTGCCGACTGCAGCGATCTCTCTTAATACTGGACCAATGTCAAAGATTGTTGTTCCATCAGTCACTCAGACACAAAAACATAGGAACATAGGGTCCAGGTTGAAAAAAAAGAAGTTACCCTTTAAGTTCATGTTGAATTACCGGTAGCCTTTAGAATCTACTCAAGTGAAAGTAAAAAGTAGCTCATTTAAAATGTATTCGGAGTAAAAGTTACTGAGTTACTTTTAAACAGCGGGGGGATATACTTTTTTATATTTATATACTTATTCAATATCTATACTTTATATACTTATTGAATTAACTCGCAGTGATTTGTAACTTGATAAGGGCACAATGTCGAAAAAGTGACAAAAACCTTTTAAAAAGGAAAAAATACTCTAAGAGTGGAACCCCCCCCCCGCATCGATTTGAGTTTGTCGACAGATACAAAACGTTATAAACTTTTTTTTAACTTAACTTTAACTGATATGATTTAAAATGTAGCGAAGTGCAATACTTCAAACAAAACATTCTTCAAGTACAAGTACAACTACAGATTTTTAAAACTACTTAACTACTCAATTAAAGTAACGCGAGTAATTGTAATTTGTTAGTTTTCACTTCTACATTTCCCTGATGATACTTACTTTTACTTCAGTAACATTTTCAATGCAGGACTTTTACTTGTAACAGAGTATTCTTTTTTTTACAGTGTGGTATTAGTACTTTTACTTAAGTAAAGGATCTGAATAGGTCCTCCACCACTGATTATGTACCAAATCACACATCTACTCCTCCAGCTATACTGAATAATGAGATTCTTGAAGACTAAGTATCTAGTTAAGGTCTCAAATAAAATAGTTTGTTGTGCTCAGTCTCATAATTAGAATTTAGAAAACAATTCACAGGGCTGCAACTAACGGTTCTTTTCATCCAGATTATTATCTGGATGAATGGATTAGTTGTCTGGTCTCTAAAATCTCAGAAAAAGTTGAAAAATGTGGATCAGTGTTTCCCAAAAAGTCCAAGATGACGTCCTCAAATGTCTTGTTTTGTCCAAAACTAGAACATATTCACATTTAACAAGCTGGAATCAGAGAAGTTAGATTGTTTTTTTTTCATAAGAAATGACTCAAACTGATGAATTGATTAACAAAATAGTTGGCGACTAATATATAATAGTTGACAACTAATTGATTCATCTTTGCAGCCCATTTAAAATGTAATAACAAATGCCTAATAGTTAGCATTAATTAAGACATAGTGGATCATAACTGTGAGATACTATCACAGAATTCTCATACTACTTGTCTGACATGTATACAAGTCTGAAGTACTTTACTGCCGTTGACATGAGTTAATGATGACAGAACACAACCCACCTGAGCGTGGAGCCATCTGGAAGATTGCACTGCATACAAAAATGGACTTAGCCACGGACCTTTAAATTCCACAAATTAAACATTTTCATTGCAAATAAAAATACATTTAGCATATTCAGCATTTACAGTTTCAAATCAAATCCCCTTTACAAACCCAGTACTGGCACAAACTGCACGCATGAGATAGTAATCACTAGATAATATTCCAGAAGTCTAAACGTAGACTGTAATGTGTTTGTCTTTGTCGCTATAGTAGTGTCTGTGTGTGTGTGCTTCTGTGCTGGGTGCTTCTGTGTTGTTGCTGTGTCTTAATGTGTGTGTGTCTGTGCACTTGTACCTGTCTGCTGTATGTGCTACTTGTGTTATGTTTATCTCATGCCATCAACCTGCCAGCTGTCATCATCTGGAATAGTGGTTGTGTCACATTTGACTTGTCTATGCTTAGGTGTTCTTGTTTGGCTTGTTGTTGTATTGTTGTATAGCCAAGGGATTACAGATGAAGATTAGCCTGCATGTTGGACTCTGTGCTCATGTTGATTCATGTGCCTAGTCCCTTTTAAATAATGAAATCTAAAATCTTGAGTTAGAAAGTCAAAATGTTGAAAAATAAAAAAAAATGTCCTCTATTCTTTTCTTTTCCTTCCATCTCCTTTTGTCAGACAATTACACAAGTCTTAAGCACAATAATGCTAGCTGACATCAACACATTAGTTCAAACATTTATTTCATATTTGATAATGATCAGCATATACAGCGTTCCAACACCGAGAAACCTTTAACCTTTGCCGGCAGGTAAGGAAACGCTTGACCTCTCCAACAGTTCCCATAGAAACCGTGCTTCGAAAAAAAAGTCACACAACATCCAGTCGGCAATAGTCCTTCTCTTTCATATAGCACGACACTTGTTTTATCCCATGGATGTTTGATACTATGGAAATGTTGAAGATCTTATAGTATAAAACGGTCGAAAAAGACAAAACTTTGCAGGCAAGCAGATCGTTTTTCCATTCAGGTGTAATTTCTGTTGATTCTGCCCAGAGCTCTGCAGTCCTTCAGACAGGTCAGAGCAATCCGACTCCCAAAAATCACACTGTCAGACCACTTCCCAACAACTACTCAAAGCCGTGCGCATCAAGCTGCTGTTGGTCGTCGGTAGGGCTGGGGACCCAATTCAATCCTTTTCAGGCACCGACCGAACTGCCTCTAAAAGTATCGAAAAAATACCTCGTCATTCAATACCCAATTTCAATACCTAAGGCAACATTTAAAAATGCCAAGGACCCCTTAGCTGAAAAAGAGACGGAGCAGGGACCCCCTACAACATATATATTGTATAAAATAAGAGTTGCAGGGCGACCTAAAGCCTTCACACATACATTTTCATTGTACAATACTAAGCTTTTAAAATAAAAATTGTTGGCATATTTATACTTCATGTCTTAAAGTTAAAATGTGACACAGTGAATCCTTAAAACGGTTTGGCTACCTTATGGCTAGCTTAGCTATAGGCCGGTATGCCTATCATCAAATGTTGTATACATTACTAAGAATATGTTGTATTCATATTTTATTTTATATTTTTTTTTTTACTATCAAACAATTTGGCAGCCTAGGGGTCCCGGCCCCCCTGTTGAAGATCTCTTACCTCAGAAGCCCATTTGCTTCTGGAAATGAACGTAAAATGATAGACAAATACAGCAAGGTGATGCTTAAACTAAATGATGCTGCGTGAGCTAGAAACGGTATATTACTCAGATATGCATTGGATTTTTTTTTTTTTACTTTGAAAAGGCATTTAAAAGACACCCTTCACCATGTACATGTCAGTGTGAACTTCTTTAACTAGATAACATTCATGTGCAGTGTATATACTTAAAATAAAAAACATAAGTCTATGCCATTAAACGACAATGCCCGGGTAACAAACAGTAACATCCCTGCTGAGGTACAGTCCCTCCACAAGAGGGCACTACAGCAAGACACTGCTCCAACACAGACACAAGCACCAATCAAGGGCTACCTTTCGGCCTAAAAACAAATATCTTTTGCTACGTTCACGCCTCGCGTCCACACTACTGCAGCGTATCCGAGCCCCTAAAACTGAGAAATTTTGACACCGTTGCCCCCGTTTTGGTTTGCAAACTCCAGAGTTGTGTGGACGGCGAACGATATGGTCTTAAAATGCCGTTTGAAAATGAAAAGGTAGCGGTGTAGACGTAGCCACAGACTCCCTGTGTCAGACCTATCTCTGCCTGCTGTAGCACCCATCACTCTTGAAACTATGGTACACACACACAAAAAAATGTGACATGAGTATGTTCTGGGGCATTATTTGACCACAAAGATATGGCTGTGTAATTTTTTCCATGTGAGTGCAAAGCTAGCAAAACTACAGCTTCAAGCTCTAATTCCCAGGGCAGACTAGTCTCCCGAAGCCTCTTCAACTATTTCTACTTGGTTATACTGCTACAGTAGGGCTGCTCCATTGTGGGAAAAAAATCATAATCACAAGTATTTTGGTAAATACTGAAATCACGAGTGTTTAACACGATTGCTCGTTGTCTTTTGGAAAGATGTTGCAATTATTAAGACTTTAAAAAAAAACAAAAAAACAAATCAACAGTGAAAACACCTTCAACTGTGAAATGCCCCTTCATCCTTCTTGTCTTTTTCAGTCAAAAGACAGAGTAAGAGTTTGGTGCAAAAGGTAATGTACAATTCAATTAATCGGTTTATTTGTGATCATTAGGAGCCGGAACTATAACCACGAGTAACATTTGGATTAATTGCACAGCCCTATTCTTTACTGCTTCAAAGACTTGAAATTAACATTTGACATTAAAGGCCCTGAACACTCATCCAAGGTGTTTTCAGTTAATGTGGCTGATTGGATCCTCTTCCCAGGACTGTGTGTGTGTGTGTGTGTGTGGGGGGGGGGGGGTCTCTACACTGATTGACATCTTCCTGAGCCTCCGGTTAGTGTTGTTGCACCTGTTAGGGCGGGACAAATGACACCTTTATCATTCCCATCGGTAGAAAGAATTTGTGACCTAACTAGGGATGTCCTGATCAGCTTTTTTGACCCCCGATCCCATTTTTTAAATATTGAATATCTGCAGATACCGAGTCCCGATCCAGTACTTGTAGATGCTCAGATAATGGAGCTGCACAGCGTTTTTGTTTACAAAAATAACTAAGTAGACAAAATTACTAAAATATGTCCTATTCTTAATTCACTTAACTTGTGGAGGAGGTGAGTCTTCTCTCTCAACACTCTTTAGGGTCCCAGCAAACCGCCACCCAAAGAGTAAACAGTTTCAATTTCCCCGCTGGACAACCAGAACTAACCTTATTGACGCCTCTTAATAGTAAATCTTTGATTTTCATTCTCGTGTTTAGCGACGTCGGCTCCAGGGAATAACAGCCTGAATGCGTGATTTCCTGGTGGAATCACAGAAGAAGGGTGGAGAGTTAGACTAATCTGCTTCTGTAAGGAACGGGTGACTAAGAAAGACAGACTTTTTTTTTTAGCAAGCTACGAGACTCTCTCTGGACAGACACTGGTGATTGGCCGCGCCATGTTGGTCTGAAAGTGCCGGCATCCAGGCAGTCTGGCGGCGCGTTTGTGGCGCAGGGCGTGTGTGGTTGAAGACAGCGATCACCACAATGATGATGTACATGATCGGAGTATGGTAATCACGGTAAATGCCGGTAAAGGCTCCCACCCGATCCTGTGATCGGGACATCCCTAGACCTAATAAGTTCCCATCTAAGCTGTGGCCCACATTCAACATCAGCCAGAAGAACTGAAAACACCTGTGTGGCTATTCAGAGGCTTTAACCAAGAGGCCCAGAAGCATTGACATGGATGACGTGTTGTTACTGTGGCCTGTAGCCACCCAGCTGAGGCATGTAGCTGGAGAGCGGCGGGACCGCTGCCGGCAGCCAGTCAGCAGCCTGGCCGTCTACAGGCGTGGCCTGCTCAGAGTCCTCTCCCAGCGGACAGAAGTCCAGAGGCTCCAGAAGCTCCTGCTGCTCCGCGATGCCGGCGGAGTCGCCGCCGTCTGTGAAGCGGGGCCGTCGGGGGGGGGACTGTCTGCTGGCCTCCTGCAGCAACATGTCTGGGTTCTCCTCGGAGTCCAGCAGGGGCTGCGTGGACTCGGACCGGGAGAAAAGCGCCTGCTGGGGCTGGGAGTTGGGGGTCTGACCCTTGTAGCCGCTGGAGGCCGGCACCACCGAGGAGTACTGGACGGTGCTGGCCGTGGTGTCGGCCATGTCGCCGCCCTCGTCGCTGTCGGACACGCTCTGGCGTGGCGAGGACATGCAGGAGGAGCCGCCTATGCCACTGCTGTGCTCCTCCGACAGATACTTGTCCTTCTTCAGGGGCAGACTGGCCTTGTCCTCCTCAAACACACACTTCCCATCGCACACGTCCACGTCGAGCACACTGATGCCCGACAGACCGCTCTCCTGTGTCTCTGCCTGTAGAGGAGGACAAGTTCAAAACAAAGTGAGAATAAGGGCTACACCGTATAGGGAAAATATGCAAAAAAAATGCAATAACGTTGTTGAATATCACGATAATGATTTCACTCGCGATGAATAAAGAGATTTTAAAGTGAGCTCAGTTGTGCCCTTCTGCTGCTTTCAGTATTCTGCTAACATACAACAAATAGCTTGTTGATTTTAAAAGAAATGACAGGAAATCATTTCCATCATTCTTTTATTGAACAAATTGAACACCAAATTGAATATAAAAAAGGCACCACTAAAAAAGAATGACAAGTAAATTATAAAAAATCTGTCTTTCACGCGATATGTTGCAGCCTTTCACGTTGTGTTTATTGCGCCAGTCAATATCGCGATGACGATAACAAAAATTATACGTTGTGCAGCCCTAATTAAAATCGGACTAAAAACAAATAGGACTGAAACTGACCGATCGAATCCAAGGCCTGTACATGCTAACAGAAAGAGCAGTGATGGTGTGGTGAGAATAAGTCAACGGGACCACTACGCAGTCTTAATAAAGAATCTTGAAATGAAAATCTGTTAAACTGACCTTTGTTGATCTGAAATGAAGACAGATTCAGCAACTGCATGGTCTATTTCTCTCTTAAAATGTTGTCAGAAACACGTTTCGGTGAACTATCTTCGTAAAATATGAGATCGTATTCCGAACAAGCCGCCATTATGCTCCATTGTAAAATCCGGGAGCAGCCAGACCCACGTGACGTGTTCGTCCAATCAGCTGCCGGTTTTCATTTTTTGGGCGACAATACAGATTAGCGCTGCCTGCTGTTATGGAGACATATTATGTCTCGCGCACGCACAGAACGTACGCTCAAGACGGCGTCGCTTCAGTGTGTTCCGAGGCACTTTTTGGACCTTGGGGAGGCGGTCAGTCCGACTGGCTTTTCTGCCGATGGTCGGCTGCCGGGTTGGTGTATCAGAGCTTTACCAGACACTAGAAGACTTTGAACAGACCTTGAAAAGACTAAAGTCTGACACCGTCTCACATCTAATGTTAAAGATATATGTAAAGACTGGGGATCTTGCAGGGTCACACAATGCAAGACTACAACTAGATTATTTTTGAAAAAAAAATGTAAACTTGAGGGAAACTTGATTTTCTGTTCTGCAGTACATGCAGAAGAATGTCTCCAGTACCCGGAGGTCTGTATTTATCCGCCGGTAAAACTCCCGTTGGATGACGCGCTTGAGAAGGGTTGAAAATCGGCAACTTTTCCTCTTTAGCATTTAGTAGGGGTGGAATGGTAAATGTATTCGTATTGAACCGAAACGGTACGGGCGTCTCGGTTCGGTACATGAATTTACACGGAGAATACACGGTATAAAAATAAATAAAACTTGCGTGCAAATGAATTAATGTAATGTGGAACTACTGTTAGACACGCGGTTCTTAGGGACACCTAATCTGTAGCCATGCCCTTAGCTCTGAAACTCCCGAGCTCTGCCTACATGTCGAGTCGGTCCAGTGAGTCCACACGAAGAAAACTAGTCCCTTCAATATACAACCAAACACGGACATAGCTGTATCCCTTCTCGCCTCGACCACAAATGGCCTCCAGGCCCGTTTGCTTTGCGGTTTGCTTCGCGGTTTGCTCCGGTATTAGCTGTTAGCCCCACCGTTAGCTTTTAGCTTCGCCGTTAGCGTGTGAAGCTAACACCAAAACTCGTCAACTTCTTTGTGTAACTGAAGCTGCTCTTTTAACACCCCTGCTCTGTGCATTCACATATGAGAGCAGCGCTTGTCTCCCATATCACACTACTAGCTGATTGTCTTATTTTGTTTACAAGTTCCAGATGGAGTCTGGAGATGATGTGTGGTAGCCTACTTATTGTTTACTGTTTACATCTTACGTTATACACTTCAGGCTGTTGCAGCTAGCTCAGGGGAGAGACTGGATGACACTAGGTGGTACAGCCTGAGACAGCTAGCTCAGGGGACAGACTGGAGGACACTAGGTGGTACAGCCTGAGACAGCTAGCTCAGGGGAGAGACTGGAGGACACTAGGTGGTACAGCCTGAGACAGCTAGCTCAGGGGACAGACTGGATGACACTAGGTGGTACAGCTTGAGACAGCTAGCTCAGGGGAGAGACTGGATGACACTAGGTGGTACAGCCTGAGACAGCTAGCTCAGGGGACAGACTGGATGACACTAGGTGGTACAGCCTGAGACAGCTAGCTCAGGGGACAGACTGGAGGACACTAGGTGGTACAGCCTGAGACAGCTAGCTCAGGGGAGAGACTGGATGACACTAGGTGGTACAGCCTGAGACAGCTAGCTCAGGGGACAGACTGGATGACACTAGGTGGTACAGCCTGAGACAGCTAGCTCAGGGGACAGACTGGAGGACACTAGGTGGTACAGCCTGAGACAGCTAGCTCAGGGGACAGACTGGATGACACTAGGTGGTACAGCCTGAGACAGCTAGCTCAGGGGACAGACTGGAGGACACTAGGTGGTACAGCCTGAGACAGCTAGCTCAGGGGAGAGACTGGATGACACTAGGTGGTACAGCCTGAGACAGCTAGCTCAGGGGAGAGACTGGATGACACTAGGTGGTACAGCCTGAGACAGCTAGCTCAGGGGACAGACTGGAGGACACTAGGTGGTACAGCCTGAGACAGCTAGCTCAGGGGAGAGACCGGAGGACGCTAGGTGGTACAGCCTGAGACAGCTAGCTCAGGGGAGAGACCGGATGACACTAGGTGGTACAGCCTGAGACAGCTAGCTCAGGGGAGAGACCGGAGGACACTAGGTGGTACAGCATGAGACAGCTAGCTCAGGGGAGAGACTGGATGACACTAGGTGGTACAGCCTGAGACAGCTAGCTCAGGGGAGAGACCGGAGGACACTAGGTGGTACAGCCTGAGACAGCTAGCTCAGGGGAGAGACTGGAGGACACTAGGTGGTACAGCCTGAGACAGCTAGCTCAGGGGAGAGACTGGAGGACACTAGGTGGTACAGCCTGAGACAGCTAGCTCAGGGGAGAGACTGGATGACACTAGGTGGTACAGCCTGAGACAGCTAGCTCAGGGGACAGACTGGATGACACTAGGTGGTACAGCTTGAGACAGCTAGCTCAGGGGAGAGACTGGATGACACTAGGTGGTACAGCCTGAGACAGCTAGCTCAGGGGACAGACTGGATGACACTAGGTGGTACAGCCTGAGACAGCTAGCTCAGGGGACAGACTGGAGGACACTAGGTGGTACAGCCTGAGACAGCTAGCTCAGGGGAGAGACTGGATGACACTAGGTGGTACAGCCTGAGACAGCTAGCTCAGGGGACAGACTGGAGGACTCTAGGTGGTACAGCCTGAGACAACTAGCTCAGGGGAGAGACCGGAGGACGCTAGGTGGTACAGCCTGAGACAGCTAGCTCAGGGGAGAGACCGGATGACACTAGGTGGTACAGCCTGAGACAGCTAGCTCAGGGGAGAGACCGGAGGACACTAGGTGGTACAGCCTGAGACAGCTAGCTCAGGGGAGAGACTGGATGACACTAGGTGGTACAGCCTGAGACAGCTAGCTCAGGGGAGAGACCGGAGGACACTAGGTGGTACAGCCTGAGACAGCTAGCTCAGGGGAG
Source organism: Zingel zingel (assembly GCA_023566125.1). NCBI lineage: Eukaryota > Metazoa > Chordata > Actinopteri > Perciformes > Percidae > Zingel > Zingel zingel. The sequence goes on along the minus strand of CM042329.1, from coordinate 3,646,656 downwards.
AGACTGGAGGACACTAGGTGGTACAGCCTGAGACAGCTAGCTCAGGGGACAGACTGGATGACACTAGGTGGTACAGCCTGAGACAGCTAGCTCAGGGGACAGACTGGAGGACACTAGGTGGTACAGCCTGAGACAGCTAGCTCAGGGGAGAGACCGGATGACACTAGGTGGTACAGCCTGAGACAGCTAGCTCAGGGGAGAGACTGGATGACACTAGGTGGTACAGCCTGAGACAGCTAGCTCAGGGGAGAGACTGGATGACACTAGGTGGTACAGCCTGAGACAGCTAGCTCAGGGGAGAGACTGGATGACACTAGGTGGTACAGCCTGAGACAGCTAGCTCAGGGGACAGACTGGAGGACACTAGGTGGTACAGCCTGAGACAGCTAGCTCAGGGGAGAGACTGGATGACACTAGGTGGTACAGCCTGAGACAGCTAGCTCAGGGGACAGACTGGAGGACACTAGGTGGTACAGCCTGAGACAACTAGCTCAGGGGAGAGACCGGAGGATGCTAGGTGGTACAGCCTGAGACAGCTAGCTCAGGGGAGAGACCGGATGACACTAGGTGGTACAGCCTGAGACAGCTAGCTCAGGGGAGAGACCGGAGGACACTAGGTGGTACAGCCTGAGACAGCTAGCTCAGGGGAGAGACCGGAGGACACTAGGTGGTACAGCCTGAGACAGCTAGCTCAGGGGACAGACTGGATGACACTAGGTGGTACAGCCTGAGACAGCTAGCTCAGGGGACAGACTGGAGGACACTAGGTGGTACAGCCTGAGACAGCTAGCTCAGGGGAGAGACCGGATGACACTAGGTGGTACAGCCTGAGACAGCTAGCTCAGGGGAGAGACTGGATGACACTAGGTGGTACAGCCTGAGACAGCTAGCTCAGGGGACAGACTGGAGGACACTAGGTGGTACAGCCTGAGACAGCTAGCTCAGGGGAGAGACTGGATGACACTAGGTGGTACAGCCTGAGACAGCTAGCTCAGGGGACAGACTGGAGGACACTAGGTGGTACAGCCTGAGACAGCTAGCTCAGGGGAGAGACTGGATGACACTAGGTGGTACAGCCTGAGACAGCTAGCTCAGGGGAGAGACTGGATGACACTAGGTGGTACAGCCTGAGACAGCTAGCTCAGGGGACAGACTGGATGACACTAGGTGGTACAGCCTGAGACAGCTAGCTCAGGGGACAGACTGGATGACACTAGGTGGTACAGCCTGAGACAGCTAGCTCAGGGGACAGACTGGATGACACTAGGTGGTACAGCCTGAAACATGCACAAAAAAAAAAAAAAATTGCCTTCTGCATTTTTGTTATGCTTTTCCCTCCACTGTACCGAACCGTGATGTCTGAACCGAGGTATGAACCGAACCGTGACTTCAGTGTACCGTTCCACCCCTAGCTTTTAGCGCCATAGCAACGATAAACACTGGCTCTAGCCGTTTGCTGCTTCCTGTTTGGTGCTGGAGGGAGCATACCCATTGGTTGTTGACAATGTTCACATGATTTAACTTCACTACCAAGACTTATGAACACGTTTAGTTTGAACGTCCAGACGGGAGAAAGACTGAATGGGACAACGGGAGCACCACACCCCCCCACCAAGAATTATTTAGTCGATTAGTCATGTTTTATGCATAATAACTACAGTACATTGTGACGGCTTTTGTGTGCAACTGTGATTTCTGTTTGTTTTATTTGCCAGGCCAGGAAATATCCTGGCAAAAAACGTTGTAGTCAACACACTCAAATGTCAGCCAACACAATGGATGTGCGCCTGAAATGTCACCCTCATCGTGTCAGTTCAAAAGAAGTGCTCACTTTCAAAGGATAATCAGGCAACCAGTTTCCGATGGTGCTCTCTCCAGGGTCTGGAATCTGAGGCCAAAAGTTCTCCTTGATCCTGTAAGAGGGGAAACACCGGGGGTTATGTATCCGCTTAGAAACTGTGGATCAAAAGCTAATAACACAGCTATAATAACTTAATTTACACACATGTAACTGAGCAGCTTTTCTGGTTGAACTATTCACCACTGTCCATAGTCCCACTGTGAACAGGCTTATTCTCTAAATCAGGGGGCTTTTTTAGGCTACGGAGCCCTTAGCTAAAAGAGAAACGGAGCACCGACCCCCTACAAATATTGTATCAAATTGAGTTGCATATTAAACTGGGCCTACAATAACGTGTAGGGCGCCCTAAAGCCTTTACACATAGCTTTTATGGTGCATACGATACCAAGCTATACTTATACATCATGTTTTAACGTTAAACATACATGTGGCACAGTGAATCCTTAAGCTTAACTGTGTCTGTGGATGTCTACCCTAGTGGCTAGCTATCATCAATGTTGTTGTTATCAAATAATAATTTGGTTTGTAAATAAAATTTGTGTTATTACATTATCTGGGTCACATGACAGTGATAGAACCAAAATATTTATCATGGGATTCACTCAAAACTTTAAATTTGTTTTCAAAAAGTCATATATATATATATATATATATATATATATATATATATATATATATATATATATATATATATATATATATATATCCAATAAATATTTAAAAAATTTGACTGAAAGAGGCAATTATATTGTTGGTCGCAATTCTTTCCAGAGACAATTAACTGTACAGCAAAATCTGGAATTGTTCCAGCTCTACTGCTCTGACAGCAACAGCGTGGGTGTTTAAGTGTAACTTACACATCTTTTTTGTAGACACAGAGCAGCATGGTCATGACAACGATAAACAGAAAGCCCAGGCTCACTCCGACCACAATGCACTCCATCTCTCCTGGGGCTGAAGGGAAACACAGAGGACATTCAGAGACATTCCACCAACAATTGACCAAGCCAAGCTAGGTACAAAGTGAAAACTTCAATCATAGCAGTTCAGCTGCTGGTTAGTTGCTATAATGCATGTCAATAAATGAAGTCAATCTAAATGTGTGACTCCCTGGCTTATACAAAGTCCATATGAAACAAGCCATTCCAGAGTTTCTGCAGGTCTCCCAAAGTCAAATTTAAGACTTTTGAAGACCTTTTTCAGACCGTTATGAATGAAATTTAAGACCTTTATCACAACGTCAACTGTGCCCTAAATTCAACTTGCACTTCCCCATAGCTGAAAAATAAAATCTGTTTTATGTCTGTGGTAGAATCTGAAAGAGACTCGCGCCAAGAACACGAAAGCCAATTGGCTGCAATATAAGTTACATGTTGGTCTCATTTGTAGTCCTAATACAGCAAATTATATTTGGACTAGCCAAAGAACGAACTACAACACCATGGAATTAAAAAAGTGATAATTGACGCAGTTCATTTGATGCTTCTATGGCGCACTGCAGGCATCAGATATGAACCGCCAACACCACAGAACAAGCAGTATTTTAGAAAAGGTCGCTATTTAGGCAAAGGTTTTGTATGTCACAGATCCCCCTATCAGTGCTATATATATATATATATATATATATATATATATATATATATATATATATATATATATATATATATATATATATATATATAGTCCAACCATTGAAACATGTCCTGTTCTCTTTATTTATATATTTTATACTGTCCAACCAGTAAAACATGTCCTGTTCTGTAGACATGGTCCTTATTTATTCATTCATTCATTCATTCATTCATTCATTCATGTTGGACCAGTCCAATATGACCATCAGTTGAAATAAACCTTGGGTTGTGAGAATTATTATTATTTATTTGTTATGAATCTATTTTGATGCGTTTTCCCGCAAGTTTTGTAATTTTACATATATTTAAAAATATCGAAATTAATATCAATATCGCATTATCACATTTTGTCAATATCGTGCAACTCTAGCAAAGGCCAACAATTCCAACACAATCCACAAAGAAATTGTTTCAAATTGTTTAGTATTAACATCAGTTTGTTTCTCATATTTAGGGTTGGGGACCGAGACCCGGGGCAAATACTGCACCAGTGCCTTAATGACCGGTGTCTACCGGACCGAATAGCAACACGGATTTCGGTGCCTCATTTCGGTGCCACTGAAACGCCTGCGCTACTCTGATGCTCCACAACAACAGACAGGCAACAGAAGCATCACTGCGTGTCACGCTAGTTAACACTACACTTGACAGCAGATAACATTAGCCTACCATTAGCTTCCAGCTGGAGTAAACACGGTTAAAGTGCTGACAGATAAACGGTGTAAAGTGTGACTGTATTTCACTGGAGAGGATTCCAACACCGGGACGTCCTACAGTCTGCAGCTGTCGTCGGAAAAACAACACAGACTGGGCGTTCACTTGAAACTCGCCAGCCTCGTGGTGCATTCAAAGTTATTGTAAAATACCCTTTTCCCATCTGGTGGTTGTTTTGTAGTTTAACAGCAATTTACTGGTGAAATACGTTATTGTTAGAAGTTATCATTTATACATTATTAATAAATCATTTCATTTGGACCATATGGCCTTAGCAATAAACAAGCCATTCTTTAATGTCGCAGACTGTCGTTTTGTGCTCTTCTTTTATTTATTTTTTAAAACTTTTTAAAAAGTATCGGTTCAGGCACTGTTTAGGCACCGCTTTAGCACCGGTATCAGAAAAAACCCAAACCATACCCAACCCTACACATTTTATGATGCTTCTTATAAATACATGATTTATTCTGAAATGTTTGAATTTTTTTTGGCCAACAAAGCGATGTTGTAGCTTTTGATGAGCAGTATTAGTATGCTAGATGTCCGAGTCCAAACTTAACTGTGGCTTTTGTGTATATGCTTTTTATCTAATCTCTAATCTGTCTAATTTAGAATTTAAAAGCAGAAATTGCCTTTGGGACATTTGTTAAAAACAGCTGTGACAATTCAACATGTTGGAAAGTTTCCACTCACCATATTTCAGAGTGGTGAATGAGTGATTAAAGCTGGAGATTGAGCCTCCGATGGTTGAAGCCTTGATCCAAGTGTCATACTTGGTGTTGCCTGACAATGACTTCAGAGTATACGAGTTGGTGTCAGCTGGCACGGTAATATCTGCAAAATGAGCAAAACCGAAATCAGCCGCTAATAACAGCAGGGGTTGGGGTACTGTCAGGAAAGAGGCAGCTGTAAGTGTAAAAAACTCAAGCCTATTGAGGATACCGTGTGACAGCTACTTACTGTGTACTTCAGATCCACTTGTGTAGAAGATGGTGTAGTTTGTGATGAAGCCTCGACGCCTGCCTTGGGGAATCTCCGTCCACTCCAGCGTGGCCTGGTTACGTCCTAGTTTGTCCTTTGACAATTTGACAACAGGGGCTTCCGACGGAGCTGCAACCACAACAGCAACATCATGTATGTTCATCATACAACTGTGGGTCATCTGAATTCAATATAGACCAACTTAATACTGATTTGTGGCTACATCTATGTTGGAACTGTTTGGAATTAACGGAGACCCTTGTTTCTCCTGTGTATTGCAAGCCTGGTGGTCCACCGGGCCTAAGTTCTTAATTTCGCGAGTCAGTCCATTATTGGGTTATCACAGAAACTACTGGGCTCTACAGTAATGCTGCCATCAGTCTGTGACTGGCCCCAGCCGGGCCCTCGTCGAAAAAAAACACACTTGCAACTAAACAACTTTTCTGGGGGAAACCCTGGAGACCTATTATGCTTTTCTGTATTTTCTGTCATATTTATAATGTTACAATGTTGGATGTTCATTTAAAATGTAGCCAAAGCTTTAAATAATGAGTAGGGGTGTGACGAGACACTTAGCTGACAAAACGAGAAGAGACACGAGATTGTTCACGAACAATACAAGATTTTAACACTGTTAAAAACTTGATGAAATATGACTGGAAAAATAGTCTCATTGAATCGAAAGTCACTAAATGAACAATGAGCACTATGAAAGGTTTGGCTTCTCTCCTGTATTACTAACTTCTTCAGACCTAATAACTGTGGCGCCCCTGTCTCCTCCAAAACCCATCTCTACCAGCTATTAAATCAAATAATTATTCATTTCATACACTTCAACTTTTATTATTGTATTTGTATCTTATTCTTTTTTATTTTCATGACCGTTGTTAATTGCTTGTTAATGTTTTATATAAAGCACTTTAAATTGCCTTGTTGCTAAAAGGTACTAAAGAAATAAAGTTCCCTTGGTTTGCCCTACAACCTCAGCCTGTCAGTCAGCTACCAGGGCAATAGGTAGGGCTGGGTCCTACTTGAATCGTTTCAAAAATTACAATTCCAGTGGAATCGTTTCTTTATTGGAATCGTTTGGAGGATTTGGTTTCAAATCTGATCATGCGTTCCAAATTTAACTTGCGCAACTTTTGGTTTCCGTAGCGGCCAGGCGCTTGTTGTGTTGCAACCTTGGAGCTCAGTAAGCAGCGCTCTAGTCTGGCTTTATTTTACATTGAAAAAGCTGTAAAACTGCAACCCACCACTGAATCAAAATAAAACGTTCCTCTTATTTGTGAAATAAGCATGTGACGCGTTTCAAATCCACCCTTCAAAGAATCGGAATCGAGAATCGATAAGAACCGGAATTGAAAGGAAGAATCACAATTGGAATCAGAATCGTTAAAATCTAAACGATGCCCAACCCTAGACATAGAGAACACCTGTCTGTCTTGGAAGTGAAACATTAACTGCACAGCGATTTCGCTATTATATTATATTATATTATATTGCAGCAAACGCTGTCTGTGTGCAGTTTTGAAAAGAGTAACCACACTTGTGTCCGTTTTACCGGCATTGCCGTGTCTCACTGTGACTTAAACTGCAGAGGCAATGTAACGTTTGCTCCGTCTGCACCGCAGCTCTGCGCGTGTATGTGTGTGTGTGTGTGTGTGTGTGTGTGTGTGTGTGTATCGGAGCTGAACCCCGCTCTCTGTGACTTTCACAAAGAGGACAGCAAAGCTCTAGCTTACGCGTTCTGAGGTACCGAAATTTGGCGCAGATTGATTTAACGTGAATTGGTCCTCGGTAGAACCGACGTAATTCTGCACTGATATTGCGAGACAACTTTTAACCTTGACGAGAAGTATCGTAACGTTTAAATCTCACAAGATTCTCGTGGGTCACACCTCTAATAATGAGGTTTACGTATTTAAACGAAATCCCTGTGAGCCAAACCTCAGATTTCACACTGTTCTGAACGCTCCAGTTTCCACTGTTGTCTCTACTCTCGGACATCATACAGAGTGAGTTTTCCATATATGGTCATCTGTTCCAGGCACATAACAGCAGTGTTTACATTACATACACTGCTACATGTAGCTACATGCTAACACCAAGGAAACCCGGAATCTTAGTTGCAGATGTTTATTCATTTCTGTGTCAGAATAATCTGTAAAATTAGTTACCAACAGGAAAAAAATGTAAATCTATTAATTTCCGTTCCAGAGACTGCAGTTACCAGCTTCAAAGGGACTATATGCTGCTTTTCTCTGTCGGATATTTTTGTAAATGAAAAGTTTTCCCTCAGATAGAGTGCATTTAAGTCCCGCCCCAAAGGGAAAAACAACTCTCCGCTTTCCATTAACTTGTATTGCGACACCTGACACTAAGCTAATGTTATGTCCGACGTTACACGTGTTAGCTTAATTTACAGACATAAAGTTAGCCTAAAACTGGCATTTGGATATTTGATTTGGGAACAACATGCTTTCCACAAACGTCGGACATAACGTTAGCTTAGTGTCAGGATCCCACAGTCTTCCCATTCTCTCTGCCGATTCCTCACGTCTGGTTCCACTTTTGTCTTCGTAAAGCTCGTTTTTCAGGTCGGCAGCTTATAAAAACTTCAGCTCTGGGTTCTTTACCCTGTTGGTAGAAAATATCACCACACAGCAGCTTTGAGGCATGTTTCTGTTGTTTGCTAGCCCTTGTGTTGTCTTCCCTTCAACCTTGAAACAAACGTTTTTTGCCGTTTTTCCCGCTGACGTTTCTGACGCCTTTTTTTCAGTTTGTTTTTGATTTGTCCAATGTTTTAAATTTAAAAAATTTTCTTCTACACATTTTCAGCGCTTATTTTTACGTCCCATATTTTCTGATATAAAACAAAAATTTAAAAACGGGTCAATGTGACCCGAGGTCAACAGACGAAATTAATGTGGAGGAAATATTCACGCAATACAAGTCAATGGAGAGCGGACAGAGCTGCTGATTGTGCTGTCTCTCAGACATAAAAGAATGTGTGTGTCTGGAAATAGTTTTTTGTTTTTTTATATAATCCAATTTTGGTCTGCTTTCAATATTCACAACACCTACCTACCATGAGTCACTGATAGCTTACCTCCTTGCTCCAGATAGGCTTTTGTGCTTGCTGGCTTCCCAATCCATCCATGGTATATTGGATACACAGATACGTTGTAGCAAACAAACTTCTCAAGGTGGCCTAGGATTGATATTAAGATCAAGAGTTAAATGAAATGTTAGTACAAAGTAAAGCCCATGGACTTCTCTGAGGTTTTCTCTGAGCTTGAATTTTTGGACAAGTGGTGCTAGACAGTGGTGGCACTGAAACAGCCCATATGTGTGACGTCCGGTTGTGTTCTTTAACCCCCCAACAAAAGCACAAGTAGACTTTATATTTCACAATTACTGTTTTCCGTCAGATCGTTTATAGATTGACGTTTCCGACCGCACTTGAAGACAGCTTAATTTCACAGGAGGGAGAGAGAGAGAGAGAGAGAGAGAGAGAGAGAGAGAGAGAGAGAGAGAGAGAGAGAGAGAGAGAGAGAGACAAGCGAGACATAGTGAGTGCTTTGTGGTTGCAGGAAACATTCAGCTGTTCCCCAAACTCCCGGGCAGTTCAGAGCTTGTGTTTGGTGTATTTAATCTTTCTTGTGGCAGAGATAGAGGCAGTGATGGTTCCTGTTTCCTGTACGGGACTCTCACATCGCCTCAAACCCCACTGACAAGTCTGATGTCCAGTTACATGATTGGCCACCGCAGCGTGACCTGGGGTTGCGTTTCTCCAAAAGTTGAGTCGGTCTCAACTTTTCCCCGCAGGCCCACTGCGGCAAACCTCAGCATAAACGCATTATCCCCCCCCCCCCCCCCATACAAAATGAATGGAAAGACCGGTGTTTATTCCGGACCGCCGACGCAGGCAATCTGAACGCGGCCTTAAGGAGCCAAAACTAGTATACACACTGGTGTGGAACTCCAAGTTGCAGTTAACCGCATTACCACTAGAGTACGCCTTTCCACCACAGCAGTACATCCACAGTCAGCTCTACCACACACAGTAGGCTCGTTGGAGATGAGCCAGGTCTGTGCAGAATTGACCACCGGCGATCGCCACCCAATGCATGCTGGATAGATCTGTGTCCGACTTGATCCCGACTTGCTCTGACATCTGATGCACACGTGGGCAACGATAATCTCACGAGATCAAGGCAGCAGCAGGTTTGAGACGCAGGCAGTGCAGTTGCTTTTCACCGACTGCAAGACCCAGGCGGACCCAGGGCATGCTGGGAAACGCCGGCCTCTCGGCTGACCTAACAGCTGATTGGTTCAGAATCGACTCAACATGATGTTTTATATAAACTTTTTATTGATTTTGAATCGGAGGGATTTTAATAGCTATGTGTCTGATTTAAAGGCTTATTCTGTACAAACAACGTGGGGCTGATGGTGACGTTTAGAAGTCAGAGAGACTAAATCTGTTCAGATTACGGCTCGTCTACATGATTAACGGTGTTAATTAAAATCAGCAACAGATCACATGTAGAGCATTTTGAGAGCTACTCTGTCATATTAAAAACAACTGGAGACTGTGTACAAGCTGATATATGGGTCTGATAACATTTTATTAAATCGGAATAGGACCTAACAGGATGTGAGTGTTTCTGTGACTTCCTGTTCAGCCTGAAGGCTGCTGGAAACAGCTGGAAACTGTCCGAATTGATGGCGGGTTTTTGTGAGGTAAGGTCTTAAGGCGTATGACTGGTAATTGTTGATTTTGTTTAGATATGCCAAATTGTAATTATATAAGTGATTATTGGTCAGACTATATCTTTTTATTATTATTTCAATTATTAGCTGTTGGCACTTGACCCATACACGTTCATAGCGAGCGGGGGGGTGGTGGGGGAATACAGTCTATTGCAACTGCGTACATCCGCTCTCCATGATGGATCAAAGTACACAGCTTCTCACAGCCAGTGAGTGGTTCTTTCTCAATGAGGACATATTTTGGGTGAAATATCCCTTTACTGGCAAACTCCACTCTGTCAAATTGTTTTATTTAGAGGAAAGAGCTTACCTTTAATGGCAGTGCGTGTGGTATTTCTCTTCTCCTTCTGCCAGTCTGTCTGAGCACCGCCCACCCACTCCACCACGTACTCCACCACATACTCTGACACCAACTTTGTACTGTTGGGGGGTTTCCATTCCAGCCACAGTTGGCCCCTGTGGGGCAACACCTTCAGCTTTTCAACCGGGGCGAGCTCTGACTCTGAGACACAGACACACACACAGCAGTGTCAGCAGTGACTAGTACCACAGTGCAATGCAAAGAGAGCTTTCCCAACACTCAGAAAAAGGCAATAATTAGTGGTGTTGCATGCCAGTGTGTGTCTATATGATAAGTCTACTGTATATGTATGTGATTAGACCAGACACAGCAGCACACTACGGCCCAGCCAGCTGCGGTTAGACAAACAGCTGGAGCGCCTACTCTGGTATGTTGTGGTTGGCTTTGTGAGTCAGCGGAAGTGTGAGGAATCAGCGGCCATATGGTGAAGCAGCATATCATACTGTATCATGCCTGACGTTTGGATGAGCATACACTGAACACAAAAATACAAATGCAGCTTTTTTTTCTGCAAGTTGAAATAAAACATCTAAGACACAGACTAACAAATTAGGAGCCAAAATGTGAGAGAGAGTGTGTGATTGGTGTGCATACAAGAAGTCTTAGATCTTTAACTTTAACTTGTGAAAAGTGGGAGTGAAAAACGAAAGTCTGTTCAGAACAGTCATACACACTCATTTCCTGTTATCGCTGTACTGTCCACTTGAAAACAAAAGGCATAAAAGTGAAAAGTTCTTAAAAATAAAGACTATATAGTCCAGTTGAAAGGCTACATTAATTTGGAGTACTGGAGTATTTTTGTCTTGTTCATTAATATGAATGTTCCTGCTACACTACTGCAAATCTCCTCCTCATCAGGGTATGTTCATATAATGTTTATACTGCTGGGACTGGGGCTTCTTAAAGTCCAGATATTGACATTAAATCTTAACAATTAACATTCTACTCTTCTGCTGACAACTTCACAGAAAAAGAGCTGCTATCACTAGAAGAAGTCCTTAGGGAAGCTGGGATGAGCCAGCAATGAATGGCATTAGTGCTGGATACGCTATTTCACAATTGTGCATAGTGTAGCAGCATGCCTACCCTGCTAGAATACATGTACTTTATACAAAATATCACATGCAGTGGTTTAGATTATACACTGCTGGTGTGCCTTTAGAGCATATTCAAGTTCTCTAATGGCCACATTGGAAAATAAGAATCACGTTAAGTCCTAAAAAAAGTCAGCAAAAAAGTTCCTTAGCCTTCATAGAAAAAAGCGGCAAAAAAGGTCTAACAAAGCGACAAAAACATCGAAAAAAAACGTCGGAAAAAAGCGACAAAAACATCAGAAAAAGTGGCCAAAACGTTGAGAAAGGCGTTGGCAAAAGTGACAAAAACTTCAGAAAAAGCGACAAAACTTTGAAAGTGCGACAAAGTTTATTAGCATGTTTTATATATATATATATATATATATATATATATATATATATATATATATATATATATATATATATATATATATATATATATAAGGCAACGAAAACTAGGCGTGCCAAAATTTGAGGACAACCTAAATTGACCGTGGACACCTACCACGGGCTTTCGCTGTGATGAATAACGATGCCACAGGAGATTTCCCCACAGAATTGTTAGCGGTGACGTACGCTCTGACAGATTTCTGGTCAGCCAGGTCAATCTGTTTGAGTTCAATGATCTTCCCCTGGCTGGATCTGGGAATACTCTCCCACTCCAAACTTCCGTTCTTTACTTTATCCTTTGGGTCTTGAATCTTTATGTCGAACTTTATTATCCTCCCGTTGGCAAGCACAGGATCCTAGCAGGAAAAAGTCACACACACTACATGTTACCCTTCAGCATCAAGTCAGAAAAACAAACGACTAGAGTGCAGTGTTTTCCCTGGCTTTGTGGAAGACTTAGGTGTGCGTATTTGGCGGGGGGGTTTAGGCGTCCTTCCTCAAGAAAATGTTACATTTTTCAATTTAAAAAAATGCAATATCCCCAAACATTTTATGTCTCTGTGGGTTTTTGCATCTCTTTGGAACCGGTTTGTGTTTCTCATTTTGGGGGGGGGGATTTATGGAGTTGTTTTGGGTCTCTGTGGTCATTTGGCGTCTCTTTGTAGTCGGTTTGTGTCCCTTTGTGGTAGTTTTGAGTTTTTTTTCCACATCATTTTGGATCGTCATCACCATATCTGTGTCTAAAACGTTGGAAAAGCTAAAGCAGATAGTAAATAAATAAAATTCAAAAAGCTTAAAGCCAAAAATTGCTAAAGAAGTCCATACAGTCATTGGATCTAAGAAAAGTCTTCTACATTCATTCGGCTTAGGTGCCTGCCCAAAACTGCTCGGGAGCTGCACCTAAACCTTATAAGGGCAGAAAAAACCCTGCTAGAGTGCAAAAACATCCTTTACTTAAGAAACTGGGATGCAATCAACTGTATGCTGTTGTGCGCGTGTGTATTCAGCCCTTAATGATAAAAATGTATTCATATGATAAGGCTGGCCCACAGTTGGAAATTGCTCATTCCTTTGTTCGACAGGAATCTATTGTGAGGCATGGGTCACTTTCTATTAAACAGAAAAATCGAATGCAAGGTATCGTGAAGGTGTGCAGCAAAATTGTAGGCACACCATTAGATGGCCTACATGACCTGTATAAGGTCAGATCCTTGAAGAAGGCGAGAGCCATCCTGGCTGATTCCAGTCATCCCTTGTGGGGTGAATTTATGCTGCTACCCTCTGGGCGTAGATATAGTCTGCCGCGATGCAGAACAAATAGATTCAAAAGGTCATTCATCCCGGCTGTTATCCCCATTGTTAATACTATCCTGTGAATTAAAATTTAAATTAAGTTGTATTGTGGTTGTGGTTATTGTTGTTGTTGTTTGGTTTATATATATATATGTTACTGCTGGCTGTAATCCAAATTGCCCCTCGGGGATAATAAAGTGACCTTGACCTTTGTTCGACAGGAATCTATTGTCCTCCGAATTAAAAACACATTCCATCAACACCGTGGGCGGAGCTTCTGCTGAACTCGGGATGTGTGTCTCCGTGAATTTGAATTGCAAGAACTGAATCTAAATTGTGAGAACTGTGGAATTATAGAGAGGGTTGGATTTTCAGTAAGATTCTGTTTCAATTTCATAATATAACATTCAGTTTCAAGTGTTTTAAAAAAGAATTCAATTACAAACTAAAAAATTTGATTTCGAATTATGCTGCTCACATTGATTTTTTCAATTTACAGTATATTCAAATTAAACAATGCAAATTTAAATATAAAATTATTTAAATTCACTTTCTAGTATTAGTATCATTAGGTGTAACAGTTTGTTGTGTTAAAGTGAATGTGATGCAGGAATTTACCTTACAAATAAACTGCACTCGTCGTTCATTTATGCTGTCACCCTCTGCAATGATTCTCCATAGATCTGGTTGACTTGTTGGTCCTAAGACAAGAGAGAAAAAAGGAAACTAAATATTTTAGTTTACCAAAAGAACAAAAGGAACCACACAACACTACTCCGTTTGTGCACAGGACAGGGGAAAGGCCACAGATGTGTAAAGACAAAGGCAGTGGGAGTAGAGCAGTCCCAGGAATTGTCGATGTCGCGATTGCAACAATTCACGCAAATCAAACCAATCTCCGTGAATTCAGTGAGACCTCTGAATTTTGTCCAATCACAGCAACTTCACCGCAAATTTGACCAATCGCCGGAGCTCCCCACAAATTCCACCGTGCCAACATAACAAGTACATCCCCAAATTCATTTCCTTGTTTCTAGTATGAAGATAAGGCGTGTGTGACTCGGACATCTCACATTTACCAACAAAACGTACAGCGAAAGACTGTCCTGCCACCCTGTACACATTTTGATTTGTCACTCAAAAGTCGCTCAAAGCTGCTGCTGTTTCAATCCTGTCCACCCACCCACCCACCCACCCACACACACACACACACACACACACACACACACACACACACACACACACACACACACACACACACACACACACACACACACACACACACACACACACACACACACACACACACACCTGTTCGGTAAATTTCCTTGGAAAACTTTTTTTATTTTCTCTCAAACAAGTTTGCTTTTATTTTTAAAGAATTACACAGAGATTTCTTTCTTTAATTGTCTTTGAACAACTTGAACAAGTGTATTTGGTGGTCAAAGACTTTGACTTAGTGAAACTGAAGTCAGTCTGAACTGGCAGCCATGAAACTCACGGTCCTCTGGTGTTCTGTTGGTAACGATGGTACTCCAGTTGCTCCAGTAACCATGGCCCTCCCTGGCATTTTTGCAGGACACCTGGGTTTCATACACTTGGTATGGCTGAAGGTCCTGGAGTCTGAATGACTTTATGTCCGATGCAGTGTCCCCGAGAGGTACCTAAAGGACATTAAACACATCTCTTTTATTGATTTTGTCAACTAACAATTCGAAAAGACAAGCAGCAGACTTGGTTGACTAGGCAGACACACTACACCACAATATGTACCAGACACACAAATGAAGACAAAGACTGACATTAAAATGAAAGTTCTTGGTTGATGTGGGGACACCTGTGGTTACTGGTGCTAATAATACAGGTCCCTGGAGGCAGCGAATGCACCCTGAGCAGCTACTCCTTCAGAAATAGAACAGCAGCCTGTTGCCCCAGCTGTGTAAGTACTCTCTTAAGTTAGGGTTTAAAGTCCACACAAAACGATACGTTGAAACTACGTAGTTTGATACTGTTGTGTCGATGTTGGGTTGCACCACGGCGACGTAAGGTTCATCTTAGTTACACTGGCGTAAAGTCCACACTGACCAGAATATTGTCAAAAAAATGCCCTTTCACTTCACTTTATCAACACACAGGACCAGTTGACCAATCACAGTCCTTGCGGTCTGCGTCGCCTCGACGCAAAGTTACACATTTCTGGAGGTCCACGTCGAGCTACGGCGGAGGGCTCAGAGGGGGGTTCACGGCGTTACAGAGGGGTCTGCGGAGGTACGCAGTCGATTCGACGCAGAAGCATAAAACAGCCTTAACGTTAACCTAAATCTGCTGCCTACAGGTCAGTAATGGTCAGCAATCCTCTGTATCTCCATTCGTGGAAAACAAAAGCATAAGTATCAATATAAATCATATTAGATATCTGAAGGGGTGTCATCCTGAATTATTTTCTCCATTATGGAGAACTTTACACCTACTAAGGGCTAGGTGTAAGATTGAATTTGTAACTTATGCCTACGTTAGAACTACTTCAGCTGGTGCAACTGTTAAAATGTTAGTAGCGCATAAACTACGACCTAAATCAGAAATTGCGTTCAAACTAGTCTACGTTTGAACTAGAGATGATCCGATACCATTTTTTGCTTCCCGAAACCGATTCTGATACCTGAACTTGCGTATCGGCCGATACAGAGTACCGATCTGACACCAGTGTGTCATATATTTTATTATGTTGTAACAGCTGTATACTACTATCCCTGTATGGATGATATGATGTATAACAGCTGTATACTACTATCCCTGTATGGATGATATGATGTATAACAGCTGTGTACTACTATCCCTGTATGGATGATATGATGTATAACAGCTGTATACTACTATCCCTGTATGGATGTGATATGATGTATAACAGCTGTATACTACTATCCCTGTATGGATGTGATATGATGTATAACAGCTGTATACTACTATCCCTGTATGGATGATATGATATATAACAGCTGTATACTACTATCCCTGTATGGATGTGATATGATAAATAACAGCTGTGTACTACTATCCCTGTATGGATGATATGATATATAACAGCTGTATACTACTATCCCTGTATGGATGTGATATGATAAATAACAGCTGTGTACTACTATCCCTGTATGGATGATATGATGTATAACAACTGTGTACTACTATCCCTGTATGGATGTGATATGATTTCTATCTTTGTCGTCGGTCTGGCTCAGGTTAAACTCTTTGTGAAACATGAATGCCCCAGAACTTTCTTTTATTCTGCAGTTTGACAGTCAGTTATAACGGGAAAAGAACATAAATAAACTACTTTAACGTAGATTTTCTTTAGGGCTTTATTACATGATATCGGATCGGTGCATAAACTCCAGTACTTCCCGATACCGACACCAGCGTTTTAGGCAGTATCGGAGCCGATACCAATGTATAGGAACATCTCTAGTTTGAACTTACACATAGCTGGTGCAACCCAGTGCAGAGGAGGAGGAACGGGTTCTACAGCGATGCCGGGGCTCGTTGAGCCTGTACTTTAAGCTAAATTCTCAAAGTGTCTTACTTTTTCTTGTTAGCATGGTAACATTAGCTAGTCATTCTTCTTTTTGTCATTTAACAGCAATTGACTGGTGAAATAACGTATTGGTCAGTCCCTCCAGAAAAACGCAATTATGCGATCACATAATTCAATGCATAATCAGCCAAAGTCTGCATATTTATGCGGGGGCTGCATTTTCGGCGCATAAATGACCAATTACCGTGCAAAATATGCGGGGCTTGCATGATTTCATAATCCCATAACATTTTCGTTGCAAAAAAGTCACATATCTTAGCAGAAAGTTGAGAAATGTTGCGTTTACTTTACACAGCAGCAGCCATTTTCCCGTTGCCATGGGAACGTTATGAAGTGACGTCATTATGCGACGTGAACATCATCGAAAAGCTGCAGACCCGTGATGAAGCCATGATGAAACCGCAGTTTTTGCAAGTTCCCGTAATTTCATTGCATAAAATTGCATAAATATCCTGCATATTCCATCACATTTTTTAAGAAAACGTGCCGCATAATCAAGGATTTTTGCCCGCAACAATCACAAAAAAACTCTGCATTTTTCTGGAAGGACTGATTGGTGTAAGTTATTACATTTTAAATAAATCATTTTAATTCGACCATATGGCCCTAGCAATAAACAAGCCATTACTTAATGTCACCGACATTGTGCACTTCTTTTCTTTTAAGTAAGTGTCGGTTCAGGCACTGGTATTGGAAAAAAATAATTGATACCCAACACTATTGGGTATTTATAGAGGTAGTTTGACAGATTTGGTTTCCTTTTGATTCCCTTTCCTTTTCGAATCAATAGCCTAATGGGTAAAAACACATTTGTCTACAGTGCAGCAGTGGAATAATCTGTTTCACTGAGCATGTTTAAAGTGGCTTTAAAGAAACAGTTACTCACTACCATGTAGCATTTTCAATTCTATTTTTTGTTTTACTTTTTATGACCAAGAAGGCAAAGAGCATGTTGCCATAGCTACCCCGCTGTATTACATGTTAACTGTATTGTCTGCACCTGTTGTCTTGTTGTGCTGTATGATGTTGTGGTGTGGTAAGTGTTTTACTAGAGGACCACAATGCAGTGTGTCCTTTAGGATTTTTAGCAGTGGGGGCAGGTCTGTCTGAACCACCTCACACCCAACTCCCGCGCGCCCCACCGCCAAATGTTTTACGTATGAAACGGAATGGACACTTTGCTGCAACACAAACTAATATATTTCTTCACCTCTATTCACACACAATGAGGCATATTTTCAGTTGTGATTGAACTGTATCTTTTGAGGAACTATAGGGCACTTTACATCTACAACAGGTCTACACTTAGAACTGACCCACCGCGGTGACGTTTTTGGTGGAGCTGCTCGTTTAATAGTCGACTCGGAAGAAAGCGAACGTTTTGACATGATAAATGACTGAGTGGTAGAATGAGAAAAACATACTTACATAAGTCCAATTTTGAGTCCCATTCTGGCGGTATCTTATTTGATAGGTTAATTTCATACGTTCCTTGATAATAAGATGAGTCCAGTTTATCAGAAGGGAAGTGGGAAAACTCTTCTCTGAAAAGACTTTGACGTCCGATGGAGGGTCTGTTTTCACTGCAACAACAGACACAAGAAGCGGTCAAGACTATGAGAGATGGTGTTTATTGAACGGAAACGTAACAGTACCTTCACACACCCGGTGCACACTAGATTTTAGAGAAGGGAAAACAGCTACACTGGCCTCTGTCACATTTCAGCCGAGCCAGCAGTAGCCGCTTTCCGACCGGAGGGATTTTTGCAGTTCCTAGAACATAAAATTCCTAGAACCCTTTTTTTCTCGTGTTCCGACTGGACCAATTTGGGGATTTTTAAGTCCCTCTGGCCGCAGTTCCTATAACTCTTTCAGCTCCTACTTCAGGGCAGGGTATTTTCTCTTTTGAACCTAGGTGAACGAGGGTCGGGTTTCCGGTACAGACAGACCAACAACGGGACAATTTTAACAATTTTCGCCTATTTATTCATCACTAATTTCACTTCTGACAACGTTTTAGGTGAGAAATTAACTGTTTAGATTTCAAATATAGGCAGTCTTGCGAAAATTGATGCTGAATTGACAATTTGCTTCAAAGTTTTCGGAGTTGAGAAGCTCCATGAAGTGAGGCGACAGCCAGCAGGCGCCTGCCCCGGCCTCTAGCTCGTCGCTCGGCCAGTCATGGTCAGACACCTCGCTGTGAGCTGGAGGTCTCTCAGACCGCTCTCGTAAATAAGAGGCTTTTATTTTCACTTCGACGGTTCGTTTGTTGAAATATCACAACACATGTCCATCAGAAGATTAACGTGAACCTGTGGTTAACTGTCTTTTCGGAGTTAAACTCCACAAGCGTGTCCTGCGGCTCGCCGGCCGTCACACACACACACACGTCCACAGCGCAGAAGGCAGAGGCGGGGGAGAGAGAGATATCGGTTTCTATTCGGGAGACTTGTTTAAATTATGACAAATATGCTATATACATTAGATTTTGTTCATACTTATCTTGGTGTATTTGTTTTCTGATTTTAACACTATAAAGACCGTTGCCGTGCTTGCATCACTCCCTTACCCCTCCTACCAGTCCTTATGGCCACTTGGCCAGTGCGAATGCAAATGGAAAAAACGGTTTTGGGGGGAGAGTAGTTAGTAGATCTGTTTAGAAGTGGACTTTTCCTAGAACTACGTTTCTGTAACTACTTGGTCGGAAAGCGGCTATTGTGACTAAGGTGAGTACATGTTTTAGACCAGACTATATCAGACTAGCAGACAAAAATATGGCAGCACTGAGTGCGTTTACATGCACAGCAGTAACCGGGATATTTGAATAACCGGGTTCTGCCGGTTCTCCCCGTATACATGAGCGGGGAAGAATGGGAAGAATAACAGGAGTAACTCTACCTCCAGTACAGTAGGTGGCGCTCTGCCAACGCACAACTGGCTTTTTCTGCCAGTTGACCTATGTCAAAATTACACTGACCGGCCACTAAATTAGTAAAATCTTAATGTTTCAATCACGCACTCTTGTCACAGCGTAGAGAAAGCAGTGCTCTCACCGGACGACTGACAACTTGTTTGGCTCATTATATCTGTAACCCTCCACTTTTTTTGCCGATACATGGCGTAGACAGCCCCAGAGATGGACAATCTGTTTAGCCATCTCCCGGTTTCTGCTGCTGCCTCGGCGTGGAGTAAAACAGACGGCCCACTGATACATTTGTTTTATAGTATCATGACTACGACTACGAGTGGGGAGGGGCAGTTGAAACGTGCATACACTTAACCCGACCATACTCCGTTTAAGGTGTAAACATGCAGGAATCCCCCGGTTACTGAAGGAGTTCGCTAGGTCTGTTAACCGGGTTATGAGAACTCTGATTTTAACCGGGGTAAGGTGTTAACATGGCGTTTGAGAAATCGGGGTATTACCTTAACCCGAATATAATCATTTTTTTAAACTGCATGTAAACGCAGTGTGCAAACCTTTATCATATTAACATTACAACATTTAACTTACCAAACCATCCGGAATCTTCTTTCAGATGTTCAGATTCTATTTTTCCTAGTTTATTGTGTGCCACCACCCAGACCTCCAGCGTCATATGAAGGGGGTAAATGTCCCCTAACTTCACTTGGATACGGTTTTCTTGTGTCTCAGTAGAGGGCTGCCCGCTGTTGACAGAAGATTATAATACTCTTTAGGGGAACATTAACAACAAGGCCTACACAACGATAATAATGGAAACTCTTTTGAAAACAAAATTCACCTTTTTTGATATATTCCAACTTTACAACCCTTCCACTATATGCTATACGAATGACCTTTAAACCAATGCTTTGACCTAGGGAAAGGCATGAATATCACAAAAACTTGAGCCCCTCTCAGACATGGAATTTTCATCTGTCCGTTGATGAAGAGCAACAGTGATGGCTTAAACTAATACCAAAGAAAAGAGGCGTGTCACTTCTCTCACTGGCTGCAGCAGCGATTGTAGTTGAATGACACTTCATCTCTGTGGCTGTACTGACAATTATCGTCACAGTTTGACGATTGTTGACGCATCACGTCCATTCTCGTAGCTGGGTGTAGGGCGTTGTCATTGACAGCTACACTGGCCTCTATGGATTGAGCTACAATGTAGTATGGTACAATAGTGATTCGGTACATCACTGCTCCACAGGGTGAATGTTGTCACCGGTAGGCCTGTAACAATTATCCATTTCTTTCATAATCGCCATTTCTTTGTTTAACCGTAATTAACTGCTAACATGAGCTAAGGTCTTAAGGAGTATGACTGGTAATTGTTGATTTTGTTTAGATATGCCAAATTGTAATTATATAAGTGATTATTGGTCAGACTATATATTTTTATTATTTCAATTGTTAATTTTTGGGATTTCACCCTATACATTTTCATAGCAACAATGAACCAATATGACAAGGTTATAGGGATATTTAGAAAATATGTTTACTTCATAATAGAGATGATCCGATACCATTTTTTGCTTCCCGACACCGATTCTGATACCTGAACTTGCGTATCGGCCGATACAGAGTACCGATCTGACACCAGTGTGTCATATATTTTATTACGTTTTAACAGCTGTATACTACTATCCCTGTATGGATGATATGATGTATAACAGCTGTATACTACTATCCCTGTATGGATGATATGATGTATAACAGCTGTGTACTACTATCCCTGTATGGATGATATGATGTATAACAGCTGTATACTACTATCCCTGTATGGATGATATGATGTATAACAGCTGTATACTACTATCCCTGTATGGATGTGATATGATGTATAACAGCTGTATACTACTATCCCTGTATGGATGTGATATGATGTATAACAGCTGTATACTACTGTCCCTGTATGGATGCGATAGGATATATAACAGCTGTATACTACTGTCCCTGTATGGATGTGATATGATGTATAACAGCTGTATACTACTGTCCCTGTATGGATGTGATATGATGTATAACAGCTGTATACTACTGTCCCTGTATGGATGTGATATGATGTATAACAGCTGTATACTACTATCCCTGTATGGATGTGATATGATGTATAACAGCTGTATACTACTATCCCTGTATGGATGTGATATGATGTATAACAGCTGTATACTACTATCCCTGGATGTGATATGATTTCTATCTTTGTTGTCAGTCTGCCTCAGGTTAAACTATTTGCGAAACATGAACAAACACAAACAATGAATGCCACAGAACTTTTTTATTCTGCAGCTTGACAGTCAATTATAAGGGAAAAAGAACATAAAGTACTTTAACGTAGATTTTCTTTAGGGCTTCATTACATGATATCGGATCGGTGCATAAACTCCAGTACTTCCCGATACCAGTGTTTTAGGCAGTATCGGAGCCGGTATCGGTATCAGAACATCTCTACTTCATAGGCTGTGTATTTGTGTTATTACATTATCTGGGTCACACGACAGTGATGTAACCAAATGATGTATCCTGGAATTTGTTAAAAAAAATAAAATAAAAAATATTTTTAAAAATTTGACTGAAAGAGACAATTATA
The DNA here is from genome assembly GCA_023566125.1 of Zingel zingel. Classification (NCBI taxonomy): domain Eukaryota; kingdom Metazoa; phylum Chordata; class Actinopteri; order Perciformes; family Percidae; genus Zingel; species Zingel zingel. The sequence goes on along the minus strand of CM042329.1, from coordinate 3,624,426 downwards.
TTGTTAATCGCAATTATTTCTGAGATTAATAATACAGCAGAACTTGGAATTGTTACAGCTCTAGTCACCGGTGCCTGAAATGGGCCAGTACTCACCAGTACCGAGTACTGGCACTTCAGATTTTTGTCCACATGAGTACCCTTACTTCTAATTGTTATTACAGGTATTATTAATCAGCTGGTATTTATTTACTGGTACTGTATATATCATGATTTATTGGCAAAAACACATTCAGCACCCCTATATAGCCTGAACGGAATGATTCTTTGTTTGACAACCACATTTTCAGACACTGCGACGATTCAACAGTTGAGTCGCCCTTATAAGATGTAGGTGTGAATTAATATAAATATATCCAAGACACATGCGTTGATCACATCATGCAACTGCTGAATTAGGGTACTGGCAGCTTTTCTGGTCCAATTCAGCCACTGGTTGTCACCACTAGCTGGCAGGGCAAGCAGGAATAACATACTGGGTTATGTTACTTTTTAAAACTGCTGAATGAAGTTTTTCTTGTAAACCACCTCCAGATGTGCTCTGATTGGCAGATGCTGGTCTGGCTGATCCAATCAGAATGTTTTTACACCTGCATTGCACCTGCACGTGTTTTTCCTGAGCTGCAAAGATTAATCGATTAGTTGTCAACTATTAAATGAATCGCCAACTATTTTGATAATTGATTAGTCTGTTGAAAAAGTTTGAGTAATTCTTTTACAAAAAAAACCCTAAAATTGATCTGCTGTCAGCTTGTTAAATGTGAACATTGTTCTAGTTTCTTCTCTCCTCTGTGACAGTAACCTGAATATCTTTGAGTTGTGGACAAAGCAAGACATTTGAGGACGTCATCTTGGGCTTTTCTGACATTTTATAGACCAAACAACTAATTGAATAAGCACTACTTATATATATATATATATATATATATATATATATATATATATATATATATATATATATATATATATATATATATATATATATATATATATATATATATATATATATATATATATATAACTGATATATTCATATACTAACTACAATTTGAATCCACTAAGAAAGTGTTACGGAAATGTAACAATTAGAGGTGCAAGATATATCGACTTAATATCGTTATTGCAAGTGTCACAATAACTATGCAATATCTTGTTTATTTTGTGGAGCGCTGCGTTCCGTCTGTTGGCTGCGTGGCTTAGTTGTGTTTGATGTAGAGCCCGCTTGAAACGCTACAATGATCATGTTTCATTGGCCAGTTACCGTGCCACTTGCACACGTTAGTGCACGTCAGCGCGTGGGGCCACTACACGACAAACCCTATGGAGCGTACCACGTGTGTGCATATTTCAACAGTGTGACAGTGTGAGTGAAGAAATAGATAGAGGCAAAAAAACGGAACGAATCAGAGAAGCAAAAGTAAAGTTGTGTCCTGTTCTCTTTATTTATATATGTTACACTGTCCAACCAGTAAAACATGTCTTGTTCTGTAGACATGGTCCTTATTTATTCATTCATTCATTCATTCATTCATTCATTCATTCATGTTGGACCAGTCCAATATGACCGCCAGTTGAAATAAACCTTGTGTTGTAAGAAAACTTGTTTAATTTGATATGAATCTATTTTGATGCTTTTTTCCGTAACTTTTGTAATTTCACGTTTAAAAATATTGAAATTAATATCGCAATATCACATTTTGTCAATATCGTGCAACCCTAGTAACAATGCCTTTTCTAGTCCAATTGCTGGTGTGGCTTTAGTCTAAATGGATGGCGGTTAATTTACGGGATAGTTCCGATGCCGCCGGAGGTTCCGCCGGATGTCTCTCACTTGTCCTCACATCCTGCTTTCTTTGTGTTCCCTTTAAACTCCGGTCAGATGGAGCAACATCAACTGGAACCTCTGAGCAACATTACAGGCTGAAAAGGGCAAGTTTTAAGGAAAATGTGGCTGGTGCAACAAGGCAGGCCTGCTTGGTTCTCTAGGGGAATGATTGTAAAGATTTACGGTGCTGTGGAGGAAGGTCTGGCAATGCGAGACTAGTGTGGCTTTAGGTGTGCGTCAGGGGCTTCTTACATGTAGAATTACCCGGCAGTTTACAGAGTGAAGGGTGTGTCTGAAAGGGGCTGCACAGAAACGTATACATTCAAAGTCAGAAACTTATTATTTCAAGTACTTTAGGAGCTGGACTTGATTCCAAAATTCTGGAATGTACCAAAACAAAAATGTTTCCAGAATTTTCTGATGATAAAACTTTCAAACAGACGATGCTGTGATGCAAAAACATAGAGGTGTATACTCACCTCGATGGGAGGACTGCAGTATACAGAGTGTACGATGTAGGGACTGTAGCAGTCTGACGTCCTACTGGTTGCCAGTTACAGCTGAAAGTTGTAGAGATGTACTGTTGCTGCTGAACTGCCACACAGGACAGATTCTCAGGCTTCCCCGGAAGATCTGAAATTGAGACAAACAATACACAGAGATCTTATTAGGACCCAAGCACAAAAAGGACTGAAAAGTGTGAAGAAGCTATTGTTTTCGTGGATATAATTTTTCTGCTGGGCAATCAGACATTTGAGGGGCTTGGAATGCTCGGCAACTCACTAAAAACTGTCAAACATGTCAGACCTGGCGAAAATTTCAAAGCTCTGCTTGAGTGAACGGGCTTTGGGGTTGCCTGCGGGCTACATAGCGCCGCAAAACGCACGCCAGGTTGGGATAAAGTTCCTTTGAGGTTTACAAAATTGTTCTCATCTTTATTCGTTTATTTTTTGTTTCACCTAACAGGAAGTGAGCCATCTTATATTCCATGCATTCATTTGCATTTTACGAAAACATGTTTAAGGACTTTAGGATGCACAACAATTTTGCACCCATGTTGAAACTAGTACATTTTTCGAATTAAATTGCAATTAGGCTCTATTGTGACGCCCAATTAGTTCAAGCCTTACAACGCATTTTTGACACCCTTGATATGACCATTTTGGAGAAGGTCTGTGGAGGCAGAACTCAAGGAAACATCATTATCCTGCAAGGAAGCAGATAAGGGCGCCCAACACCCAACCAGCTGGAGAAAGTTCTTGAATGACCTATGCTCCCCAAATAGAAAAATATATGAAATGATATTTCCTGTGGAAAAGCGCCTTAACTCAGGAAGCTGTTTTAACTTGAGTTTACATAATCCAATCTGCCCAAATTTCAATTGCTGGATAGAAGTCCAGGCCTGAAGACATCTACCTGCTCATATTGAGTCACTGAATCTCTTATGTTCTCTTATTTGATAGCTCAATTTATAAAAGTAATTGTGTGCACATCCCACCTTCTGGCAGGGGCAGGACAAATGAAAATACTTAAAGCGAAAAGAATATAATGTCCGCAACACTGCTTTAAACTCCCGTATTTAATACAGATGCAATGTTTCGACCCTAATGGGTCTTCTTCAGGCAAATGGTAAACGCATTTGATGAAGGGATATATGTAGGGCTCACATTCAGCTGACACACCATCTGGCTTCAATTAGTCTGATTAGGTCTGAACGACCCAAAAAAAAAAGCCTCTTATTTGATAGCTCCTCGCTCCTCAGTTGAACCGGAAGGCCCCCATCTCAAAGCTCGTGTTCCTGCCCCGAGGAGCGAAGATAGAGGATGGATCTCTGAGGAGCTATGAGCGAGGATACAGAGAGCAGCCTTCCCAGAAGCCATGCAGCTGAAAACCGTTGTTAACTCCCCCAAACAGCCGACGAAATCACGTGATGCTTCAGAGGGAAGGATGACTCATCCCTCTAAAACACATTTCCTACTTTCCTCTCTCCTTGCATGATTTTCCTCGCGTCTCTCCTATGCTTCTTTGGTGGGACAGTCAAAGACGCGAAGAAGGGAAGCAAGTGGAGGAACCGGGATGCAATTTAAAGTCTCTGAACACCCACGCAGGTTATTGTGGCTGATTAGACTCTGTTCAGGTTGAAGGTGGGCCGGAGCTTTGATGGGAACTCATTAGGTCACAAATTCTTTATACCAATAGGGATGATAAAGGTCTCATTTGTCCCGCCCTAACACGTGCAACAACACTAACAGTGGACTCAGGAAGATGTCAATCACTCAGTCTAACCACACTCACACAGTCCTGGAAAAGGTCCAATCAGCCACATTAACTATAAACACCTGTGTGGGTGTTCAGGGCCTTTAAGAACCCGGGATGCAGCTATAGTCATAGCGCCGCCTACTGACAACAGGAAGTCGCACTATGCGACAAAGATCTTCCGATTTACAGGAAGAAGTTTACATGTTGTGGTCCACACATGATGTACAGCAACATGACGTACAATCAGTGTGGTCGCTAGCTAGGGCTGCACGATATGAGGAAAATATGCAACATCGATAACGTTGTTGAATATGGCGATAACGATACGATATTGCTTGCGATAAAGAGATATTAAAGCGTACTCAGTTCAGTATTTCTGCTTCTTTCAGCATTCTGCTAAAATACAACAAATTGCTTGTTGAATTAAAAAAAAGAGAAAAAAAAATGTATTTCCTACATGCTTTTCTTGAACAAATTGAACATTGAATTGATTATAAAAGGCACCACTAAAAAAGAATGACAGTTACATTTAAAGTGCATTTTTCTGATAATTTCTTTTAACTAACTAAAAAAATGTGTCTTTCACGATATGTCGCAGCCTTTCGCGATGTGTATATTGCGCCAGTTGATATTGCAGTGATGATAAAAAAAACGATATATTGTGCAGCTCTATCGCTAGCGCCGCATGGTGGACAGAGGATGTTAGAAAATGTGCAATACGTTATTTTCCAGTGCCATACACTCCACCCGGGATATAATGTCTAATCAGGTAAGCGTGTTTGTGGTGTAATCAGTAACACCAGTGTTGTCACGTTGGAACATTTTTCTTCATCGTGGCAACCCTACTAGTGAGCCCACAAAAAAACTGCCGTGGTTGTCTTACTTCCCAGGATACCCAGAGGTTATGTGCAAAAGCACTGAAAAAGTGAGTTGTTCATGATAAGTCCCCTTTAAACACACGTGGTTCAAAGCAAACAACAAAAAACACTTACAGCCTTTTTTAAGGTCGATCCCGTGAATTAATTTGCCTTCGTTTTGGATATAAAAGAGGGTGTTTTTCTTTTGGCATTTGCACATTAACCATTCAGTCTTTTCACTGGTGATGTGGACAGTGACGTTGAGAGCTGATCCGTTGATCTTGGTGTACTGTTCTTTGGGTATAGTTTTCCCGGAGAGAGTCCAGTAAAGGTCATCTGCTGTAACTTCCGACGTGTTGATGATCACGCATGTAGCCGTGAAGTTAGTCCCCATCTCTAGCACTGGAGACTGCGGGACTACCATCAAATAGTAGTCAGCTTCTGAAGACCAACAAAACAAGAAACGTCAATTTTCAGAATCAAACTCAACCTAGTGGCACAACTGTAAACTTTATTGTTTGTTGTTATATGTGACCGATTACAGCACAACATAGTATTCTTATCGTCCAGCACTAACCTCTTCTTTAAACCCCATTCTAAGCAATAGGAGCAGTGGGCTGCTATAGGAGCAGTGGGCTGCTATAACGCGCCCAGGGAGCAGCTTCTGTTCTGTGTCAGCGAGCCTGCATATGTACAATACAAGAGCCCCTTGAATTGGCCCATCTAAATGGAATGCAGCCGTTACTCGTGTTATTAGTACCACCTGTGTTTTCCTGCTGTGACAAGTAAAAATGACCGTGGGAAAGATCAGAGAGAGAGAGAGAGAGAGGCGCAACAATCAGCTGTTGTTCTGAAGGATAGTCAGCGCGTCAGCTCAGATCGTGGTCACCACTACATATTTTCTTGTCTCTGATTTTGGTAGTTGTTGTGTTTGATGTAGTTTCATCGTCCATACGACTCTGTGATTGACTTTTGTCGCTCCTCTTCGTGGAATGGATGATGAAGTTAGACTCCATGTTTTCTGTTGAGATGCTAAAGCACTGACGACGTGCTATTATTGTGCTAAGCTAGTTTGATTTTGCAGTAGACACACTGTCCAGAGTTTTAGTTTTAATTCCGTCTGAACTGATTCCAACCTTTGGACCCTTCCTGTGGTCTCCTCCAGCCGGTCTCTTCTCTTAGCCCCTCACTAGTTACCTCTGGCATGTGTCTGAACTGATTCCAACCTTTGGACCCTTCCTGTGGTTTCCTCCAGCCGGTCTCTTCTCTCAGCCCTCACTAGTTACCTCTGGCATGTGTCTGAACTGATTCCAACCTTTGGACCCTTCCTGTGGTCTCCTCCAGCCTGTCTCTTCTCTCAGCCCTCACTAGTTACCTCTGGCATGTGTCGCCAGCAGCAGACTGAGCCGTCTGGTGAGCGACAGTAGGAAACACCGTCCGTCAGCGATACAACGTTAGTAACATTGATTTAACCAAGCTTCCAGGCAAGTCATTTTGCATCGAGGATTTTTTGTAATCGAATTATTCGAGGAATCGTTTCAGCCGTAATTTCTTTATTTTAATAATATTATTTTGGTCTTATTACCGGTGAAATATTACAGTATGCTGTAAGACAGAACACGATACGATCAGAGCTGGGCGCATGCGAAGCCGATTTCCCACAATGCAATGCCGGCATTCATTTCAGAGAATCAGACAACGATCAGCGGGTCTTTAACGCCAGTATCGCTTCAATGTACATATATAATCAGTGGTTTTGTCACCAGCAACAACACGTTGCTTGTATTTGCAAACCATGCTGAGTTTGTTTGTGAATCGTTGGGTGTGAGTAAAACACATTTTGTGTGCGTGTGAGGTTTTGGCATGATTCTAACTCCATACATTTCTTCTTTTCCTGAACCCAACCCACGTGTGACGTAGCCTCGCGATAACACGTAGCATCGTGACAACACACCACTTGGCTTTAGGAAAGTACTTGCACTGACATGCCACTTCCTTTCCTGCTACTGAAAGGTCTACTGCAGGTTAAATGTGTAAAAAGGGTACTGACCAACTCTGACAGGTAGAGCAGAGCCAAGGAAAGCTAACGCCAACAGCTGGAGCACTCTGGCAGACACCATGATGATGACTAACTAGGAACATAAGAAAAAAAGAACATGATATATTTTATATTTATTATAAGGATCTCCATTAGCTGACACCTAGACGACCAGTTAGTCTTCCTTGGGTCCAAAGCAACATTTAAATCAGACAATATTAAAACATTCTGACATATACAGAAAAGAAAATACATAAAGAAAAGAAAATTAATACAACAATATCTGCTTACAGAACTAAATAACAAAAAAGACTAAAACAAAAATTAAATAAAAACAATAACAAACCAGGCAAATAGAGAAATATATTGAAAACAAGGTTATATATTACAGTGTATTACATGGCTTACATTAAGGTAGCTCACATAGACAGAGAAGAAATTCAAATATATAAACCACACAATAAGAAGCCTCATGATAAATAATTTAAGTGAAGGGAAGACTTGACTTTCTTTTTCAAATGTACCTTTCCTGTGATAAAACGAATTTTACTTGGGATACTATTCCACAAAGACCTTGCTCTGTAAATGAACGTTTTTTCATTTCCAGTTAACTTGTAAAACTGGAAAGGGTACTTCTCATACAGTCTATGGTAGTTCTATCTGATACATTAACGTTGCAAACTTAACAAACATGGTTCAACATTAGCATTTTGACGAAAAGGTTCATTTTGAACCCTGCTTACAAACTTTAAAATGTAATGTTAGTCTTAGTTACAAGTCGTGGCGCGACGCCGAGGTTAGCTAGTTGTTTATCTGATCTGACCATCTTACCATCTCATGTGTCCTCGGTCCGTACGTTAACACTTGTGCTTAGATACTAAGGTTAACGCTAGGTAAGAATGTATCACTGTGTTAGCTAACAATGGCTAACGTAGCGTTGCGTTGTTAAAAAAGCAGACGATGGTAGCGTGTGGCTAATAACGCCCGTTAGAGTGTTGCGTATTCAACATTTAGGTAAAAGCATTGAGAGCACACATTGCCATCCCTGATAACGCCATATTATTTCCGTCTCAAAAGCAAGAGATCTTTACTTACCTAACTGGCTTCAGTGCTGGTCCCTGTGTAATCTCTGTTAGATTAATACCATATTTATGTATTGCTAAAAACCTAGCTACCAATCGCTAAAACAACAATTTCAGCTAGTATTTGTGTCACGTCCGTGCCACTGCACTGGTTCTGGGCTAGGACCGCCCACTTCCCGTCATATATTTAGAGAAAACCTATGTCGCAACATTTTGTTCTTTGGTGATTTGTCAGATAAGTGGTCTGTCAAACATTCCTGACGAATCGTGAGTTTCCGTTGGCTGTCTCGGACGTGCACGCATGGAGATTAAGAGAAGGCGTGCACGTCCCTCGCTGTTGTTTTCCAGTATGTCTCCGCCCCTCGCGTTCACAAAGCACGTGCACGTGCCCATAATGGTTCGCGAGCCACTTGACTTCTCAAAACAAGAACACACACATAACCGGGACGGAGAACTTAGTACTGTGGTTGCTTTACCTTTAAAAACAAGACAGTTGATGTTTTGAAAAGAGTTTAATGTCCAAAATTAGATTATTGACAGTAACAGGCTGCATTATATGTGCCACTGCCAACTGAGCAAGCAGTGCTTTTTAGTATTTATTCTCAAACTGTAGGCAGTAAAAACGTTCAACAAAATATAGAATATTGTACAGAAGAGGATTAGGGCCACATGTGGAAAACATGTATTGAGTTCTGAGTTTAAAGTCAGAAGGGGAGACCAGGGACAGTTGTAACACTTTTTGCAATTTTTAGCAATACATCAAAAACCATTTACACTGGAATAACCAATTTGTTATATTCTAAACTTCAATCTGTCAACTGCTGAAACAATGTAATTAAGTGGTTTTATGAAATATGAACAGGTTGCAAAATTGATACAGTCTCTCCACTGTTACAACCGTCCCAGTGTACAGGGACGGTTGTAACATGTCTAAAATATACATAACGAATCAATCATATATTCAAAATGGAAAATATGATGTATCGGTCATGTTATTGTGACTATTCATTTCACGTTTTTAAGTAATGATTACCTATTTTCATACTACATGACAAAAAAGAGGTGAAGCCGTCAAATTATAATGCAAGAAAAGTGAATGGTGGCCGTCTCCACCCCCGGCGAGAAAACAGCAAAGAAATTACCAAAACTGCATAGTTTCCCTTTAATACCAATATCTGTAACTCTATCCTTAACCATAGCTATTTTTTTAAATATAAATGAAACATGTATTACAGTAACAGGGCATTACAACCGTCCCAGTATCACCAACCATGTTTTCATCCAGCCCAGTCTCACGGCAGTTTATGAAATGGTCACGTTACTGAATCTATTGATTCGTGTAGTGAACACGTTAAGTTAATTATTTTCGTGTGGTGAGCATGGATTTTAAAGTAATGTATTTCAATGGGAAGCATATTTGGTGATCACAGAACGATTACGGTAGTGAGTAGTATTGATAAGGCGAAAATCCAAACAGCACAGGACTTGCACCCCGGAGAGCAGGGATCACACGTGTTGCAGTTCCTTTCCGCGTTATTCTCTTCCTAAGCACAACCGTCCCATTGTTGTCGGCGTGTCCTGCGTGTGGCGCTTCCTTTCCCCGTTCTTCTTTTCCTAACCACAACCGTTCCGTTGTTGTGGCCGGCGTGTGGCGTTTCATTTCCCCGTTGTTGTGTGTCACAGAGATCGTGGATCGTGTCCTTGTGCCCGGGGATCACATCCCGCGTGTGGCGGGTCCCTGTGCCCGGGGATCGCGTCCATCCTGTTGTTGTCGCCGGCATGTGGCGTTGCATTTCCCCGTTGTGGCGTTCTCCAGAGCAGCCCAGTGTCATGGCAGTTCGTGAAATGGTCACGTTCAAAAATCGTGACCTGTACACGAATCAATGAATCTAAATAACGTGACCATTTCACGAACTGGCGTGAGACCGGGTTGTTTCATCTCATGTGAGCTAGCTTGACTGCTAGTTTGACACTTGTTAGCCATTTCTATTTTTAGCTTGCAAAACAGTGATTCTAATAATACTTGTTTGAATTCATAGACATTTGATCTTATAACAGCATCCAAAAAAGTACATCAGAAAGAAAATTAACTTTTTTACCTCAAAAACAAAGGAAGTTCCAAATGTGGCTCCCTTTTTAGCAAGAATGGAAGGAAACTAACTGAGCATGAGCACATAGACAGTATATAAGAATGGACCAACAGATCCCGTGTCTCTGGACGGAGACCAGTGAAGGATATTAGAAGCACTTTTCTGGTGATGGCTGAGCGTTACTGAGCAGCCTCCAACTGAGCTTCAGTAACGCTCAGCCATCACCAGAAAAGTGCTTCTAATATCCTTCACTGGTCTCCGTCCAGAGACACGGGATCTGTTGGTCCATTCTTATATACTGTCTATGTTGTTGACAGACGCTTACCCCCTTGCATGAGTGTCATCACTCTAGGTTGTTTCTGATTAGAGGAATTCAAGGTGTTACAACCATCCCCTGTCCCTGGTCTCCCCAACTTGGAAAATAAAGTGATAATTCTAATAAAAAAAGTCAGAATTCTGATTCCTGACTTTATTCTCAGAATTTTTTTTCTTAGAACTAGTGTGATATATATATATATATATATATATATATATATATATATATATATATATATATTTCTTGAAGCTGCACTTTCATATGACTCTTTGTAGTTTTGCTTATGTAAAGGTAATGTACTTGCACTTACTACTTGTTATCTTACTACTTGTTATCTTACTACTTGTTATCTTACTACTTGTTGTCTGGAATTTGCACCTTCAGGGTTGAGAGCACTAAATTGGAAGTCGCTTTGGATAAAAGCTTCAGCTACATGACATGTAATGTAATGTAAAGATGTACTAAGAATATGTTTAGGGCATTTCCTCTCTAACTGGGACATTTTGGGACTGATTGGTGGGATTGCTGTGGACCAAGTACACCCGGAGATGCACTGGTAAGAGCCAATGAGGTTTCACCCTGTATCAGCTAATTAAATAGCTCACGTTACTGGATTGTGTCAACAGTTAACTTCATTTAATATTGTATGAGGAGTTTTCTTTTGCGGGGTGCAAATGTTCCACCAGTTTCGCTGCGTCCGGAGCTTAGCGCCGCCCAAGACCGTTGTGATTGGTTTAAAGAAATACAAACAACCCAGAGTTTTTTTCTCCTCTCCCAGAATGCATCTGTGGTGTAGCCAGACCTTACTTCACAGCGCTGTGGAGATAGAGCTGGCAATGCGAGAGTACCTCGATTCAAAAGCGCTTTTGCACACTTCTTTTTTGGGGCAGGTGCACTACGCTCCCAGAATGCAGAGCTACTTGTGGTTCCTAGAGTCTCTAAAAGTAGAATGGGAGCCAGAGCCTTCAGCTATCAGGCTCCTCTCCTGTGGAACCAGCTCCCAATCTGGGTTCGGGAGGCAGACACTGTCACCATATTTAAGAATAAACTGAAAACTCTCCTCTTCAATAAAGCTTATATTTAGGGACATAACATAACACCCCTTCTCTTCTCAATGATGTAGTAGAGGGAGGCAGGCCAGTACAGCCCGATCCGGTAGGGGAGAGTTCTAGCCCGACCAGGGTTAGGGTTAGGGAAAATCCAACAAATAAATTGGCATAGTTAGGTGCACATATTGACCCCATACTAGTGCCAAATACCTGTAGATAATAGTCACCATTGAACGGAAAATCATTCTTTTTCATGACCAGAGCTGCCAACTCTATCAGTAGTTCATTAGGTGTAGTTCATTAGTGTTCATGGTGGTATTGTCCCGATCTCTTAAATAGAAATCCAAAGCTTCCAAACGGCTGTCGTGTGGTATGTTTGTGTAGAAACTGGCGATGTCCAAAGTTACTAAGGGTGTTTTCATACCTACCTCATTTGGTCCGGACTTTCAGACTTTTCAGTTTGGTCCGAACCAAAATTGTAGGTGAGAAAGGTGCTTCGGACCACAGTCCGGATCAAAAGACCAAATTTTGGTCCGATCATAAGAGGTAGTCTCTGTCCGGACCAAACTGAACCATGGTCGTTTATAGTGTGAATGCATTTTTTGGATGGTTCGGACTTTCGGACCAAATACAAGAAGCTCTGGCAGGCTCTCCTTGTGTTACAAAACCGGGGAATAGCTCGGTGCTTAGCCTGTACACGAGAGAGAGTGACGGTGAATGTGCTCAGAGCAGACAGCTGTCGGCTATCAGAGCTGAGAATACATCAGCAATTTACTTGTTAAGTGGTAGTAAATGGACAGTGTAGGTTTCCGTTTGTCTCTGAATAAATGCTCCAGAAAGAAAGTTCCTGTGTCTTGCTTCTCAACATCACAACAAAGGAGTCCCCCGGCAGTCTAAAACTATAACAGCATAATTAAGAGAGACAGGGTAAGGAGAGAAGCCTGGTCGGGCTGGTACCCTCCCCTGCCAGATCGGGCTGTACTGGCCTGCCTCCCTCTACTTTGATTATATCATTGATTATATGGTAGATGAATCTGACGACAACGAAGAGAAGCAGAGAAGAGAAGGGGTGCTGTGTCTGTAGACACACACCCTCCCCCGCCAGTCTGGCTGAACGCTGCAACTCCTCACTCCCTAACCAGTGTTGGGCAAGTTACTTTTAAAAAGTAATAAGTTACAGTTACTAGTTATAATAATAACTAAATTAGTTATTCAGTTACAAATTATGAAAGTAACTAGTTACTTCAGAAAGTAACTATTGCGTAACTTTCAAGTACATTTTTAAATGCTCAAATGTGACCCCACCTCCACCCCTCTTTAACAGAACTTAAAATACATGTGCATGTTCAATTATTTGTGATAAATCTGAATATTATAATGAAATGGACACTTAATACAATACATTATTAATAGAAACAATGTACACAAATCTAAACTATTGTAATGTTGCTGTGGGACAAAGTGAGACTAGCCTCCAATCAAATGCCAAGTATGTAGGTATTATGTTTATATAGTGGATCGATACAAATAACACCTCAGCAGGCCACAACTGGGCAAAATTAAATGATGCTTGTTAAGAACTATACCAAAAAAAAATAACACATATATACACTCTTTGTAGTGCAAATAACGTAAGTGGCCTGATGTTTATACGTGCGCTGGTGTGTGCGTTGAGCCGGCGTGTGTGTGTGTGTTTGTGTGTGTGCAACTCTAGAGTCATAGTGAGAGAAAAAGTGTCTCCCTTGTTCTTTCTGACCACGGTGGAACATCTGGAGCAGGAGAAGTTAACCCTCTCCTTGATTTCATAACGCCATACCTGTCTCTCTCTCGTTGACTGACTCGTTTGTGTTGTTCGTTGTGTGTCCGACTATGCGTGCTTTCGAACACCCGCCAAACTCTACCTCTGATTGGCTTACCATGACATTTTACTCAACCTCAGCCAATCGTCAGCATGTATGTGCTTGCGGCGTGCACTGACCACTAACCAAGGAAGAACAGTAAAAAGAGTATTTGCCTCTCGGCTCAGACTCAGAGATCTAGTTGGTCTGATGGAAAAAACAGCTTTAAATATAGTTACGTGCCGCATTTTTTGGCAGTAACGGTAACAGTGTTATTAAGATGGGAAGAGTTATCAATTAGATTACTCGTTAGGGAAAAGTTACATAGTATGCCTTTAAATGTGGTGACAGTGTCTGCCTCCTGAACCCAGACCGGAAGCTGGTTCCACAGGAGAGGAGCCTGATAGCTGAAGGCTCTGGCTCCCATTCTAGATGGTGCCTGACCATTTAGAGCTTTGTAGGTCAGGAGAAGGATTTTAAATTCAATCCTGGATTTTACAGGAAGCCAATGCAGAGAAGCTAATACAGGAGATGACATCTTAGTTCTTGTCAGAACACGCGCTGCAGCACAAAACCCGCACATTCCGCCACCCATCCACACAATAACAAGTCATTCCCAATAAGTGTCACAAGTTGTTCCTCTGATATCTTGACCTTTTTCTACTGTTGGTTATTTTGTATTGTATATTGTGTATTGTTTGTGTATATTATCTCTTTGATTTTTGGAGCTTGTTAAGCACTTTGGTCAACTATGGTTGCTTTTAAACGTGCTATATAAATAAAATTGAACTGAACAATTGGGAGAAGAAAGAACAGCAACCACCACCACAGTCAGCGAGTGCACCATTGCACACAAGGCCACCCAGGTCGAGAGGAGGTCAATCCACAACAGGGCCACTACACCAACGCAGACAACAGCTTGGCGGAGGATACTCATCCCGAGAGAGTGACTTCACATTCGACAGTGATTCCAGTGGCCCAGCTCAATTCGGACCTTTTTTAGGGGAGCGGAAACAGTTCCAAAGAGGAGGCCAAAGAAATGCAGGAGGGGGAAGCAATCTATTTAAATGTTTTAAACAAATAGACATTTCTTTTCCAGAAATAAGGACACTGGCAATACATCCTCTACCATCTTTAAACCTAAAGGTGTGGACACACAGAGCCGATAATCGGTCGTCTGACAGTCTGGTGAGGTCGGTGACTCAAGTCTGTTCGGTGTGTTCCGTGCCGTCGTCCGTCCGAGGGGTCGTCGGCCTTCATTTTGGCCGATTTGACATGTATAATCGGCGGGGTGGGCACTGCCGGCAGTCAGACTCAAATGACCCATCTGATTGGTGGAGAGCTAACCCGGAAACGGGGAGCGGGATGAGCGTGACTAGAGTCTCTCAAAATGTGATGAAATTCTTTTAAACTGACCTTTGTTGATCTGAAATGAAGACAGATTCAGCAACTGCACGGCCTATTTCTCTCTTAAAATGTTTTCAGAAACACGTCTCGGTGAACTATTTTAGTCCAATATGAGATCGTATTCTGAACGAGCCGCCATGACAGTCTGGCTGTGAATAGAGCTCAACAGTCCCACCCCTCCTCCGAGAGACCTTGGGTTCCAGAAGTAAATTTCCCATTAATTTCTCCCATTGACGTCTGGAAAAATCATGCTATTTCATAAAGAGTTTTAGACCGTGCCTTAGGCTAACCATGTGGTACGTGACTCATTAGCATACAACGTATCATTTTGAGTAAAAAAATGAACAGAAAATCCCAAAAAAGTCAAAGGTACAAGACTGTGTACATATCGTCATCTCAGAGCGAAGGAACTACTCATCCCATAAACCACCGCGCACCATTGAATAAAGGAAGCTACGTTAGTTTAGCTAACAGCTAATTTGGCTAACTGCTAGCTGAGACAGCATGTAATAACTTTAAAAGACCCTCAAAATAAAACCTGAAAATAACCGTTAACATATATATAACGGCTGTTACGTCAGCTGTAGACGGCTTTACCCAGTGTTTAGTTTGAGTTAACCTTATTTTAGACTGAATCAAGCTGTCAGCTAGCGGTTAGCCGAATTAGCTGTTAGCTAAACTAACGTTAGCTTCCCGGCAGAGGCTAGCGTGGAACAGATCGTGATTCGTGCAGTGTCGTAAATCCTCGTGAAGGATCGTCCAGGCAGCAGAGATCGGGTACTGACACCCCCCCTCCTCACCAGCATGAGTTCCACCAATCAGAGGCATCACTGTGGGATTGTTCAGGATTGTGGGTAATGTAAAGTAAAGTACTTATCCAAGACATCGCGAATAAAAGACATTTATCTCAAAACAAGGGTAGTGCCCCATGATTTGTGGCGTCTAGATGAGCATATACAATCGCTGAGTCATGTCGTAGCTGGTTTTAAGTCTATCATCGACGGTTACGGTTTTATGGCTTATACTCCAAATTGTCAATGGAGAAATTGCATTGTATTTTTATTTCTGGAACCCGCTGTGGGCAGGACTGTTGAGCTCTATTTCCGGAGAAGTCAGACCCATGTGACGCGTTCGTCCAATCAGCTGCCGGTTTTGATTTTTGGGCGACAATACAGATTAGCGCCACCTGCTGTTATGGAGACGTATTACGTCTTGTCGCTTTGGTGTGTTCCGAGGCACTTTTTTGACCAATTTGGGGAGACTGATCAGTCCAACTGCCTTTTCTGCCGACGTTTATCCGTCGGCTCTGTGTGCCCACACCTTAAGAGCATGTTCTGTCCAAACACGACTAACGCCTCCATCAATACTTTTTGTAGACTTGTCGAATAAGACATTTTTAAAAGCATTGAACTACCATACCACGTTAGAAATAATCTGACTGAAAACGAAAAGAAGGCACTTGACAAAGAAGTGGTAATTAAGCCTGCTGATTAAAGTGGGGGAATATGTATCTAAGACACAACTAAATACAAAGCAGAAATTATATCCCAACTCTCCAATAAAAAGTTCTACGACTAAAATCTGACCCGACTAGCACTTACCAGAAAGAAGTGTGAATCTATTTGGAGAGGGCCAAAGCAAACAATTGGATTTCAAAATCTCAGTTTGATTTTTCTATATTGCCAGTATCCAGTTCGCCCTGTTTTTTTATACATTACCAAAAGTACATAAGTCTTTGACTGATCCACCCAGCCGTCCTATAGTGGCTGAAAATGACTCTTTACTGGCGCCTTTGTCTGAGTTTGTGGACTTCTTCATAAAATCCCATGTACAAACTTTACCAGTATATATAAAAAGAGTCTCCGACTCACAGTCCATCAGCACCGGATCCCCCCAGGGCTGCGTTCTTTCTCCTCTGCTGTTCTCCCTGTACACTAACAGCTGCACCTCCAGTCACCAGTCCGTCAAGCTTCTGAAGTTTGCGGACGACACCTCCCTCATCGGACTCATCTCTGATGGGGATGAGTCCGCCTACAGGTCGGAGGCTGACCACCTGGTGACCTGGTGCAAGCAAAACAATATGGTTGTGGACTTCAGGAAGAACCCAGCCCCACCTGCCCCCATCACCCTCTGTGGCTCCACAATTGACACTGTGGAGTCTTTCCGCTTCCTGGGAACTATCATCTCCCAGGACCTCAAGTGGGAGCTGAACATCAGCTCCCTCGTCAAGAAAACACAACAGAGGATGTACTTCCTGCGGCAGCTGAAGAAATTCAACCTGCCAAAGACAATGATGGTGCACTTCTACACAGCCATCATCGAGTCCATCCTCACATCCTCCATCATCTGGAACGCTGCTAGCACGGCCAAGGACAAGGGCAGACTGCAGCGTGTCATTCGGTCAGCAGAGAAGGTGATTGGCTGCAATCTGCCACCGCTCCAGGACCTTTACACCACCAGGACTCTGAAGCGTGCTGGAAAGATTGTGGCCGATCCCTCCCACCCCGGACACAAACTCTTTGAGCCACTCCCCTCTGGCAGGAGGCTGAGGTCCATCAGGACCAAAACCACACGCCACATGAACAGTTTTTTCCCCTCCACCACTAGCCTTATCAACAAGGCCCGGAAACCAACCTGACTCTCTCCACATCCACCTCGGGCTCCTCATGCCACTGCACCTACTCTGCTGTAGCATTCCTTTCTACTACTATTTAACTTACTTATTTTACTATTTATTTACTTAATTTTTAACGTTATTAATACATTCTGTGTGTATATGTTTATATTTATATTGTTTATATTCTTTTTTATCTTTCTTATATTTGAATGTGTGACATGCACCAACAGCACCATGACAAATTCCTTGTATGTGCAACGTACTTGGCAATAAAGCCCTTTCTGATTCTGATTCTGAAGACCCCACGGATTTCATAAATAAGATCTTGTCTCTTACGGATCATCCCCACAAAGTCTTTTTAGTAACTTTGGACATCGCCAGTCTCTACACAAACATACCACACAACGGCAGTTTGGATTTCTATTTAAGAGGTCGGGACAATACTGCCATTCCACCTAATGAACTACTGATTGAGTTGGCAGCTCTGATCATGAAAAAGAATGATTTTACGTTCAATGGTGACTATTATCTACAGGTAGTATGGGGTCGATATGTGCACCTAACCATGCCAATTTATTTTATTATGTTATGAAGTTATGTTATGAATGCTGATAAAAACATACATCTGCCTAGAATATTAAAATAGTAAAGATACATAGATGACGTGTTTTGCCTTTTTCATGGCTCAGAGGAAGACCTACTGGAATTGCAGTACAGCCAAGACAAGGTCCATTTCTTGGATGTGTGGGTTATAAAAAAAAGGCTATTTTAACTACTACACTGTATCGCAAAGAGACAGACGAAAACACCCTCCTCCTTGCCAGTAGTTTTCATCCCACCATGCTTAAGAGAGGCCTTCACAAAAGTCAATTTTTCAGATTAAGGAGAATTTGCGAGAGTACTGACGACTACTTGGAGAAAGCACAGGACATGAAGGAGAGATTAATGCAGCGAGGCTATCCAGCAGAATGGCTTGAAAAAGCCTATAAGACAGCCCTAAAAAAGCCTTGATCAGAATTACTTAAAAAAAGTAACAGAAAAGAAAAGAAATTCTCTTTCACATGCATTACATCCTATTCTCCACACTCACATATACTACGTCCAATCTTCAAAAAGTATTGGCACATCTTGAAATCAGATCCTGATCTTTCCGAGATAGTGAAAGACATGCCGTTATTCGTCCATAAGCGCGAAAAAAACCTCATCTGCTGGTACATTCAGACTTCTCCAGATACAAGTCGAGAAGAGCCTCACAAAGGCTTCTGAGTCCGTTGCAACACTCGCAAAACCCGCACATTCCGCCACCCACCCACACAATAACAAGTCATTCCCAATAAGTGTCACAAGTTGTTCCTCTACACACACAGTGTACACCTTGACGTGCCCATGTGGTCTAGTCTATGTAGGTAAAACCAGTTAAAGACAGTTAAAACAGCGTATAAGTGAACACAAAAGCACAATCCACAGAAATGACCGGGATTACCCAGTAGAGGTACACTTCAACGATTTTAAACATGATATCTCATCTCTACGCTTTTGTGGTATTGAACATGTGAAGTTGCCACAGAGAGGTGGTAACCATGATTTATTATTAAAAAGACGTGAAGCAGACTGGATTTTCACATTAGAAATACTATCTCCCAAAGGCCTGAATGATGAGTTCAACCTAAATATCATGTTGTAATATATCTTTTCCTTTTAGTTTCATGTATTTTCTTATTTTGTCTTCTTCATCATGTAATTATGTATTTGAACTGATCAGATTGTATATTTCCTGTCAGATTTTTAATATCTGGTAATGTAGAATGGTTGTCAATGTTCTGACTGTTAAAAGAGAGCTGACATTACCTCTATGTTTGTAACTCACAGATGGTGATAAAAACAAAATAAAAAAATGACATCACCTGTGAGCAGATTCTGATTGGACCAAACTACTTGGGCGCACAATTCAACGTGAAGTGTAAATTCACCTGAGGAAGGTCTGTGGGACCGAAACGTTGTGAAATTAAATATTTGCAAGCGTAATGGACAGTGTGCGGGACTTCTTCAACAAATGCGAGAATACCTAAAAAAAAAAAAAAAGTAGCCAATCTAGAAGAGGTTCATTTTACTAGGAAGTACACACTACAACATACACTGGGTGTGCTTCTGAAAACTTAAAATGAATAAACACAGTTTGTCATTGCCTTCCAAAATGAGTGTGTTCTGATTATCCCCACTACAGTTATGCAAAAAAATAACTTGGTATTAATAAGGCTTAATTTACATGGTCCATGTCAGTAAAACTAACAAAAAGTTACATTTGTTCCCATTTTAACACCCAGATATTATCAAAAATGACACTACACATAGTCTTTTGTGTTCACATATGACACACTTTATTCAATTTCTGACAGTTTGGTTTCTAATGTAGGTGCACACAAGTTGTTCACATCCTGTCTTAAAATGTATAGTTACACTTTATCTCTGGGGGGGGTGTCCCCTTTGGTTTTGGCATTACTGTTGTTTCTTTACTGCTTAGTTGACTTCCTTTGTGTTTAGGCTCTACTTTTTTGACTACTTTTTCTAGTTTCATATGTTATATTAGGATTTATTCACTTTTTGTCATGTTGTCAAATTTGCAAATGTATTAAAGCAGTGCTTCAATTTTTTGACTTTTTACGTGCAAACAAGATAGTCACATGTGAACGCAAGGGGCCTCATTTAACAACCGCGCGTACGCATAGGTGTGTGCGTATGTAGTGCGTAAGAACATTGCCACGCAAAGTGTTGAATTTACCAACGTGCACTTACACTTAGGAATGTGTGTGAACATAAGCACAGCTCTGTCCATGCTTACGAACAGAATCTAGTGGTAGAAGAGCGATACTACAAATAAAAAGCATTTAGGAGTGTCACAGTATGCATCACGCAATCAACATCCATTTTTTCCCATAATTTTTTGGGGCATTTTTCCCTTTATTAGAGAGTGACAGCGGATAGACAGGAAAGGTGGGAGAGAGATGGGGGATGACATGCAGCCAAGGGCCACAGGTCGGACTCGAACGCTGCGCCGCTGCAGGACTCAACCAACATGGGACGAACGCTCTTACTGGGTGAACTAGAGGTCACCCCCATTTTTCTAGTTTTAAACAGACAAGTTGCCCAATTAGTGTCAAACCCTATAAAAGACTGCTGTGACAAATGTTTGAAATATAGTGCTGTGGCGTATCCTGCGTTATTGGAAGACTTGGCAAACTTTGCGCTCAAAGATGGCGTTGAGCTGCTTGGCGAGGGCACAGAGTGGCTTCTAAGTAGGTGCCGCATCCCCAAAAATGTACTGCTGGATTTGTGTCGTGATATTCGTGACCTTCTCCCGTGCAGCATTTTTGTCTTTTGTTTGTAATTCCTCCTGCACTAAGTGAACCAATCTATATTTGTTGGTTGGATTCAACCTCATCTACCAATAGCTCCATTTCAGTGTTTGAGAAGTGCCTCTTCTTTGACTAACACATTCACATGGTTGATAAAGGGTTGTGTTGTTACCATTCATGGTTCATTGGAGGCGTTTCTGAATGCATTGGCCTAAGCGTGAACGAGCATGGTGGTTAAGAACAGGTGGGATTTATTTAGATTGATTACTTACTGATGTGCGTACGATTGGCTGGCGCACGTTTGATAAATACAGATTTCTTTGTTCTTAAGCACATACTAAATTTCATTCGCAAGACAGAATTTAGAACATTTTCTATGCACTGTTGATAAATGATGCCCAAGGAACCTTGTATTGAAGATAAGATCATTTTCTGATTAAAGAGACTCGCAACAGTTTGTAGTGCACACTAAATATCTTTGAGTTAGCCATAGACACGTTCTTGCAAGGGGCTCCAGACTGACGTCTGAACCGTCCTCACATGGTGCGTGTGTAAACACCTGTTGATGTTACATTCAGACTCCATCTGTACAGGTCTGCGCTGGGAGCTTGGGTTGGGTTGGGGGATTAAAGCGTTGATTAAAGCTCTGAGGTGGTCTCTATAGGTTGTTGAGCTCCAAAAGGGTTTGGTCCAACACCTGGTGCATGTCCAGGTTCTCCTCTTTGGCTTGGGCCAGTTTCTCTGGGGGAGGAAACAAAGTCACAAGGGTGAGTATTTAAATACATTTCCTGTCTGGAACTGGGGATACAGAAAATCCAGAGGCCCTCAAATTCTACACAGTCTTACAATAAAAGGGCAGCATTAAAACCAAGGCACTCTTGTTGAAGAAAATATAAAAAAAATCCTTTATTGATGTAGCTAATGCACAGCAAAAGGAAAAAAAACGCATCTTGAACCTTTTGCTATGCATTAGCTGCATTAATCAGGGTTCAACAATAAGGGTTGCCCGATGGCCCGGGGCAAGTAAAACTTGCGTTTTACTTGCCCCGGGCCAAGTAAATCAAACAACCCACCTGCCCGTTTGGGCTTCATCGTATCATAAATGATGTCACTGTTTTCTTGCACCCCACGTCGGTGAACGCTTGTTGACTGATTTGATTTGAATGTGCCGTTGGCCAATCAAGAATTCAGTTTGTGCTTGCCCCCCCCAATTGTTTAATGCTTTTTTGACGTTTTTGATGCTATTTTCTGCATTGTTTTTTTTACGTTTTTGACTTAGGTTTTTTAATGCTATTATTTATGTTTTTTTCCGGGAAAAAATGTCAGTAAAAATAGACTTCGGGCAAATAGAATTAGTTTTTACTTGCCCGACCGGACAAGTGAGAAAAAAAACGTTAACGTTGAACCCTGATCAATAAAGGTTTTTTAATATTTTTTTCAACAAGAGTGCCTTGGTTGTCATGCTGTTCTGATACTATTGGGTTACCACGGCACCAAAGAGCACCTTGTGAGACTTTTTTCAACCACCACCAAAAAAGAAGTGCTCCTTTACTCTGCCTTACCATAAAAGGGTGTGCTAAAAAGACAGACGAGAAGCTCAATCTGCCAGTTTCAGAGGGTTAAAAGAGAAGAATGAAATGCTGCTGGAGAACCTGCTTCAACACTACACTACATTTTTCAATGACACTTTATTTTACAAAACTATAATTTCCTAATCATTTTCTAATAATTTACTTGGAAGTTTCCTGGAAAACAAACCCAGTGTCTTTTGGTACTGATCATACTGGGGCTAGTCTGGATCAACAGAAGCACATTCTCCAGGTTAAAGCCTGACATCCTGATGTCCTTTGCCCCTCACCTTCCGCTCTCTGTTGCTGTTCTTAAAATCCTGTTGCTACGGGAAACAACAACCTTCAACAAGCAAGCCATGCGCTGAAAATGGCAAGTTTTTTTGGCAAAATTTGGATTGGCCATAAGGCAGGCCTGCCAAAGATTCACAATGAATATGTTTAGGTAATTTCCTCTCTAACTGGGACGTTTTGGGACTGATTGGTGGGGATTACTGTGGACGAAGTACACACGGAGATACACTGGTAAGAACCAATGAGTTTTAACCATGTATCAGCTAATTTTTATTTATTTTTGGGGCTTTTCCGCCTTTATTTTAACAGGACAGCTAGGTGAGAAAGGGGAGAGAGAGGAGGAAGACATGCAGGAAATCGTCAAAGGTTGGATTTGAACCCTGGACCTCTGCATCGAGGCATTAACCTCTCAGTATATGTGCATCGATGCAGTGACAGACCATAATCGATACGTTGATTTTCCTTTTTTAGTTTTTTGCCCTTTGTCTGTTTTCTCGGCTGTGTTCAGACGCCGCTATATTCAGGGAGTGTCTTTTTTAAGAACAGATACAATAAAAAGGAGAGTTCATATACATATAGTCTCGCATTGCCAGACCTTCCTCCACAGCACTGCGGAGGAAGGTCTGACTAGTCCACACAGCATTCCGGGATGGGACAACAACGTGCTCTGGTTTATTGGCATTTCTTTAAACCAATCACAGTCGTCTTGGGCGGTGCTAAGCACGGAAAAAGCCCCGGTGCTTCTGCAAAATAGCCTCGAGAAGGAACTTGTTTTGGTGGAACATGTGTACGTTCAAAAGTCATTTTAGTCGTGCAACAGAAAACTCAGATTGGACAGATAGTCCATTTGAACGAGCACATGTTCCACCAAAGCAAGTTCCTTCCCGAGACTATTTGGCAGAGGCACAAGGGCTCCGTCCAGTGCTAAGCACCGCCCAAAACGATTGTGATTGGTTTAAAGAAATGCCAATACAACAGAGCACGTTTTTCTCCTATCCAGTAATGTTGCGTGGACTATTGCGAGACTAAGGAAAACTCTGGCTGTATGAGTGGCACCTGCAGGTAGATGTGAAGTTGGAAATATGCATTAGCATTTATTCAAAGCTTTAGGGAGGGAACTGAAATATATCCTTATGTGTGACTATAATTATTTTGTTAAAGAAGGAAAAGAAAATCGCAATACTCAGTACTATCGAATCCCAATACTTCTAGATATACAAATTGAATCGGCACCCATTTATCGTGGAAGAATCATATTGGGGCAAAAGCCTTTTGTCCCTTATCGTCTTGATTAAATGTCAGCCTTTCATTATGTCTGGACAAAGCGCTCTGTTCTGAGACTGACTATTACACTTTGATGGCCCTGTCTGTGGCCCAGACGTGGTATTAACATGCGTCTTGGGTGATCCAATCAGTGGACAGTGGAAACTAAAGGGGACAGCTCTAAGTACAGGTGTGAATGCACCAAGGCTGCATTGAGAACACACGTCCAGACTGTAGGCCAAAGTAACTCAAATCTTTTTTTTTTGTCATATGTGACAGTGTGAACAGCCTAAGTCACATGGCATCGGATCTTTTCCAGTTCTGATTCGGGCCACTTTCACTTCTTTTTAAAATGCGAC